>WOXC01000408.1:0-182952 GCA_011680675.1 Gymnobelideus leadbeateri
CAGAAGGACCTGAGTTCAGATCCAGCCTCAGACACTTAACACACACAAACAAAAACCTAGCTGTGTGACCTTGGGCAAGTTACTTAACCCCAACTGCCCTCCAAAAAGAAAAAAAAGAAAAAAAATTATATATATATATATGTGTGTGTGTGTGTGTGTGTATGTGTGTGTGTGTGTGTGTGTGAATACAAGTATACAGCAAACACACAGTCATGTGAAGTTCTAGTTAGTTACTGGTCTTAGGGACAGCTTGTGGTATTTCAGGGGAGGGGACAGAGACTAGACTAGGAGACTGTTGTTGACCAGAGACTTTTGGTTGCCTTTGTACAAGTATGGGGAGGAGACCCAACACATAGAGGTTAGACATGACTGTCCATTGACATTGAAATGGAGTCCTATCCTAAAATTGAATTAATCATATCAAGAAAAGAAAATTGCACTGCTCCTCTCTCTGCCACAATACAGGTGAGCTGCTGATCTGTATGAGTGAAGGGAGATTCCCCATCAGGAGTTTCCCATGTTGATGAAATTACAAATTTGTATTGGAGCAAATAAATTGGAAAGTGTCAGGACTTTCAAAAGGTTCATCTGAAATAATGGTTGCCTACATGAAATTCCATAAGGTGAATGTAAAATGGAAGTTGTCCAAAGAATAAATTAAAGAAACCTGACAGCTTAGAAAGAAAGTAGGGTGTGATGGAAAGAACGCTGGCTTTGGAGGAAGGTCTTTTAGTTTCAGTTTTGACATGAACTGGCTTTATGACCTTGAACAAGTCTAGACTTTGGTGTCCACACTTTTAAGGCAAAGGGACCTACCTTTCTTGATCAGAAGTTTTAAACCTGAGTGTGTGGACTGACTTCAGGCAGTCCATAAACTTTTTAAAAACATTACTTTGACAATTACATTTCAACATAATTGATTTCCTCTGTATTTCTATGTATTTTATCCTGTGCATTTAAAAACATGATTCCAGCTCCACTGAACTGAAAGGCAGTCCATGACACCAAGAAAGTTAAGAACCCCTGGTCTAGACAATATTTAAGGTTCCTTCTAACTCTAAAATTCATTGTGGAGTAGGGGGAAAAAAGCAGTAGGCTGCTCAAATCCTGCCTTTAACCTTTACTAGTTATTGGGACCATGGACAGATCACTTTGACCTGAATGAGCCTCAGTTCTCTCATCTATAAAATAAGATTAATAGTAAGACCAAGTGAGACAGCATAAGTAAAGTGTTTTGCAAATGGGTTCTATTTATAAGTATCAGTTATGATTATGTAAATATGAGATTGTTCACATCTAACTTGAATCTCTAACATAGGTCTTCATTTTCCTCATCCTGCCAAGTTCTTTACCTTATTTTGGGTGGTCGAGTATAAGAATGAACTCAATCCTTTTTTCTAGGAAATCCATACATTAAACTTTATATTTCCTGCAATGAAACATGGGACCTCTGCCTTGAAGGAGCCTTGATTCTCATTCGACTCCAAAGTCTTGACCTTTCTCTTTGATTTCCTGGGCAGTGGCCATTTCAGTTGCTTCTCTTTGAAAATCAGGGTTTGTTCTTATCTCTTTACCATTCATAAATCAGCTTGGCTCCACTTATGTCTCAGACTACGATTCAGGGCTCTATTATCTGCAAGGGGGGTGGGGTAAAACATTACATGCAAAAAAAGATAAAAATCAGCACAAAGATATCTGTTTTATTATCATTTTGCTCCAGTGCCCATGAATATAGGAATGATGTATTGACTTTTCAACTGCTGATAAGGAGCACTTCTCAAGTTTTTACCAGGCTTCCAGCTACCAGAGCCATCTTTAAGGGGAAGGAGACATTTGGAAGCTGAGCAGCAGAGCTGGGAAGTGACCTGTGTTACTCTACAGGAAGAAAAGAAGAGAGGGCTGCATCTATCTTGTTAAGGTTCTGTGACAATAGTAAAATTCAAACAGCAAGAAGAATAGTCCCCAAACTGCTAGATGGAACTTATTCTACTAAGGTCACCTCTCCATCAATTATTTTCTAGATAAAGGATTCTGTCCATAGTTTCACAGTCAGAACAGGGGAAAAGTAGGCTTCCTAAAGTTGTCTTGCACAATCAATCAACGCATACTGTTTTATAACTTTCTATATGTCCCGTCATGCTCAAGGCATTCTGAGAAACATGAAGAAATACAAAAAATTGTACCTGTCCTCAATATGATTACAATCTGATTGGGTACCTTTCTTTTGCAGGTGGCAGACTTTGTCTGACAGCCTCCCTATACCAACTTTCTCATTTCCTTCTTCCAATCTATCATGGACTATAAAATCAGATTGTCAATTCTGTGACAAATATTTCAGGTTCTGATGATTTCTGTTTGAAGAACCATGATCCAGAGGGCTGAGGTTGTTGAAAGACTGACTTTTGGTTAAGTAGGGTATTCTTAGACTTTGAGCATCTCACTAGATTCCCTGCTACCACTTTCACTCCCCTGACTTTGTTTTTTCTGCCTCCCTCCCAAATCCTGAGAACATTCTGTACTTCACATATATTGAACATTGTACTTTGTACTCGAGTTATTTTTCCTTCCCTATTAGGCTAAAAGCACCTTAGGGCAGAGAGCCTTGTCTTACTTTAGTAAACCTCACTACTGGGCCTAGCCACAGGGCTTCTTATGCAATAGGAACTCTGCAAATATTTGATGGACTGAATCAAATTCAACCTAAGCAATATTATTTTTGGTTCAGTGAAATACTACCATATCCAGTTCTAACTTCAGTAGGACCAAAAACCAGACCATCACCATGCTCCATATTGCTAACTAGAAGAGATCTCAGTGGAAGAAAGTGGGAAAAAAGTCACTCATCCAATGGCACTGTTCTAGCTGTCCCACAAATAAGATACTTTTATCTCTTGGCTTCAAGAATTCTCCCTCAGGGCGGCTAGATGGCACAGTGAATAGAGCACCAGACCTGGAGTCAGGATGACCTGAGTTCAAATGTAGCCTCAAACACTTAACACAAAAACTAGGTGTGTGACCTTGGGCAAGTCATTTAACCCCAACTGCCCTCCAAAAAGCAAAAAAAAAAAAAAATGAATTCTCCCTGGCTCATGCCAGGAATGCTTTCCCCACCTTCAATTACTGACTTCTCTAGCTAAAAAAATCCTTCCTTCTATAGGAAGCCTTACCCAATCCCTCTTAATCCCAATGCTTTTCCTCTGTTAATTATTCCCCTGTATACTTTGCTTTGTATATATTTGTTTACATGTTATCTCTTCTATTAGAATATAAGCTTCTTGAAGGCAGGAACTCTCTTTTGCCTTTGTTTGTATCTCAGCTCTTAGCACAGTGCCTGGAACATAGTAAGTGCTTAATAAATGTTTATGGATTGATTAATTTCTCAATTTGACATCATCATAAAGCATCCTAGGATGTCTCTATGTCTATCTACTAATAATAACAATAGCTAGCATTTCTATGGCATTTTATGGTTTACAGTACTTTGCAAATATTGTCTAATTTAATTTTCACAAAAACCCTGGGAACCAGGTTCTATTATTAACCCCATTTTACAGATAAGGAAATTGAGGTATACAGAGGTTAAGAGACTTGCCCAGGATTACACCACTAGTAAGTGTCTGTGGTGGGATTTGAACTCAGATCTCCCTGACTCCAAGTCCAGCACTCTATCCACTATGCCACCTACCTCTATGTAATGATGGTCCCCTACCTCTCAGTTAATGTGGATAATGTAGGCCTATCTTACAGGACTATTGTTTACTCATTCATTTATTTAAAAAAATTATTGTTAGGGGCGGCTAGGTGGCGCAGTGAGTAGAGTGTTGGCCCTGGAATCAGAAGGACCTGAGTTCGGATCCAACCTCAGACACTTAATGCACACACAAACAAAAAAACCTAGCCGTGTGACCTTGGGCAAGTTACTTAATCCCAATTGCCCTCAAAAAAAAAAAAAAAACAAACAAACAAAAAAAAAAATTATTGTTCAGCACCTATTGTGAGATTCAAATGAGATAATATATTTAAAGCATTTTGCAAACTTGAAAGTACTATATAAATGCTAGCTATTGTTAGGTTATTATTATAACAATATTGCCAGGCCCATAATAAGTGCTTGATAAAAGCTTGTTAGATAATATGTTAAGTGCCCACCTGTGCATCTTGCTGTTCTGGCTTTAGGCAGAGCAAGATAAACAGACATGGGCCCTCTGGCTGATGCTTACTTTCTGAAACTGCTGACAGTTCCCTTATTGCCAGCCTCAGACTTTGGAAGAGAATGTCTGTTCATAGCAATCACAGTGCTAATAGCTCATGCTTACAGTGTGCACTTTAAGATTTGCAACATTTTTTCCTAATAGCAACCCTATAAGGCTAGGTAGTGCAGGGACTATAGGTCCCATTTTATAGTTGAGGCAATTGAGGCAATGAAGGATAAGGCCATTTCCACAGGGTCACACAACTACTAAGTGTGATAGCTTGAATTTGAACCTGGCCTCTCTTGGCCCCAAGACTAAAAGTTCTTTCAACAAAATAACCCCCCAATATTCACTTTGCTATGAATTGCCAGACCATCGGAATACTAAAAGGGCTAGGACAACCTCTTTGGTGAATGCTTGTGATCTACTGTATCATTGCCCAAAAAAACAGCCGGGGGGTGGGGAAGTGGGGCTATGAAGATAGAGCTGGAAGAAACTTCAGAGGTCATGGAGTTTGACCCCTCCTTTTACAGATGAGGAAACTGAAGCCCAGAGAGTTTAAGTAACTTGCCCAAGGTCACACTGTTAGCATCTGAAGAAAGATTTTAATTCAGATCTTCCTGACTCTAAGAAATCAAGGTTTCATTCATATATAGTCTCCATATATGATACCTGAGTGGGTTTCATCACCTTCTGCACAATCTGTAATGGTACAGTGAACCAGATGACTTAGAATCAAATAATTTTAGAAGGAAACAGTGAGGTCATCTAATTCAATTTCCCTGTCAATTCATGAATCACTTCTATGCTATTGCTAAGAGAATGGCATTCAGTCTCTATTTGAATGCTTCAAAAACCTGAGAGCTGGTTATGTCCTGGGCAATCCTTTCATTGTTGGATGACTCTAATTATTAGGAAGTCTTTTTTCTTATGCTAACTAATGTTATATAGAACTTGAAGGTTTCAAAGCCTTTTACTCATGTTACCTCACGTGATCTTCACAAGCATCTTATGAAATACTCCATCAACCAGCATTTAATAAGCATCTTCCACATAGTGCCAAACACCATACTATGAATACTAAGGCATAAATAAAAATATAAAAGTAATTCAACGGCAAAAATAAGTCCCTGCTCTCAGGGAGCTCATGATCTAATAGGCAAAAAAACCCTTGCAAACAATTGCATATAAATAAACTATGCAAAGGCTAATTTGGAGATAATCTACAGCGGGAAGGCACTAAGATTAAAGAAGACTGGGAAAGAGGACTTGCAGAAGGTGCAGCAGGCATTATCTTCTCCATTTTGCACCAAAGCTCAGTGAGGTGAAGTGGTTTGCCCAGGTACATCGTAGGAATAGAACTTGGGTCTTCTGGGATCCAAGTCAAACTCTGTGTCCATCATGCTATATAGTTGGCTATTTCTTATATTGAACAGAGCTCTGCTTTCCTATATCTTATATTCCTTGATCCTAGCTCTGACATCTGAACCTGCATGGAATAAATATAATCCCTCTTCCACTGAGACAACTCTCCTAATATTTCAAAAACCACAAGCATTTATTGAGTGCCTACTATGTTCCAGGAAGTGTGGTAAGAATTGAAGATACAAAGCCCCCTTCAAAAAAATCCCTTCACAACATCCTTAACAGTTGTTATCTATCCCTTATTTGAAGAGTTCTAGCAGTGGAGATTCATTCTTCCCAAGGTAACAGAATCAAAGTCTGGACAAGTCTAATACTTAAGAAGTTTCCCTTTCTATGGAATTGAGCTCTCATTCACTATAACTTCTGCCTGTCATATTCCTTCACATTTCTCTTCATAGTATAGTGGGCAAAGCATTGAACTGAGAGCCAGAGATCCTGAAAAGGGGAGTACACTGGACTTGGAGTCAGGAAACCTTGGTTCAAATACCAGCTTTGCCACTTATTTCCTGTATGACCTAGATTAAGACATGGGACCTCTGTGGACCATAGCTTCCTCATCTGTGTGAGGGATAATTTGCAGTAAAGTTTCCCCATTCTGAAAAATCAAATCTGAAGTGGCTTCAGCATCCACTAGGCCTTAAGTTTAGAAGTCACCTGACCTTGCAGGGACTTAGAGCAATGGAGACCCTCCCCAGTGCCACCTCAGCTCAAGATATGCCAAATAAGGACAGAAGTGCTTTCTCAAATGTACATTGGGTGGTCTACTGTTTCCTTGTTCTACTACTTGAGGTAGATTGCTGCACTTAGATTGTACACCTAACTTGCAGCCAATGGAAGAAAAGGATCAAAAGGGGGGTGGGGGAGAATTCCATGTTAGGGCTTTATAACTTCACCATTTCCTTTTGCAAATTGCTTCTCCTCCCTGACCATTTGTCAGGAGGGTGGCCCTTTCACGAGATCGTATTAAACCATTCTTTTCTGCTTCCTACCTTGAGAATCCTCTGAGTATTATTTGGGTAAGGACTTCTGTTGCACACAGTTTTGGGGGTGCATACATCTGTAAAAGATGGAGGTTGAATGAAGTTACCCCTATAGTCTCTTATAGTTCAAAATCTATAATCCGGTGATATAGAAGCTTTAGTCCTGTCTCTGTCACTCATTAGTCATGTAACTGTTGGGTAGTTGTTTTCCTTTTCTGGGTTTTTCTTTATTCATTTGTAAATGGGGGGTAGTTTGACTGGATGCTTTTCGAGGTACCTTCCACCTCTAGTATCTATTATTATATAATCATCTCCAGTTCTTATCATGAGCCATATTTAGGAGCCTTCAAATCACTCTCCATTTTCTATCATTTAAAAGAAGGTTCTCAGAAATAGAATACTCATTCTTTAATCATGGCCTGCCCAGTCCCACACCAAGTCACTAAGGTCAGATGAGTTACATTTATGTCACTATAATATGGTGAACACTATTTATGGGCTCCAGGTCTCTAATGCAATAGTCACCTCTGTGATTGGGTGAACTACCTCTTAAATGGACTTTCAATGTGGTTTTAAGATGAATCTGTGCTAGGATGTCATTAAACAAATTCCTTTTGATCCCAGAAGGAGAGCATTGGCAATTGACAGATTCCATCATGGGTTATCTTATGGATATTGATGGATTAATGAACCCAAGCTAAATACCAAGTCATGAAGTCAAATGAGATGATCCAGAAGACTGACAGATATCATACTGAGCAAAAACAAAACAAAACAAAACAAAACTTTGCTGGCTTGAGATCAAAAGGGGAAAAAAGGCTTTTGGACAATGATCTTGCATTTTCATCTTTTAGAACCATCCTACCAGAGTCATTTTTTAAAATAAAGCTTTACGTCTTCTACACATATTCCATCTCACACACTGGTACAATTTCGTCCATTAGTTGTCATAGTAACCAAGAAAGAGGTTAAGTCATTTTCTAGAAGAGGCCCAGTGCAAATTATGGCATTATACCAACTTATTGCCAGTCTTTTTTAATTAAAACATTTTGCTTTCAACTCAGCTAATGGCAGAGATCAGTAAACAGGGTATATTGAATTGCTGGTATTTAAATCCTCCCGTCTTTTCAAAGGCCCAGTATAGCTTAATTACTGGTGAAATAGCAATATGTCAGAGGGAATAATTGCTAACACACAGGTAGAGTTAATACACCAAGGTTGGGGCCTCCTGTAACACTAATCAAATGGAGTATGAAAAGTCTGAGATTAAATAAATTATTTAAATTAAGAAGACCCAAAACTCAACTGTATACAAAGAATCATTAAATTTATTATTTCAATCCCAGTAGTTGTGCATTCACATGGCTGCTATATACCCAACTTCCATTTGGTAGAATGACAATCTGGGGGCCAGGAGCTGGTGTCAGATTTATTTCACTGACCAGTAACTGGATCCACAGACTTGATTGTGTCCCAAGGCAACTCTAATCTAGGATCTTATTCCTTAGGAGAGACTCCATCCTTTCACACTATGTGTTGGAAGAGAGAACTAGGGATTGTGTTCCACTGTTGGCTCAACAGAAGTCATGGCATGACATAGTTGCCAGAAGAGAGAATATGATATTAGGCTTCGTTTGTAGAAGGATTGTGATCAAAACAAAGGAGGTGACAGTCCCACTATATCCTGACCTCCATCTGAAATATCTTCAGTTCTGGGCAACTCATTTGAGGATAAGCATTTCTAAATCAGGTCAGGTCTATTAGAAGATGACTGGAATATTTGAAACCATATTATATTAAGCATCATTTGAAGGAACTGGGAAAGTTTAGGCTGAAAAAGAGAAGACCTGGAGATGAGATTGGGATAGCTCTCTTCAAATATTTGAATAGTTTTTAAATTAGAGGGGGATTAGTCTTATTTTGCTTGGCTCCAGAGGGGATAACTAGGGGTAGCTAGGCTGGAAGTCTCAGAAAAGCAGATTTTGATTCAATATAAGGAAGAAGTTCTTAATGACTGGAAATGTCACAAAATGGAATGAGCTACCTTTTGGAACTGTTAAACTGCTCATTAGTGGAGATATTCAAGTAGAGAATGGATGATCAGTTGTTAGGGATGGGGATTCATGTATCAAATATGGATTGGAATAGTAGACCACTAAGGTTACTTCCAACACTGAGCTTCTAGAAGTCAGGAAATCTGCCTTTGATGTTGCAGCAGGAGGAACAAATAATTCCTTCTTAAACAAATAAAACAATAAACAATTATTAAGTGCCTACAATCTTCTAGGAACCAGGTACAGCTCTAGGGATATGAAGACAAAATGGCCCCTGGCCTTAAGGAGTTTGCATTCTACTGAGGGAATACCACATGTTCTGAGAGAAGTAAACATATGATAATATGGGAAGAGTATGAATGCCAACAGCTGATTGTTGTTCAGTAGTTTTTCATTCATGTCATCCCACACCCTCAATAACTCTGCCCTGGTTCAAAAGTCTTCTGCTTTCCAGACTAAGTACTCCCAGTTCCTTCTAATAATCCTCATGTGGCATGACCTCTGGGATCTTAGCCATTCTGGTGACCCTCCTCTACATGTTCTCCTTCTTATCAATTTCCCTTCCTAAAAGGTGGAATAAATAACTGATTTGGATATTACAGATGAGACCTGGCCAGTGTTGAACATTATATTTCTAGTCTTAGACATGTATCCTGATTCTCAGCTTCATCAAGAACAGGTCATGCTATACTAGATTAAACAATCTTGCATGACTATAAAGCAGAAACCAGGAAGTATATGATCAGATATTTAATTTCCTTCCAAAGTCAAGCATCAATGGTGGAGCCAAAACCAACCTCTTCTAAGAAATTAGTCCAGCATATCCACTTATAAAGATTTTTTAAAATTAAGAGTATTTACTTCCAGTGACCAAGACTGTCATGCATTGGAGTGAATTATTTATTTTTGCTCTTATTATTTGTTTAGCTGGGGTTTTTTAAGCATTGCAAAGGTGGTTATTTTTAGAGTTGGAAGGGGTCATAGAAATCATTGGGTCTAGCCCCTTCATTTTAAAGATAAGGAAACTGAGCTCTAAAAAGTTTGAGTGCTTTAGTTGATTACAGCCCACTAAAATATCTGTCAGCAGTGTGACTTGATGTACAAAAACATTAAAAACAAATCTTGGGTTGCTCTAAGAGAGTCAGGAATAAAGAGGTGGTTTATCTCATTGTGCTCTCCTTTGGCCAGAGAACATCTGGAGGGCTGTGCTCAGTTCCGGGCCATAGGATACTGACTAACTGAATAACATTCAGAAAAAGACAACTAGAATAATGAAGGAAATTGAGTCTATGCCACTGAAGGACTCATTGAAAGAAGTGGGAACATTTAATCTGAACGGAGGAAGTGAGAATGACAGCTGTGATTCACTAATAGAAGGACTATCATTTGGAGCAGGGATTAGAGTGTTCTATCTGACCCCAGAGGGAAGAACCAGGAATAATGGGTAGAAGTAGCATAGAGGCAAATTTTAGCTTAATATTATTAGGGAAAACTTCCTAAAAATTAGAGCTTTCTCAGGATGGAATGGGCTGCTTGGGGAGACAGTGGGCTCCTCATCCTTGGAAATCTTCCAGAAGAGGATGGATGACAATTCATTGGGTATACTGTAGAGGGAATTTGTTTGGAGTATGAACTGTGCCAAGAGATTGCTTTGGTCCCTTCTACCTGACAATCTGTGATTCTCAGATGTCTTATAAGGAGTTATAACTTGTCCAGAGAAAAGTAGAGAATCCAGAGTTTATGACTCCTAATTCAATGTTCTTTTCACTAGAGCACATACACTTGCTTGGATGTGAGGGAAAAAAAGACCTTATTTGGTTGAAAAAGCAGACCCCAAGGAAGAGGGTTAAAGTCAAACACAGAAAAAGAAAACATCCATTAAGAAAGGTACATTATTCCTTCACTAATTGCTGTGGTAATCTGAACCATTAACATAAGTGAAAAATGTAAAAATGTAGCAAGCCAAACCTCCCCACCCAAGCACCCAAGAAATCTCTTAACAGCCTAGATTCAATGGCCAATGCTTTCACGTTAGACCAGCTTAGCTCCCAACAAAAAAAAAAATGCCACTTCCTAGCTAGTGGTAATTGTAAAACTAAGTCTACTCTCAAGGCTAGATTCAAAAGAATTCTTCCAAAAAATTAAATTTCCAAACTACCTCTAAACCACATTAGCTTTTTCTTCCTCAATCTCCACTGGTTTGCATCTCTAACAGTGACCCACCCCCCATAGAGCATAACATGAAGTATTCATGAGAATAGGCTTGGACTCTGATCATTTTCTGTGACAAGTGTTCCACCTGGGGCTCTTCTCATGGAATTCTAAGGCTATACCCTAGTCACTTTTGAGAATATATATGCCCAGAATTGTAGGATTTGGTGCTTTGGGATGATGAAACTCCTGTTTGCCCCTTTGGTCTCTCCTTACCCCATTATATAAGAGGAGGAGAAGGTTGCTATGCCAAAGCCGGGTCAGAGAGAATAGGTTAATGAACCCAGGAACAACTGAACTCTGGAACTCACAAAGTTGTCACCAAGTACAGAAATGTCCATCATAGGACTTTGTTTCAGTCACCTATGCTCAAGGAAAGAAACACAAATCAGAAGAGGCAAACAGTGATCCAGACTCAAATTCATCTAGTTGAGCTCAACTCTCACTGCTATGTACAAGCAATGGCCATTTCTTCCAGGTAGAGAAGAATGTACCTCCTCCATTCTTCATAGTGAGTGCCAGAGAGAAGGCTATGAGTTATTTGTTCCAGAGAAAAGAAGGAAGAAAGAGCCAGAGGACAGGATCATTCCTTTAGAGTAGATGTCTCTTCTTGGTTCAATGGTCAGTCCTGTTTGGTACAGAACCTTCCCCTTTAATGTCCCTACTTGCTGCCATTATAGTGGGGTGGAAAGTAGGGAGAGGAACCAAGTGACTATCCAGGGGTTTGCTGCATCATCCAGAAGTATCTAAAGTAACTCAAATCCTTCCACACTGAGCGAGTCATTGGAAATGGTCATGGTCAAGTCTATCCCCAGGTATTCTCCATGGGATGGTTGTTATATATCCATCATCTTCCTATAACAGTTTGTCTTCCCTATTCAACTCATTTTTTAGTGTCTACTATATGCCAGACTTTTTTCCTTGGTGCTAAGGAAACAGAAAAAAATGAATACTCCCTGTCCTCAAAGAACTTACATTCTTTGGGGATAGCACAACACGTACAGAAGTAAGTAAATACAACGGACTACAAAGTAATCACAATAGGGAGAGAGGACTCATAAGTGAGGAGAATCAGGAAAAACCTAGTGTGGTAAGGTGGTGTGATTTGGAGAAAACCAAGGATTCTCAGAGGTGGATGGATGGAAGTGAGGAAGGAGTATATTCCAGGGTTTATATAAAGGCAAGACAGGTGGAATGTTGAGTGGAAGGAACAGCTAGGAGACCAATTGGATTGTCGTGGAAAGTGAATGAAAGAGAATAATAAGCCATAAGACTAGAAAGGCAGGTTGGTAGGCAAATTCTCGAGGGCTTTAAACACCAGAATAAGGAGCTCTAGACACTGAATTATATCCCATTACACAGCTCTGTAATGATCACCTTTCAAACAACCACAGATGTTTGGACCCTCCTGACAAGTGGACATTCCCTCGTTACACAAAATCTTCTTTCTCCTGTGCCCTTGCATAAGCTATCTCTCATACCTGCAATGCACTCCCTCCTCATATTTACCTCCTAGAATCCCTACTTTCCTTCAAATTGCAGCCCAAATGTCACCTTTCTACAAGAACCTTTCCTGATTCCCACTCCATCCACTAGCTGCTAGGGGTTTCCCAGAAAATTGTATTATTTTTATTTTGTATGAACTTAAATGTGTACATATTGTCTCCTCCAATAGAATAAGTTTCTTGAGGGCAAGAACTGTTTGAGTTTTGTCTTGTATCCCTATCCCCAGCACCTTACACATTACCTAGAACAGAAAGATAGGGACTACACCTGTGATATCATTGGTAGAGCAAATTACCTAGTAAGGAAAGTCCCTCTACCATGCAAGTTGCCACCTTCTCTCAACTTATACGGTTACCTAGAATATTGAGAAATTAAGTGACTTATCCAGAGTCCCATAGCCAGTATATGTCAGAGATGATATCTGAACCCAGGTTTTTCTGCTCCTGACATAGCTCTCCATCTAACATGTTGCTTCTCATCTGGCACATGTTAAGTGCTGAATAAAAGTTTGTTGATTAATTGATTGACCTGTGGAGTTACATAAGGAGAGGAGAGACATGTTCCAAACTTCCTAGAAACTCTACTTAGTGTCCCAGTATCATGGAAATTATCCTGGACTGCTTTAGTTCTTTCAATGAATTGCCCTGTCTCCAGAAACTACCTTTAGAGTTCACACCTGAGTGAAAGCATCTTCTACCAAGAATCTGGATGAACTGTGTGAATGTAGAAATATAATCTCCATGGGTCTCGGTATACTCCTTTGCTAAAGTGAGGAGGATGAACAAGAACATAGAATTTTAGAGTTTAAAGGGTTACTAGTGGCTATCTAGTCCATCTCCCTCAGGAAAATGAGGACCAGAGAGGTGATGGGATGAATATATTATTCAATGCCAAATTGCTGATTGTGGAATTGGACTTCATACCTACACCTCCTGACTTCTAATCTGGTTCTCTTCCCACTATACCCAGATTACATGATCTCTATGCTTCCTTCCATTTAAAAAAAAAATTTAAATTTATGGAATTCCATGGTTCTATGATTCTATAACTTTTCCTTGGAGAACTCTTCCTCCTAGGGCAGCAGCAATACTCAAACAGTACGATTAGAGGCTGACCATTGGAGAATGCAGCAAATTCTTTCAAGTGGCTACAGATATAACCTATGCCCAATCCTTCACAATTTGGATACAAATTATCCTTCCGGACTCATTTCCCATTGCTCAGTGTTCCCAATAAACTGACCCAACTTAAAGTTTTCCATACTAAACATTACAACTCCTGCCTCCCTGCCTTTGTATAGGCATAAACCATTTGTTATGCCTACAATGCATCCTGGGCTCATCCCACCCTGTTAGGGTCCCTAGATTTCTTCAAAGCTCAGATTAAGTGCTATTTCCTACTTGAAACCTTTCTTGTAAACCTCACCCCTCTCCAGTTGTTAGTGTCCAATTGTTGCCTTCCCTGAAAAAAAAAAAACCTTTGGATTTACCTAGTACATATGTTTGTATTGATATTTGTTCTATGTAAATTATCTTCTGCTTCCTTACCCATACAATGTAAGGGACTCTTTCATTTTTTTCTTTGGATCCTAACAGAGTGTTATGCGCTTTGGTCTGGACCTATGATTGTTTGTTTAATTCATAAATCCAGGGCACCAGATACATCTGAATCCACTATCAGGGTCACTCCAGATACATCCACCAAGATCACCAACAAATTCAAACTACAATGTTAGATGCTTACAGAGGAGCCACACGATTTAATCAAAAGAGCCTGAATTCAGAGGATCATAGATTTAGATGTGGACATATATTTCAGAGGCTGTCTAGTATATCCTCCTTCTTCTACAGATGAGGAAACTGAAACTCAAGAGAAAATGATTTGTCCATAATGATAAAACTAGAAAGTAGTGCCACTAGAAATGGAACTCTGGTCCCCTGATTCTAAATCGAGCACTTTCTCCTCTATACCACCCTACCTCTCACTATTTAATTTTATCATTAACTTGCTGTGTGGTCAGATCAAAAACAAAGGAAAAAGACATAACACACACAGTCACACACATATACATATATTTATAACAGCTCTTTTGTGATGGCAAAGAATTGGAAATTGGGAGGATGCCCATCAATTGGGGAATGGCTGAATTAGTTGTGGCATGTGATTGTTATGGAGTGTGCTACAAGAGATAATGAGGGGGTGGTTTTAGAAAAAAACCATGATGAGACCTGTATGAACTGATGCAAAGTGAAGTATAAAGAACAGATCATTGTGTACAGTAGCAGCAATACTGTAGTGAGGATCAACTGTAAAAGACTTGACTATGCTGATCAATACAAAGATCCAAGACAATTCCAAAGGACTCATGATGAAAAAATTCTGTCCATCTCCAGAGAAAGAACTGATGAACTCTGAATGTAAAATGAAGTATAATTTTCTCATTTTATTTTTCTTGCTTTTTTGAAATATGGAATTATAGCTAATGTGGAAATGTGTGTGCATAATTTGTAAAAATTGCTATGTGGTATTGAATACATTTCACATCTCTGTGCTTCAGTTTTTTCACCTGTCAAATAGGGATAATAATACTTACCTTACCTATACAAAGGTGAGACACTCTATTTCACCACCTAGTTGTCCTGCATCTCCATCTTACAGACGATGAAACTGATCCTCAGAGAAATTGTATGATTTGATAAAGGACGGGTATCCAGGTAGTGAGAGAGTTGAGCCCCAGATACAGGTTTTCTAAATAGTCACTGCTCTTTCCATTCTCCTCTGCTTTCAGATCTAAAATTCAATCATTCTGTGTCCTTTGAATATATTTTCCCCACAATAATCGAAAGGTCAAAGCTTTACCTCATCCTCTCAATTCCTGGCATCACCAAAGTAATAATGAAAATGAAGAATAAATCTCAAGCTGCCTAACTGTTCTATGACTCCCAATTTCCAAAAAGTTCATCCTTCAAGTCCTCTGCTCTGTTTTAATAGTAATGACTTATATTTATTAAGTGCCTTCCAGCTTTATGCATTATCTCATTTTATCCTTAGAACAATTCTATAGGGTCGGTAATGCAGAAGATGTACACAGGAGGTCTCTGGTCAAGGTAAACTATTTCTCTAACTCCCACTTGGTCCAGGAATTCAATGATGTGAACTCTTCTGTGTCCAGGAAGCATAGGGAAGGAACCTGACAATCAAATAAGTCCTCATCCTTATTAAGGTGACTCAGGCCAAGAATTCTTTTTCCTAATCTAGAATCTCCTCAGCTCCTCCCCTTATTGATGCCAATTTGAGTCCTGGCGTGGTTAACCCAAGCACACCTCAGCTTCTATTTTTCTCCTCAAGGGGCACAGTATTCCTATATACATCACTTTGACACAGCCACCATCTGCTGCCATCTCTGGGAGCACATGGTTCCTTGGAAGGGCCATGAGACCACAGAAGCTTCCTTCCAGAAAACCAGAGCCGGTAAGAGAACTATAGGTTTTTCTCCACCTCAACTCAAGTATTCTCCATCAGTTCTTCCTTTAAAAGGTCAAGTCCAAGAGGAGGTGCTTACAGTGCATGCTCATAAGCATGACTAGTTATAACTCAATCATTCTTAATGTGGTATCAAGGGGCCAAAAGAAAAGCAAGCTCACGTCTTATTAGAGAGACATGGTCAATGTTAAAGCAATGTCTCAAATGGAGTATCAATGGGAATGTTCATACCTTGCATGGGAAGACATTTTCAACACTAGAACAAAGGGCTCCTCCTTTAACACTTTTCAACCCCATTAGTGAGTGAGTCTTTAACCCTGACAAGGCTTCTCCTGATAACAGTCTCTATATTAGCACAATTATCTTTGTCCCAATTTTACAGAAAAGAAAGTTGCAATTCACAGAGGCTAATGACTTATGGAAGGTCATGTGGTTCTTAAGTGACAAAGCAAGGATATCATAACTATCATCAATATTGTCACCACTGTCACTAGCATTTATGTAGTGGTTTTAAGTTGGTAAAGTGCTTTATATATGCTATCCAATTTGATCTTCACAATAATTCTATGAGGTAAGTTATTATTGTCCCCTGTTAGAGATGAGGAAACTGAGACTGAGAGAGGTTAAGTGACTTATCCAGGGTCACACGGCTATAGTAAGTGACACAGGATTCAAACTCAAGTATTCATGAATCCAAGTCCAATCAATGCCTTCTGTTTCCAAGTCCTGGTATTTTTCTACTACAGCATACCTCATTATGTTTCGATTAGGTTTTATGTGCACTGATACAAAATGCTAAACATTTAAAGGAACACCACCAGAAAGGTCCTAAGCAGAAGAATAGTTTATATCAAATATTGGCCACTTAGGGAAGATACACTGAGGCCAAATCAAACCCTGTAAGAGAGATAAACATATTTGAAAGATGGAAGAAGCCTGCGTTTAGCTGACTAGTAATTAAAGCTAAGCTGTTGGTTTTCAAGAGAAGGAAAAGGCAAAAGCCCCTGAAATTTATCACAGTTAAAGTGCTCTTTGAAAATGCAGCAGTAAACAGTATGCATTAGGGGTTCAGGGAGCCAGGGCAGGAATTGTGCTGAATACACAATTCTTTATCCTGTAAAAGCCCCAAGGTGATTCCCTGGACTCCAAAATTTCCTCCCATTTTGGTAGCAGGAAGCCTACTGCTCCTTAGGGAAGCCTGTAGTATTGATGACAAAAGTGAGCCAAGATCCAGGAGAGATGGCTCCTAAGTCATCTGATGGAAAATGACTGGTCCCTGAGGCTGGTAGTGGCATTGAAATGAAAAGATTACATTTGACCAGTCTGCATGATGGGATGACAGGATCAAGGAAGCAGTCTCCACAAGACTGGGTTACATTCTCTTCACCTCCACCACTTGGAATTCCTGGTTCTCACCAAGAGTTAGCTTAAGAACCACCTTCTGCATGAGGCTTTTTCTGCAACCTCCAGATTTTAGGTCCTTCTGCTCCAAGGTTATCTTGCATTTGTTTTGTATATAATTGCATCTATGTGTGTTGTCTTTTCCATAGAATGTAATGTCTTTGAGGACAGGGACTTTCATTCTTGTCCTGTATTCCTAGCACCCTGGACAATGCCAGGCATATCTGCTTAAAAACACTTGATGACTAGTTATGTAATAGAAAGCATGCTGAACTTGGAAGTTTATTCCTAGTGAGGATCTAGGATTGAGTCCCATTTCTGACACTTACCAGTGATCATTGGCAAGTGGCTTAACCTCCCTGAGCTTCAATTTTCTTATTTGTGAAATGGGGATAATAATGATGGTAATATATTTCTCTGACTTGTGGAAATCAGATGAGATAATTTATGTAAGAGTAGTTTGGCATCCTTAAAACACTGTATGTAAGTTAGCTATTAAGATTGATTTGTGCAACAGTCCTAGATAGAATAGAAAAATCATGGTACTCAAAGACGAGATCACTAATAAAAGTCAGGAAAGCAACTAACAAGCTAAGGGTTATTGCTCTGCATTTTACCTACCCCATACCACAAACTGGGTCTCAGAGGAGTAAGATTCATGCAGCATTGGCTCCTGTATATCTAATCAGCATCAAAGACACCACTTTTTGGTACACTGACCTGCTCAGAAGCACTGCCTCCCCCCACCAAGTGTTGCACAGAGACAAATGGCTCCCCAAAGAAAGTATACTCAGTCAAAAGTACATAGAGTACACAGGTCCCCAACTATAAGCAGAACAGAGTGACTTTGAAGAATGAGTGAGAGCTAGATACTAAAGCATCTAACTGGTTTTTCCTAGGTGAGTAGTCCTGGTGATAGTTCATTCATTGCATCAGCAATCAGAGTAATACTCTCAGAAATCCCTGGGTAAGCTGAAGGAGTGAACTAATGCAGGCATGATTGGTGATGACTTAACTCTAGCAACACAGCCTTGATTGCAGAAGACCAATAATGAAGAATGCTACCCACCTCCTGACAGAGAGGTGATAGACTAAATATGCAAAATGAGACAATTTTTTTTCACATGACTGATGTGGTCATTTGTTTTGCTTGGCTATGTATATTTGTTACAAGAGTTTTATGGGGAGTAGAAGGTGAGAGGGAGAGAAAATAAATGCTAATCAATAAAAAATTAATTTTTATAAAAATATATTATTGGTGAGTCTTGTACTCCCTGTGGAGTTCTTATAGTAGCTGCACAGGCTACTAGATGAGTGAAATTATACCTAATTTCTTGCAGCTGGCAAGTGAGGGGGATGGAAAAGACATGCAGCTATTATAAGCATGTGCCATTTTTAGCCTACTAAAGAGAAGTCCTAAGTCCTAAACAGAAAAAGCATGTGGACCTTGGACAGCACGCAGCTTCTGAAACAGTGTGGCTGCGTGTCACTCCATCTAGTTATAAAATTAGGGGGTTGGATTTAATGATCATTGAGATTCATTTATCCAGGCATGGCAGCACATACTCATAATACCGACTACTGGAGGAGGCCGAGGACAGTGATCTGTTGATTCAGGGAGTTCTGAGCTATAGTAGGGCTGAAGCAGATGGTAAAGTTCCTCAAGGTCACAGAACTATTGGAAGAGTAAAAACTAAAACCTAAGTCTTCTAACTACTTCCAGTGTCATGCTTTTTTCATTATACCATCATTTAAATGAAAAATTCCCCCAAAACAGGCAAGTGTAAAGATTAATAAAATCAGCAAAATGAGATCTAGCTGTGAATGAAGAGAGAGCAGTAAGAAGGTAAAAAAGTGCTGTAATCAGCTTTCAAAGTTTAGGAAGAACCAACAAGCATTAGAGTGTCTGGAGGAAAACCAAGATGATGAGGGTCTCTAGACCACGCCATGTGAAGATCAATGGGAGGAAATGGAGACGTTTAACCTGAAGAAGAGAAGATTTGTGGGGAAGGGGCAGGGAATGATAGCTGCCTTTCAAAATTAAAATTGTTTGTGCCTAGACCAGAGGACCAGAAGCAATGAGTAGAAGCTGAAAAGAGGAAGATTCTGGCTCAGTGTGAGGAAAACTTTCCTGATAATTAGAATTATCCCAAAGTGATAAGTGCTGCCTCAGGTGATGGTGAGTTCTTCATCAATGATGATCTTCAAAAGTGTAAGGTCACTTGCCAGAGATGCTATAGAGTCAGGATGATGGAGATAGGATGAAGAAAAAAGATCTCAACAAACTAGAAGAATGAACCAAATCTAAGGAAATGAAATCCAGTAAGAAAACACATAGGGGCAGCTAGGTGGCTCAGTGGATAGAGCACCAGCCCTGGTGTCAGGAGGACCTGAGTTCAAATCCAGTCTCAGACACTTAACACCAAAAAAAAAACAAAAAACCAAAACTATCTGTGTGACCTTGGGCAAGTCACTTAACCCCAACTGTCCTCCAAAAAGCAGAAAAGAAAACAAAAAAGAAAACATGTAAAATCTTAATACTAGTATTCAAAAGAATCAAAAGTACTAAGGAGGGAAGTATGAGTTAAACAATTGTTCTTTTTTTAAAAATCTGCTTTTTTAAAGTGGATTGTAAGCTCAATAATAGTCAGCAATATGACGTCAGTCAACAAACATCTTATTAAGCACCTACTACATACCTGGCACCAAGCAAAGTTGGGTATACAAAGAGAGGCAAAAACATGATCCCTACCCTAAAGAAACTCACATTCTAATGGGGAAGACAACTGTGCAAGTAATTATGTACGTCCATGTTACATACTTTGTTTTTTTAGGTAACAGAATCTTTTTTTATCATGTAAAATATTTCTATATTAATCATTTTGCATAAGATCACTTGAATATAAGAAAAAATGAAAGTAAAAATAGCATGCTTCAGTCTGTATTCAAACTATATCAGTTCTTTTTCTGGAGGCACATAGTGTGTTTCATCATTAGTTTTTTGAGATTTCTTGGATCATTGTATTGCTAAGAATTCCTAAGTCATTCACAGTTTTTCATCAAACAATATTGCTGTTACTGTGTAGGTTCTACTCATTTCACTATGTATCAGTTCATGTAAGTCTTTCCAGATTTTTCTGAAATCACCCTGTTGTCATTTTTTATAGCACAATAATATTCCATTACAATCATATACCAGAGCTTGTTTATCCATTCCCCAATTGATGGGCATCTCTTTGATTTCTAACTCTTAGCCACCACAAAAAAAGCTGCTATAAACATTTTTGTTACTTACTTTATAAACAATCTCAGGGAGAAATCACTTGTTAGCATGGGGTGGAGTTCAGGAGGGCATCCTGAGAAGGGCTGCAGAATGTACTCTTGGGTTGCACCGAGAGAGGCAAGGCTTTCAGGAATAGGAACTTGTTCTGCCCTCATCAGATTTCATCTAAAAAACTGTGTTCAATTCTAGACCCCGAATTTCCGAAGGATGTTGATAATTTGGGTAGTGCTCCAGGTGAGCAACCAAGATGGTGAAAGACTTGTGAGCTATGTCATTTGAAGATCAGATGAAAGCATATTTAGCCTGAAGAAGAGAGAACCAAATGGGGACATTAAACTATAACTGTCATGTGGAGGGCAAGGTTAGATCTGTTCTATTTGGCCCCAGAGGGCAGGACAATGGGTGGAAAGCAAAAAGAGTTCAAGCCAGGTTCATCATCAGGAAAAACCTTAACAATTAGAACTGTTCCAGAGGGCAAAAGGCTGCCTCTAGAGGGGAGAGGTTCTCCCTCCTTGGAAGTCTTAAAGCAAAGGCTTGAAAAGTATGTTATAGTGGAGATTCCTTGCATGTGAGTCTTAGACTAAATTGTCCCTATGGTCCTTTCCAACTCTCAAATTTCGTGATCTAGAGGCTATCCTTATTCAGATACAGGTTAGAATAGGTGACCATTGAGGTTGCTCCTGACTCTGAGATAGTGTGATTGAGTGTGAAAATTGTAGGGGCGGCTAGGTGGTGCAGTGAATAGAGCACTGGCCCTGGAGTCAGAAGGACCTGAGTTCAAATGTGATCTCAGACACTTAACACTTACTAGCCATGAGGTCTTGGGCAAGTCACTTAACCCCAACTGCCCTGTCTTCTCCCCCTCCAAAAGGCAAAAAACATTGGGTTTGTGGGTGCTGCTCTAAAGGGGCATCTCTTCACCTCCTTATAAGACATCTATGTGATGGAAAGATCCATGGAAGGCCCTCTCCTCCTTGGCTCCTAGGAGCTGACTGCCTATGACCCCACCTAAACCTGCCTTCTGAAGGACAGTGCTCCTGCTCCAAATTGTCTAATAGCCCCTGCTGTACCTAACTTCAAATAGGTATCAAATTGGAAAGTAATATAAATACCTTAACTCAGGTGGGGGTGTTAAAAGCTATTGACTGGTCTTAAAATGTCCCCTCTTAGGGATGTTTGACTTTTAGTGGGGACCAGTTCTAATGGAATTGACAGATAGGCAGACGGAGGTGGGGAGTGGTAATTGGCAGAGGAGAGGAATTTTCCTAGAGCCTCTCAAATAATAATAACAACAACAACAACTTATATTTCTATGTCTTAGGCTTTAAGTTCACAAAACACGTTGCCTTGCTTATCTCATGTAATCACAGTACACAAGGTGCTACCTACTTTGCTATATCTATAAGGTAAATAAGTTAAGTGCTGAGTATTCCATCCCAAACTGAGGCAGTGAACAGTAGTGTAAAAAGCATTTGGTTTGGGATTAGAAAACTTTAATCCAAGGCCAAGTTTGGGGTCCTCTGGGTCTCAGTGTCATTTTATTTTATTTTGGTGTTTAAATATTTTGATTTAATTTCTGGACCATACTCTAATGTGTACTGATGGATCCTTCATTAGTATTATAATATATCTTTTGAATGCTGGTAAAATATATTTACCTAGAAATTCTTGAAAATGATCAAAAAGATTTAAGCTGAATGTTAAGAAAGAAGGGAAACTATGCATATCTCTCTCAAGTTAGCACAAAGTTGTTCAAAGCAAGAATGAATTGTCTCTGGCTGCTGTGGGTTTCTCCTTTCTGGTAGTCTTCAAGAAAAGGCTTGCTTTTGTCCATTGGGCAGGCATGTTTTGGGCAGGATTATTGCTCAGGTCCAGTGTGCATTTGAGGATCAGTGTCATTTTAAAAATGAGAATAGCAATACCTGTCCTTCTTTCCTAAGAATAAATGATTTGGTGGATAGAAACCACAACATACTATACAAAGGTAAAGCATTACTTTTTAGAGCACAGATGATTTTTCTTAAGAGTCTGTGCCAGGGGTCACCAGCTATGAATGGGAAGAGGGATTTTGTGCCTCAGTATCTCCCCAAGCACCTGGCCACTTCCTCCAGTTTAGGTCTATTCTTTTATTAATGCTCCAGTGTGGCAGCTAGCCCAGCCCTGGGTCTGATTTCTCATTTCCACCCTATGAGCATCTCCTCATCTCCAATGGTTCCTTTCAAGCCAGCCTACCCTCAAGCTGCCACTGCTATTGCAAAGGGGGGAATCTTTTGCTAGGCAAAATCTAGCCTGGCAGGGATGGAATAAAACAGGAAAAGGGGTGGCCTGCTCAGGGGATCATGGGAAATGAATGGGAATCCCTTGTCCAAATCAGTCCAGGGTAGAGCACATTTGCTCTCTCTCCTGCTAATGGGCCACAACTGTGTTATAATTACTTCTGTTGTTGACATGCCGGCTTATTGGTAGCAAGTGTAGTTAAGAGTTTTAAGAGAAGTGAGTTCTGATCTTCTATCTGTCATTCCCCTCTTCTGCTGTGGGACCAGTTCCTTGCTCTGAGCAAGTATGAACTCCAAACAAGGCCAATGCTGTGAGATTCACTCATTCATTCAACAAAGATTGAACAGCAACTTTGCTGTGGAGATACAGAGTCAGCTTCAGAGACCTGAAGACCTGAATTCAAATTCCACCTCTAACATATACTGATGGAGTGAAGCTGAGCAAGTCTCTTAGCCTTTCAATGCCCCCAGGGCACATTAAACCATAAAAATTAATTTATTAAATGTATGTAATATGCTAGGCAAAGAGGATAGAAAGACAAAAATGAAACCATCTCTGCTCTCAAGGACCTCACAGGGAATGAACAAGACATACATATATACAAACAGAATTAACAGAGAGCATAAGGTGCCGAAAAGGGCTAAGCATCATTGGTAGAAGGAATCTCCTCTCCCAGGATTCCCTACACAAATGAAACCAAAGGTCTGAAGGAACAAAAACTAGACAGAGACCCTGAGCTAGGCACAAAGGAAGGTGGGGGATAAAAGATCATCAGTACTGCTATCTGCCCTTCTAGAGTTTACAGCATAATCTGTGGCCCAGAACCAAAGTTCTAGGTGAACTGGGTTTGGTCTTAAGGGATTCTCAGAAAACACCTTCTTTGGCTCATGTCCCCACTCAAGCTTTTTCCTGGGAGCATCATAAATTGACTCTTGTCAGGGCCAATCTTGTTCTTTCTCTCCTCTCTCTCTTTTCTTTCTTTTTCTTTCTTCTCTTCTTTATCCTCTCTTTCTCTCCATATGTGTATGTTTATGTATGTATCTGTGTATATATGTATATGTATTCATACACAGACACTCATCCATATACATATGTGTGAAGTACAGAGGTACAGGTCACATATTAATCAGCAATGCTATGTGACCTAGGAAATAAGTGGCTATGAATTTAATCCATCTGGGATTAACTTGGTGATACTGGGCACAGGGTTCTCTGTGTATGTTGTTCTGTCTCCTCCCCTCACCCTAGGATTGGTAGCAAGTGTGGTTAAGAGTTTTTTAAAAAAAGTGAGTTCTGATCTTCTATCTGCCATTCCCCTCTTCTGCTGTGGGATATAAGTTAGGATATAAGTTCCTTGAAGGCAGGGACTATTTTGTTTTTGTCATCATATGCCTAGCACCTACCAAAGTGCCTTGACTATTGGACTGGACCTGGGATTGCTTGTTGGACTAATTAATCCTAGCTACAAGATGAATCCAATTCTAATACCAAGGACATATCATCACATGCCAAGCAAGCAGGAAATAAGTATTGATTGAGCACTTACTATGTGCCAGTCATTGTGCTAAATACAAGGATACAAATACACATAAAAATAAAGTCTGGGGGTGGCTAGGTGGCGCAGTGAGTAGAGCCTTGGCCCTGGAGTCAGAAGGACCTGAGTTCGGATCCGGCCTCAGACACTTAACCCACACAAAACAAAAACTAGCCGTGTGACCTTGGGCAAGTTACTTAACCCCAATTGCCCTCCAAAATAAATAAATAAAATGCAGAGTACAGAAGGAATATGTTTAAAAAAGAATAAAGTCTGTTCCTACCTTCAGGGGGCTTACATTCTAATGAAGGAAGTCAACATGTAAAAAGGAGCAAAAAACAGAATGAGGGGCATGGAGGCAAAGCCTAGAGACTCAGAGGCAGAGCTGGGAAAAGAATGAAGATGGCTATCCTTACCCTTCCTCGAAATGGACTTTATGGAAGAAGCCCAGAAATAGGAGAAAGGGCTGTAAGGATGTTCCAGGATAATATCTGGTGGGTTGCAGCACCAAGATGAGTCTAGGTTATCTGGTTCCCAAGACAAGACTCTTTTGTTCTGTGATTTTCTGTCTTCAGCAGGATAGAGAGATGGAGGAAAGGGTAAGATTATATTCCCAGAAGTAAGAAGGAATAGGAGAATGGGGTGGGGTAGAAAGTGGGAGGGGTAAGGAGGGTTCACAGAGTTGAGGTGCCAGTAGGGATAGCAGACTAACTAAAAGAGCAGGTACATTTGGGGGAGTTAGAAGATGAAACTGGAGAGGTGGCAGATTATGGGGAGCATTAAATACCAGAATAAGGATTCTGGGCTTTATTCTGTTACCTGTAAGGAACCATTGTTGATTCTTGTCAACATGATGAATACCAAGTTTTTACTAAGGTGAGTCTAGACTTTTCCTTCCTTTTTCTACCTTAACAAACAAATCATGACTCACTCCAGTTTAATGCCCATAGGAGACATCATAATACAATGGGAAAAGATTCAATGATTCTAGATTCAGAGGATCTGGGTTTAAGTCCTCCTCACTACCCACATGACCTTGGGAAAACCACTTCACCTCTGTGGCTCTTGGTTTCCCCATGTGTAAAAGGAAGGGATTGGATTAATTGACCTCTGAGGTCCCTTCTATCTCTTTACCTATGATCCTCTGACCATCCCCTTCTCCCTGAAAATACACTAGAGCAGGCACACACATAGCTGACGTTGTCACCCTGTTTTCCTCCCTTCACTGAGCCCTTTGGAGGCTGCACTAATAATCCTGAATTAAAATGGCTTTCTACTTCATTGAGTTGGACAGCTGCCTGCAGAGAAGTCAGCCTACTCTCTCATTAATCACCAGCTGTGGCTGCAATGCCACAAAGGTACATGATGCAACAGGAGGGACTGGTGGGGAGGGAATGGCCAGGCAGCCACTGGCCCCGTAAGGCCAAAATAGAGCAGGGGGACTTAAGCTCCACAGCCACCCCCATCCCACCTCCCTCTCCTTCTTTTGTCTGCTATCCCTCTGGGAGCCATCCTCAGCTAACTGCCTTATCCCTCTTCCCCCCCCCCCCCGCTTCCCCTCATCAAGCTGGAGAGGATTTGATTGCTGCATTCCAATAAATATTACAACTGTATTAATTTAGATGGGGCAATTAACACCCAGACCTGACTCTTTTACTGCATCCTTTTTACTAGCCCCTAGGGATTGGGGACTGACGGGGACTCTCTCTCCTCTGACAAATATTCAACTGTGGTAAGGACTCATCTCCCAAGAACACAGAGTGCTGCCTGTCAGTCCCCATTACAGATCTACATATACTCTTCAGAAATGCAAATTACTCCCCATTCTATAATGTCTAATTCTTCCCACTCCTCAATGGGTCCTAGATTAGTAAATTAACTTCTGTCCCTACAAGACCCCACAGAATCATAGCATCTGAGAATTAGAAGGGACCTCAGTGGCTATCTATCTAGTCTAACCCGTATAAGTGAAGAGTTGTCATTTCTAACATAACAAACATCTGCTTGAAGACTCAAGAGACTTCCCCACTCCTTCTAAAGACAACCTGGTTTCTTTGCTTCTTCTACATGAAATTTGCCTCTTTTAGCTTTGAACATCCAGTCCACAGGGACATAGGCACAAATTTCCCCTGTGTAATGTCTTGACAATGTCAATCAGTGGTAAAAGTGCAAGATTATAATTGTAGTACAAGAAGCAACAGATATGGAGAACACAGAGAAACTTAGGAAGACATATATGAACTGATGCCAAGTGAAATGGACAGAGACTAGAAAGCAGTCTACACAATGACTGTAATAGTGGAAAGTAGCATTGAAAAACATTAGAACTCTGATCTAGGTCTATGACTCCTTATTCTGATATTTTACTTCAGAGGACTGTTAGTAAAGATCTGTCACTCCTCTAGCAGAAAGGTGGTGGATAATAGCTACAGAATGAAGCGTAGGATATCAGATGTGGCCAATGCATTGGTTTGTTTGGTTTAACTACAGATTCCATTAAAATGGAGCTTTCTTCTGGTAGTGGGTATAGGTAGGATATTAGGAAGTGATAGTCATTTTAAAAATATTTTTTTCACAGAAAGAGTGCTTTCCATTCCATGCTTTGCCACTTATTAAGAACAGGATGTTGGGCAAGTCTTTTAGCTATTCTAGATGATAGCTTCCTCACCAGTAAAATGAGGACATTGAACCAGATGACCTGTGAGATCTCTTCCAGCTCTAAATCTATGATTCCATGTTCCCACGTGGGGGATATTGCCCTTACGACGTAAATCTCACTGATCCATTGTGGAGTGTCTTGCAATCACTTTGCCCCATAGACCCATGGTCCATCAATCACTTGATCCCATCCTGGAAACACAAGTCCCAATTTGACCAAGGCTTCTACAGAGTGGCTTCTAAGGAAGAGGCTGATCTGAGCCCTGGGCTGCTTCTGTCTTTTTTCAACTCTATGACCCTGTTAGAATAGCTCAAATAAAGCAACCAACCACAGATATTTTCATGAGGTCTCCTTTCCCTCATTACTGTCACAGAGATGTATCTAGGGTTGTCAATTAAACTGTAAGATCAACTATGCAGGTAGCTTATTTTAGGGACTGGTAGGTAGGTGATAGGAAATGCCTTATGTCAACATTTATTAAGCATCTACTATGTACCAAGCACTGTGTTAAGTGCTGGGGATACAAAAAAAAAAAAAGCAAAAACAGCCCTTGATTTCAAAGACCTCAGAGTCTAATGGGAGAAAGAGAATACAAATAACTATGTAAATATAAAATAGACATATACATGGAGGGGAGCAAAGTGTAAGAAAACTAGAGAGGTAAGAAAGGGTCAGGTTAAGAAGGGCTTTGAAACGCAACAAATGGTTTCCTATTGGATTCTCATGGTTATAAGGAGTCACTGAAGTTTATTGAATGTTCGAGGGGATGAACTGGACAGATCTGCAATTTAAGATCATTTTGGCAGTTGAGTAGATGACAGACCTAAGTGGGGAGAGACTTGAAGGAAGTGAATGGCTGTGCTTTATTCATTCAACAAGCATTAAATGTGTAGTATATGCAAGGCATTGTCCAGACAAGGATACAAATGGGAATATGAAGACAAAATGAAAACAGTCTCTTCAAGGAGTTTATATTCTACTGTGAGAAAAGGGAGAGACAGATGAAACTCTCAAGGGATTATAATGACTGAATCCTGAAAACATCAAAGTAGCCAAGAAAAGCAGAAAATCCTAATCCAAAGAAACACCCATTGCTTTGTTTGAATGAGTCTCTAGATGTCTGCTGGGATGCTAGGAGTTCCAGGAGAAAGCCTTCTTCATCAGTTTTCAGGTCAATGAGTTTCAAATTGTTGTTGGAGGAATAGGACTGTGTCTGCCAGCCACAAACCTGAAACCTCTGCTGGCAATACAATTACAAAGGTTGGGAATAGGCACAGCACTGATTGAATCAACTGGCTGAGGGAGTTAAACAAAATCAGTTTTACACTCAGTGAACCTGATCATCACCCTGTGCCCCAGACACTGAACGTGGGATTTTGTTTGAGACCCTGCTATGAACAGAATGGCTGCTAGAAACTATGGTGACTTTAAATGTACATGTATCATACAGTATATTGTTTTGTTTAATCTTATAAAAGAGGTGAAGGGCCATTATGCCCCCCATTATTTTTTTTGTTATTGATAAACTTAAGGCCCAGAATAATTGAGACCTTTTTTAGAATAGATGCCAGCTGTTTTTTATATCACATTCATTCAATAATGTATTCCTCTGCTTTCTCCTATTCTCCTACTTAATAAGCTTGCCCTTGTAACATTTTAAAAGAAAAAAAGGAGTCGAGCAAAATCAACTAATTCACTGACCAAATCTGCCAAAGCATCCAGTATTCCACAGCCGTAGTTCACTACCCTCTCAATGAGGTTAAGTGGCTTACAATGGCACATGGCTAGCAAGTGGTAGAGCTGGGCAGAACCGTCACTGGGAGTTCTTATGCCTGGGGCAATTTAACAAGTGAGATAAGGGCTGGCAGCAAAAAGCACTGTCCAACCAGGGGTGTATTCTCACCAGAGAGAAAGAGCTTCGTTTCTAAAAGAGTCCTGTCTACACCCCCATAAATATTAGGGAGAAGGTAGAATCAAAGATCAAGGTGGGCAGCAAGGTGGCACAGTATATAAAGTGCCTGGCCTGGAATCAGAAAGACTCCTCTTTGTGACTTCAATCTGGCCTCAGACTGTGTGACCCTGAGCAAGTCACTTAACCCTGTTTGCTTCAGTTCCTCATCTATAAAATGAGCTGAAGAGGGAAGTGGCAAACCACTCCAGTATCTCTACCAAGAAAACCCCAAATGGGGTCATGAAGAGTCAGATATGATTGAAAAATCACTGAAAAGCAACAAGAAAAGAAAGGGCATCACCATGATGGGACCCTGGGGATAACGGTCCAGGGGCAAAAGCACCACTGAGGTACAGGACAGCAGAGAACCACGAGGTGAGGCTTGAGTAGAAAAATGTGCCCCTTTGAGGAGGAAACATGTCCCTTTGGGTACTTGCACTCTCAGGCCAAGTATGTGCTAATCTTGCCCTTGTGCTGAGATAAGAACATATAACTTCTGACCCTGATTGTAGTATATTATACAACCCAGTTCTTCAATTCAAAGACTGGTTGAGCCTGTTTCCTGTTCTCTGAGAACCCCTTTCCCAGTTTCTCCATCTCAAATTCCTTTCTGAACCTAGTGAAAAGGAGCCCTATTGAATACTGCTGTTATGGACTTGACATGGCAACACAACCATTGGAGTTTTCCAACTTGCAGAATGCCCTTCCTTTCCTCAGGTCTTGCTCCTGCCAGCTTCCAAAGAAGAAGCCTTTTCCCTGATGCTGGACTTTGTTGCACCAATAATCAGTGTCCATAACTCAAAGCTTTTACTGGGCCGTCAACCCAGACACCAAGTGACAGAATACTTTATGGTCAACACCATTGCTCTCTGCATTTCTAACGTGGAGAAAACACATCATAAAATGCTATTTAAAAGGGACAATAAATAGTACCTCCATCCCCTGCTGACACCTAATACATCATGACATTCTCTGGGCTTCTATTGCTGGCCCTGCCCATTCTCTTCAACCTAGCTGTCTTCCCAGCCCCTCACCATCAACCTTCAGTCTCAAGGTCAGGAAGAATTTGTAGTGATGGCTCTACTCAATGTGGGAAAAAGAGATTTAAAGAAAAGATCATGAGTCCTTACCCTACTCCAAACCCAAACCATATTCCATATTCCCTGTCTTACTATAATAAACTCTGCCTAATTCTATTTTGTAATGTCTCTTCTGATTCTATTTTCTCTATAACTCAGTAAAGAATACTGGGAAGGACTGCTGTCAGTACACACTTGACTCTTTATTATTCATGATAATAAGACATCAATATATCAAGGACCATAGAAAAGGATATCTAGAACCAGAAGGGACCTCAGAGGCCATGTAGCCCAATGTCTTCATTTTACAGCCAAGGAAACTGAGGATCAGGGAGATTAAAGGGGTCTGTCAAAGGGCACACAGGTAGCCATTATCAACGTAAGGCTTTAAACCTAAGATGTTTGACTCCAGAGTCAAAGCTTTTTTCACTATGCCATGTTGAAGGATCTCAGATTTTATCAGTGTGGAAACTCCCTTCTCCAATCCAGCTACAATTTAGTGGATAAGTCTTTTTTAAAAATTTCATTTAATGGGGCGGCTAAGTGGTGCAGTGAATAAGAGTACCGGCCCTGGAGTCAAGAGGACCCGGGATCGGTTCTGGCCTCAGAAAATTAGCACCCACACATAAAAATAATTAGCCATGTAACCCTGAGCAAGTTACTTAACCCCAATTGCTTTAGAAAAAATTTGATTTATTTTATTCTGAACTTAAGAAATAACAAGCATTTCCATAATGTAGTAGAATAGAAGGAAAAAAGATGATTGCACATGGAACCATGAATCTATTATGTATAACTTGCTATTTCTTTAAAATACATGATAAAGTTATCATGTAAGCTTCTTTTTTCTTCAAATACACCCACATATGTGTAAACAACATATATGTGGTCCTTTATTTATTAGCTCTTTGCCTGAATGCAGATAACATCTTCCTTCTTACCTGAATCTCAGAAAAGTTATCTGATTCACCTATGGTCACATCATTAGTAAGTTAAGTCTCAGAGGTAGGTTGTGAACCAAGGCCTTCCTGACTCGAAGGTATGTCACACTGTCTCTAGAATAGTAGTGATTAAAATTACCTGAAACTTCCCCACTTACAAAAAGGAGGATCTAAACAAAATTAGGGCAGCTAGGTGGCCTAGTATGGATAGAGTGCTGGACATGGAGTCGGGAAGACTCATCTTCCTGAGTTCAAATCTGACCTCAGAAATTTAGTAGCAGTGTGACCCTAGGCAAGTCACTTCACTCTGTTTGCCTCAGTTTCCTCTTCTATAAAATGATCCAGAGAAAGAAAGGACAAACCACTCCATTATCTTTTCTAGGAAAACCCCAGATAGGCTCTAGAAGAGTCAGACATGATTGAAAAAAGCTAAACAAAAGTAAAATTATTCCCCATGAGGAGGTTCTCTAAAAGCTCCTCTTCACAGATGATATCATACTAATTGTATCAAATCAGTGAACACTACTCACCTTCCTATATCATCTATGTGGCAATGCAAAAGGTATTGACCTAAATGTCCATAATGGGAATGAATGGAGAGAAATGTATATTTCCCAGGTTATGATATCCATCTTCTGACAGAGTTACAGATGAATCATGAACCAGGTCCAGAACTGAGTAGGAGGAAGAAGGAGATGAGGTTAGAAACTGTTGTCTTCAATGATTCCAAACTGCTAATGGCTTCAAAAGTCCATTTATTTAATATAGATATTCTCCCAATGATGCTATCTGACTGTGACTCAGAGCACTGAATGATCTCAGAAGAATTAAAACAAGAAATGACCCCAAAGGACAATGGAAGGTTGCATGGTAGGTATAAGCATAGGGAAGTGGTAGCTTATTGTCGGTGATGATTCACTTCAAAGAAGAAAATTGAAATATGTTTTCAGTGATGTTCATACCTGTAAAAGGAGGCAAGTCAGTAATGGAATAGTGAGTAGCAGAGACAAGAGACAGACAGATTAAGCTAGGCCCCCAAGATACTAAAAGAACAAGATGAAAATATTGCATGAGTTAGTTTGTTCCTCTTCAGAGGCTTTAAGGGAGAACATGCATGAGAACTGTATAGAATGAATGAAGAGGGAGATGGGACAATCAGTATCAGTGAAGGAGTATCCATGCTGGTGAAATCACAGATCTTTCCAGGTATCAAAATTGTCACGGATCACCAGCAAAATCTATATCAACGTAATGGAAAATTATTTCACCCTAAGAAAGAACAACTATGACAGGTACCAAGAAACCTGAGAAGAATGGTATGAACTGATGCAGAGTACACAAGTGCACAAAGTATGCATTTTTGAAATGTTTGTTGAATTAAACTGAGCATCACAAAATGTGGAACTGTCTTAATAAACAAAAAAATGACAAGTTACCAGTGTGGGAATCATTTGCAAATCAAGAACTGTGTGCATTGGGTAATTTAAAATAAAAGCCAAAGTCAACACCAAACATGAGAGAATAAAGATGAAAAGGCAGTGCAGGCAATTATAGTGAATCCAACTGACCCCATTCAAACCAATTATTGGTGTTAAAAATGGAAAATGGATGGAGAAAAATAAATTGACACTGATTATCACCATTTTCTACAGAAATTTAAATGATATAGATCAATTATCCTAATGAAGAGGCCAAAACAGCCCCAAAATCATCATTGCCCAGCAGATAAATATGCTAACTTTAGAGATGAAACAAGTGTGTAAAAAATATGGCATGAAACTCAGTTATGCCAAATCTTCCCAATTGGACTTGTAGGTAGAGCTATAAGGACAACAAATAGAGGGAAATGTAGCATACCTAGCAGCACTTGTATAATCTGTTTTCTAGCACCATTTGGCAGTATAACTATAACATGATGTTGCTAAATCAGGAAGTGGAAATGGCACTTACAGTAATAAAGTCAGAAAGAACAGCTGGACCAGATTAAGTACGTAACAGAAAAAAATAACCAACAACTATGTTGAAGGTGATGTGATTTTTGAAAGCAATGAGGAGTTAAATTATATGACATCTGAAAGAAAGGAGACTACATATCTGGAAAATTGCAAGTGATATTAGCTAGCATTTTTTTATTATTCTAAAAAAGGCAAACGAGGGACATCAGTAACAACCAACTATGTCTATATAAAATCTAGGTGGTGCAATAGATGGAGTACAGTACTAATAGGAAGACCTGAGTTCAAATTTGCCATCAGATATTTACTAGGTGAGGGAGCTTGAGCAAGTCACTTAACCTCTGTCTTCTTTAGTTTCCTCTCTGCAAAATGAGGATAATAGTACCTCCTTCCTAACATGATTGTGGTGAGGGTAAAATAAAATAATATTTATAAATCTTTTCAAACTTTAAAGTAGTACCTAAATGCTATTTTTTACATATAAATGTTATGTGTATACATGATGAAAATGTGAGAAGGAACTAGGAAGGCTTTCATTAAAAACAGCAGCAATACTTCACAGTCTTACAATTAAATGAAAGGCATCTACACGTTCTCCTTGGGTTTATTGCTTATAATTATAAAATAGTAAGGCAAAGCATAGCCTTAAAACTCTCCAACAATGTGTCTCCAATATACGTATTAACATAAATAATATTTGACAGATGAAATGACAAAGTCAATAATGAATAGTTAATAAACATTTATTAAATATCTACTGTGTGCTAGGCATTGTACTAAGAGCTAGGGCTATAAATAAGGAAAAGAAAGATAGTCCCTGACCTCAAGAAGTAGGGGATATAGAGAGTTGCCTAGGACACCAAGAGATTAAGTGATTTGCTCAGGATCATACAACCGGTTTGTCAGTGGTGGGACTTGAACACAGGTCTTCTGATCCTTCACTAAGTTAGTGCCTCTGTCAAAGAGATCATCCAACAAAGGCATGATCATAAAAGATGAGTTGATCATAGATTCAGAGCAAGGGAATAAAAGTGCTGTACTGGTATTTAGTGTGCTTAAAAGCCTTAGAGAAGGGTCTTGGGAGGATTCCCATAAAGGATTTATGGTAGAACAGGAACACAAATTTCAGAAGATGACCGTGTATGAATGGATTGCAATATGTACCATTAGAGAAAGCACCTACAGCGATGAGATCACAGAAGTTACTGTAGAGTGTCAGTGACAATAAAAATATATCTTATAGCTCTTTAAAATCTGGTGCTCACAAAAACCTTGTAAGGCAGATACTGTTATTAAACTCATTTTACAAATAAGAAGACTGAGGTGGAGAGGTCTTACAATGAAATGAAAGGTGTCTAAAGTTCTCCTTGGTTTTATTGTTTATAATCACAAAATAATAAGGCAAAAAATAGCCTCAAAAACTCTTCAGCGACAATGTGGCTCCAATATACATGTTAACATGAATAATCCTTGACATGAAATGACAAAGTCAGCAACCGAGAGTTAATAAACGTTTATTAAACCTCTATCTATGCTAGACATTGTATTAAGAGCTAGGGATATAAATAAGGAAAAGAAAGATAGCCCCTGACCTCAAGAAGCTTACAATCTAAAAAGTAGGTGGGGGGGGGAATGTAGACAGTTGCCTAGGACACTGAGAGGTGAAGTGATTTGCCCAGGGTCACTCTGATAGTAAGTGTACTAGGCAGAATTCAAACTCAGTTTTTCTTGACTTCAAATCCAGCAGTCCAAATCTATCCTTTATATTATCCAGCTGTCTTTTAGGAGTGTTATCATCAAAACTGAATATACATAGGCAGATGCAACTGAAGTTTTCCAGGCTAAGGCAACCCTACTTTATTCTCAGAAAGAGAGGGGATCTGAAGGCTAGAGAGAGGAAAGGGCCCGGGAAAGCTAGAGAGGTGGAGGTAGAGACAAGAACAAAAATGAAATAGAAGAATGTTTTGGGTTTAGGCCCATTATGGTGAAAAAACCAAACAATAATAACTTGCGTTTCTAGCTTTTGAGTCCAAAATTCAGGCATTTTTAGAATAGAACTAGAAAACCCTGTACTATACATGCTCCTCTCCTCCCCCACCTTTCTCCTGGCCTCTAGGCGTCAGTTGTTTTCCTGATGTCCTGTGAAGGAGCTAGAAAGTTTATCAGGATAAATGGAATAAGAAGGAAACAGAAATATTCTTGTGTTTTCATTCTGTTTCCTCCATTTTCCCCTTTCTACGCTATCTTATAGGGTAATGTATGATGTATGTGATGTGCGAATATGTGATGGATGTCAAATGTGTATGTATGTACCTGGGCACTTTTGATCAGAGCTTAACTAGGGTAGTGCAAACAGAATTTTTCCCAGGTTGAACAGCATTTAGGGGGCACATCTCCTGCTCCCAACAATCTTTCTCCTCTTGAGGTCCTCTGCAGCCCTTCACAATAGCATGATCATCATCCGTGATTCCTCCCCTACTATCTATCTCCCCAGCACTGGCTGCAAGAGTGTTCCAGGATCTCTCTCCACACAGGGATTTGCTCCTGAGGCGATTGCCCCTGCCAGCTTTTCCTGGAGCCCTCACGTTCACACTTTCCCTAGATGTCAAAAGTATTGGCCTTGGCTCTTCTTTCTGTTTTTGCCTATTGAGCAGTACAAACCAAAAGTTATTGCCCTCACTATAAGAAACCCCAAGGCCAAAGAGGAATTTCCAAAAGAACATGAGTGCCTCATGTTAATTCCACTCTGCAGGTGGCAATATAATCTGACTTGGTTACAATATTCTGATACCACTCACCATCCCTGGACCTCTGTATCTCCCCATACCCATTTACTCTAAATTCAAATCACCCCTGAAATCACTATCATTTGTTAAGCCTAACACTTCTGCACTATCTAGTGAGAATCAAATTTTCTTTATCTTCAGACCTCCCTGTCCCACTCCTCTCAACCATTCCTCATGCCCTCCCACCATCCACCCCCATTTTTAAGGCATGTAGCTCTCCCCATCCATCTTGTCTGCCAGCAGAAGGGGATAACCTGCAGCTGAATTACAGAAAGTGTATTCCCCCAGTGGGATTTGAGATAAGACGGACTGCATTAACCCCAAGATTCATTTCCCAGCCAGGAATTCTCCCTCTCTGTTTTAAGGCGATCACAGGAAGCAGACCAGGGTAATGGTCAGGACAATCCATCAATCGCACTTTCAGCAGCAGCTGTCAGAAAGAAGAAAACAAGTCACTCCTAGGCAATAGGAAAGACTTCAGCAAGAAGGCATCCATTTCTTCCTTTCAGTATGTCGGTATCTCCCATTTGATATATGGTGTAACATAGACCTCAGCCATCAAGACATCTGGAAATTCTTCATCTGCCCAAGATTTATCCCTGGTGAGAATTTTAATCAATACATGCAATTCACTGAACCCATCTGTACAGTCAGGCTAGGGAAAAAACTCCAGCTCTACTTCATTACACACAGAAATGAACGTTTCACCATCACTACTGCTACTTAACAAAGCCAACAAAAGGAAAATGCCTAACTATTAAAGGTCTTTAAATTACGGGCATCTGTCCCCAGTATCTTCTTTTTCTTTTCTTTCCTTTTTTTGGAGGCAATTGCAGTTAAGTGACTTACCCAGGATCACATAGCTAGTAAGAGTCTGAGGTCAAATTTGAACTCAGGTCCTCCTGACTCCAGGGCTACCTCTCCAGTATTTTCTTTTAATGATAATTGGTCATCCAAGATGCAGAAATGGGGTCATGTTTATACAGCAGAACTCCATTCTGATGCTTTTAATAATACAAGAGAGAAATAACATTTATATTACTAACTTTCTATGTTCTATCAAGGGAGAGGTGCCATATACTACATGTATGGGGGATGATGTACACGTATGGAGTCTCAGAGTTGGAAGTAAACTGAGAGATTATCTAGTCCAAGCACTACATTCACAATCTGAAGACTTGGGTTCCAATCCTACCTCTTTCATTTACTATCTGATTAACTTTGAGCTAGTTATTTAAACTCTCTAAGTCTCAGTCTCCTCATCTTTAAAATGAAGAGGGTAGACCAGATATCCATTTAGGTTTCTAGGTCTATGTTCCTTTAAGAACCTCCTGCCAAAAAGATGAGAATGAGAGGACTCAAAATCGAACCTGGCCCCCTCCTACTTTTCAAGTCTTCTAACATCTTATCCCCCGCTACCCTTCCCCCTCTATGTCCTCTAGTATTCTAGTATGATGACCTTCTTGTTGTTCTTCAAACAAGACACCCAATTTCTGTACACTGGGCATTTTCACTGGTTGTCCCTCATGCCTAGAATTCTCTCCCTCTTCATCTCTGTGTCTTGACTTCCTTAAAGTCCCAGCTAGACTTCCCCCTTCTAGAAGAAATCTTTTCCAATCCTCCTTAATGCTAGTGTCTTGCTTTATCTTGTCTATATCTTGTTTGTACATTGTTGAGTCCTTGTTGTCTCTTCCATTATATTTTAAGCTCCCCTAGGACAGGGTCTTTGCCTTTCTTTGCATCCCCAGCACATAGCAAAATGTTTAGCACATAGTAAATGCTTAATAAATGCTTTTTGACTGTTGACTGACTGATGGACTAAACACATCCATGAACCAGCTAGGTCCTGTTAAACAGAGATTATCAAGTAATTTTTTTACCCATTTTAAAAAATTGGATTTACTTGTCTCTGGACTTTATGACTCTGAAATACAAATGATGTAATAATCAAAAGAATTTTAATGTTGGAAGAAGGCTTTAGTGTGACATCTAATTCAACTGCCTCCTTTTAGGATTGACTTCTTTCATTTGTAGAGAATTCTAAGTTTTTTCAAAAATTGTACACATTTATTTTCTCATTTATTCCTCATGGATCCTTAGTACAATATCATTAAGACACTGACAGAAGAGAGGTTCTTGTCCCCTTTTGACAGATGGAGATCACATCTCAATTCCAAAGAGGAAGAACACTGAAAAAATTAGAGCCAGTCCATGGGAGGGCAAACAAGTAAAGGGTATTGGGGACCAAGCCAGCTGAGAAGCTGTTGAAAGAATGGGGGATGCTTAGCTCAGAGAAAAGCACATCAAGGAGGGAACATGAGAGATGTCTGCAAGTTTTTGGAGGGCTCTGGTCCCAGGAGGCTTCAGAACTTGGATCAGCAGGTAGATTTCAGCTTGATATAAGGAACGTAAGCTTAATCATTAGAGCTGTCCAAAAGTTCAATGACTGCTTTGGGAGATGGATTGGGGGTTCTCCATTACTGGAAGTCTTTCCCAAAAACAAAAGTGATCACTTGTCAGCAATGTTGTTAAGGAACTATCATTCAAGCACAAATTTAGACCAGCAGACCACAGATGTCTCTTTCCACTCTCAGATTCTATGCCTCTCAGAAGTGACTTTCTAAGATCACACAACCAATTAGTGGCAGAACTAAGGCTAAACTAATTCTCATGCTCTATTCCATGCTTTGCATGCTATGTCATTACATTAAATAAAACTTCATTTAAAAACAGAACATTTTATTGACAGATTTATTTTATACAGCTATTACTCCCCAACAGAATTTCCCCCTTCAACAAAGAAATACAAATAAGCAAAAGAGACATATTTATAATGCCTAATAACCTACACCTCATTGTTCAGCCATAGCCCATCACCTCTCCATCAAGGAAAAGGTTTGTTTTAGCAACAGCCCCCTGAAACTGATTGTATTGCATTGATCTGAGGTCTGATAGTTTTTAGCATTATTTGCCTTGACTCTATTGTGGTCATTGTGTACGTTATTGTCTTGGTTCTACTTGGTTCACTCTGCATCTTTTCAAACGAGTCTTTCCAAATTGTCTTTGAATTCCTTATATTTTTCTGTTCTTATGGTATGATAATATTCCATTAAGTTCATATAATACAATGTTCTCAGTCAGCCTTCCCAAATGATGAGCACCCCCTTTGTTTACAGTGTGGGGTTGTGGAGGCAGGCTTGCTAACACAAAGAACACTGCTATGAATTCTACCCATAATTTTGAACTTGATTTATGAAATAACAATCTGTAGGGTGATTTGGGAGTAAACCAACCACCATTTTGCACAACTGACTTTCTTTGCTTTCAATCTTTTAATATCAAGAGTTGCTTCTTCCAGTCTTGCTGGTTGTGACGTTTTGCAAGTTGAAAATCCAAGTTAAGACAAGTGGTTGAGAGCCCCAGGCCCTCCTCAAGGACCAATTACAAAAGTTGTTTTGATTAATGAGGGTGATGGGGGAGATTCCCTGGATATTCCCAAGTTTTTCTTATAATAGAAGTGGAACAAAGATAAATTTTACTCTGAATCACCTGTCACCTGGATTAAAGACTTAGCCAGTTTTCTACTCATCTTCCAATAAATGGGACTCAATCATAAGCCACAATGCTAATCACCTTCTACATTGTCATGCTCCCTTGCAAGCTGGTGAAATGTAATTAAGCAATTGTAATTGAATATAGTCCATGATGCCAGTCACACAGGAGATGAGTCTGGACAGTGATCCAGCGACATAAACCTGTCATTGTCTATTACTGTTCGTCTTCCTAAGTGAAAGGGACAGGCAATCTGGCTCTCCCACTCTACACCAAAAAGAGGGGACCTGCCTCCAGGCAGCAAATGAACATTTGTGTTGTGGGGAAAATATAGACTTCCTGGGGCTCTTCCAAGGCTTAACACAGTGCCTGGCACATAGTAGGCACTAAAGAAACAAATATGGATTGATTGATTTCAGCAGAGGTTGTGGGAGGTAATAATATTCCCATTCTTTTCAACAGACATGTCAGAAGACATGAGTTAGAGAAAGAGGCAACCATCTTATGGCCCTTATCCCACCTTCTCCTTGAAGGATTCCCTAACTCTATCATTGTGCAGGGGGCTGAAGATGAAATGGAATGTCTTGACCTCAGGATTCATTTCCTTCCCTCTGTATTTTAAGATGATCATAGGAAAGAGACCTCTCTCATCTCTGAGCCAATCAAGGCACTGAATTTCACCATGGACTCCAGTACAAAGTGGTATGGTGGATTTTTTTTGGTGGTGGTGGGGGCTTTTATACACACATGTATGCAAGGATGTGACTCACAGAGTTGATTATTAAATTTTCACCTCAAATATTGGCAAATTAAATAAATGAAGGTTTGATTGATTGTTTTATAGATTATCTAGGCTTAAGAAGGTGTTAACAACACAGATTAAAGTTAAAAGAGTGCTGTTCATGTAGTTTCTCTCCAAGAGTCAGTTGTTAATAAACATTCACCAGCACACTCCCCAGCTAGAGTATAAGCCCCTTATGGGGAGATACCAATGTCTCTTTCTTCTAACTATGTTGACCAGGGTGATGTATTTAACCTCTCTGAGCTTCAGTTTTCTCCTCCATAAAAGAACTGTGTTAACACCTGTAGCACCTACCTCACAGGGTTGCTAAAAGACCCCAGTGGGTTGATGTATATAAATAGTACAAAATGGAAGACTTTATGTCAATATAGCACATCTATATCTATCTATATCCATATCTGTCTATCTGTATGTGTATATATATATATATATATATATATATATATATATATACATATATATGCCAGTTTTTGCTACCTTGTTATTATTATATACCCTCACAGGAACTAGGATGGGGTCAGTCATTCATTAGGGAATCAATAAATATTTGTTGGATAATTGATGTACAACCAACCTCTCCCTTCTTTCTTACTCTTTCTTGCTTTCCTAGTGCTAATTTATAATTCATTGTGGGTTCTATTTTTCTCATCTCACATTTGGCAATATATATTCTCATTCTCTTCTTCTTCCTTCTTTTTCTTTCTCACTCCCCTTCTCTCTCTCTGCTTCTCTCCTCTCTCTCTCTCTCTCTCTCTCTCTCTCTCTCTCTCTCTCTCTCTCTCTCTCTCTCTCTCTCTCTCTGCCTTTCTGTTTCTCTCTCTGTCTCTGTCTCTCTCCTTCTGTCTGTATCTCCCTTTCTGTCTCTGTTTCCCCCCTCCATGTGTCTTTCTCCCTGTCTCTTTCTGTCTCTCCTTTTTTGCCTCTGTCTCTTTCTCTCTATATAGCTCTGTCTCTTTCATTATGTTTGTGCCTCTCTACTTCTTTGTCTGTTTCTCCCCTCCTCCCTCTCTCTCTCCCCTCCTCTATCTCTTTGTCCCTATCCCTCTCTCTATTTCTCTCCTGCCTCTCCCTCTCTATCGCTATCTCTTTCTCAGTCTCTCTTTCTCTCTGTGTGTGTGTCTTCCTCTCTCATTTAGCAGAACATCTTCCTTAACCAGACAGTGATGAAATGACCCCAGACAGCAATGAAACATCCCAGAAGCAGTTTCATATTCAGGGTTTTTTATTTACCCTGAGTTTTCCTCTCTTGGAAGCTGCCCCAGTGCTGATGTGTGGGAAGCGATTTCAAGGTGCCTGTGGATACAGGATCTCTCCCCAAAGGGTCTCTGAGGGCTTGGGAAACTAGCATCTGTCACTCTTCACACTGCGTTCCAAGGGATTAGGGAATTGTGAAGGGACTGTAAAGGGAAAGCTTCACTTGGGGAATTCTGAAAGCTGAAAAAATGCCATGTCCCAGTAATAAGTCATTACATAATGTGGTCAACAGAGCCATGGAACAGTGGGGGAATGGAGGTCTGTACTGTTTCACACCACCATAATACTGGGACCAAGAATGGCAATCCCCTTGGAGGTCCACGTGAATTTCTTTGGGGTCTCTTAAACTTGCAATTTCTCCCAAGGCTACCTACCACTTTAAGGACAATTCAGATTCTAATTAATTCATCTCTAAAATATGCAAGATGATTTAAAAAAGAAAACAAATTCACAAAAACTTTCAAAGAGGCACAGAGCTCCCCAAATAAGATCTAATCTCAATCTCTCTCTCTCCCTCCCTCCCTCTCCCTCTCTCCCTCCCTCTCCCTTTCTCCCTCTCTCTCTCCTCTCTCTCTCTCTCTCTCTCTCTCTCTCTCTCTCTCTCTCTCTCTCTCTCCCTCCCTACCCCCCCCCTCTCTCTCGTTGCCATTGTTGAGTTCTTTCAGTCATGTCTGACTTTTCGAGACCCCATTTGGGGTTTTCTTGGCAAAGATGCTGGAATGGTTTGCGATTTCCTTCTTCAGAAACTTTATCCAATGGACCTTCAAGTTCATGATTATCTCAGACAGGTTATCTGGACTCATGTCACAAATAAAGCAAACAGCCTAAAACTACTTAAAAAGAGAAAGGGGAAAATGGACAATTATGGATTAGCAGGATTTAAGGCTAACTACAAGGAATCAGCATTTTAGGGATACAAAAAAATCAATATTTCTCCTTAATAATATTTGTAAATAATTCAGTAATACAATAGATATTAGTACTTAGCTCAGGGGTGGGGGACCACATGTAACCCCCAGATCCTCAAGTGTGGCCCTTTAACTGATTCCAAACCTCACAGATTTATTCTGTTCGATTTTAAAGTTTGGATTCAGTCAAAAGACTGCACTTGATGGCCTAGAGGGCCACATATGGCCTTGAGGGTGAAGGTTCCCCACCCCTGACTTATGGATTGAAACAAACAAAGGTTATCTCAAAGAAACAAATCTGACTTCTAAGGCAGCACACTGGTAAATATTTACTATGCCATGCCATGTCATACAGTGCCATACCGTACTGTACCACACCATACCGTACTATATTATTCTATACTATAATTATATACTATAATTATGGCATAAAACGAAAGAGAGAAACAAAAACTACCTTTTTCTTAAATAGATCCGAAAAACTAAGGTATCTTATGAAAAAGTCCCAGGTGGAAAATCTCTCCAGTAGGTCTTCACAAAGGTAAAGGTCCCAATGTTAATTCTACATTTGCCTGTTATGTGCCAATCACTATACTATGTGCCAATCACTCCTACCTTCAAGGAGCTTACAATCTAATGGGAGAGACTGTATATACATATATATAAAGCAAGCTATCTACAGAATAAATAGGAAACAATTACCAAAGAGAGGACACTAGAATTAAGAGGGGTTGGAAAGGGCTTCTTACAAAAGATGGGATTTTTGTTGGAATTTAAAGAAAGTTAAGAAGTAAATAGAGTTGAGGGACAGGATTGCAAGTACTGAAGGGAAACCAGAGATAATACCCAGAGTCAAGAGAGAGGACATCTTGTTCATGGAACAGCCAGGAACCCAGGATTTGAGGAAGAGAGTAGTAACAGCTTAGAGTAGCAAGAGAGGGTTCCTAAAGGAGATGGATCATGAACTGAGCTTTGAATGGAGCTAGTGATTCTTAGAGGCAGAGGTAAGAAGGAAGGGCATTTTAGGTATGGAGATAGCCTGGGCAAAGGCGGAGAGACGAGATAGAATGCCAAGTCCAAGCAACACTGAGTCAAGCAGTATGATTAGAAGTGATGATGAAATAAATTTGTAAAGATAGGCTGGAACCTACCATCTCTCCAGTCTTGTACTAGATGCCATGGATGCCCAAAAGGATAACAACAGTAGTAAGTAGCATGTCTATAGTGCTTTAAGGTTTGTATAGCATTTCCCATGGGCTAACTTATTTAATGGTCACAACTCTGTGAGGTAGGTGCTACTATCATCTTATTTTGCAGATGAAGAAACCGAGGAAGATTAAGATTAAGTTGCTTGTCTAGGGCCACATAGCTAGTTTTTTAGGGTAGGACTCAGCTCTTCCTGACTCCAAGTCCAGAATTCTATCCATTAGCCATCTGGCAGCAAAATGAATAACAGAGACCAACAGTTCTTAAACCAGCCTTTCATACTCTTAAAAATTATTGAGGATCCCCAATAGCTTTTGTTTATTTGAGTTACACACCTCTTAGTATTTACCATATTAGAAATTAAAACTGATAAACTTATAAATGTTTATGCATTTTAATAGAAGAATCAATTAAGTGTTAACAAAATAACTTTTTTATGAAATATAACTATTTTCCGAAACAAAACAAAATTGTGGAGAAGAATAACATTGTTACAAGACAACTGTATTCTCATATCTGCTTCTGCATTCAATCTGTCATGATTGTGTAATTAGAAAAAGGAGGACCATTTTAATAAGCAAATAATGTCTTAGTATTGTTGTGAAAATAGTTTTTATCTTCAAACTCACTGAAACGGTCTTGAAGATCCCAAAGGATCCACAGACCACACTTTGAGAATTGATGTCATAGACAATAAGTAATTCAAAGGAGATGCACTGCAGGGGACAGGGAAGGCTTCCTAGCGGAGGTCAGATTTGAATATGTTCTTGAAGGATGGGTAAGATTTGGTTGGGTAAAGGAAGAAAAGAGAGGGCACTCCAGCAGAACTGTACCTAGGGTGGGGCACTTAGAGATTTTCCCAGGTCAGTGACAGTGCTTTTTCCCTGCGTCTGCCATTCTGGTACCTTGCCCTCCTCCAGTCCTGTAGCACAGTGCCCTACATACAAACTACCCTCCACCAAAGTCCTATCACCATCATGCACTTCTCCATAGCTATACATTCCCTCATCATGGAGTCTTCCATTTGAAGCCTCAGTCCTCAACTTCTTCTATCATTAGAAGTGAAAGGGTCAGAAGCCACTGGCTATACCATAGATGCCTTGGCTGGACTGTCTGGGGATGGACTAGCTCTCCCTTAGCAAAAAGGCACCTGAATGGGACAGATGGGTTATCTGTTACAAAACTGAATTTTGCTCCAGAATTGTTACTTAAACCTTTAGCAAAAGGGATTTCAGAGTAGCCAAGGATAGGGCCAGGACAAAAGCTGTGCTTTGGTAATTATTGTCAGGGTTAGTTCTAAGAGGAAAGAAATGCTACTTGTACAAATATGGTTTAAGAACCTTTCTTGCCCACCTCCCCTGACCTCTTTGGATTACAGTTCCATTTCTACTTCTCTAATACAGTCATTCAGGGATCACAAAGGGTCCAACATGACTGAGATGATTGAACAACAAAAACAACAATTCAGGCATTCCCTCCTGGCCATTTCTTATAAACTTTATTGTAAACTCATCAAGATATAAAGGAAAGAGCACTCTACTCAACATTAGAAGATGTGGGTTTCATTCTCTGCTTTTTATTAAACAGTGCCCTCAAATACATCACTTAATGTGCATAAAACTCAGCTTCTTCATCTGGAATATGGGGATAAGGACATTTGCATTGACCCACCTCATAGAGTTGTGATGAGGACTAAATGAAACAATGTGCATATAAAATGCTTTTTCACCATAAAGCACAAAAATCAATGTGAACTGTTAATATTATAACTTCAATTAGCCTTCAGAGACCTTGGGAGAGGTAGGCAGTAGACCTGGGAGTGGGGGAGGAGATTGACCTCTGTAACTTCTCCTGCTTAGTTGGGATCCTGTCTTGGGGAGGGTAACGAGTCCTGTGATAGCTCTTACTCTGTACTTTCAACTGGATTCTGAGTCAGACTGAATTGAGTACATTTGGAGAGTGGACAAATCCCATGCTATTGCCTGTTCTGCTGGTGGGGACTTCTCCAAACAGACTTATTCCCTGAAGGGAGGAACCTGTCTCCATCCCTGTTGGCCCCTCCTTAGCTGACACTCCTGGAATTTAAAGGTGCCCTGGGGATTATTTCATAACTGGTGCCCCAGAGTGCACCTGGGGGATAATAAAACAAGATATAAATCATCTCTATAAAACCTCTGAGCTGCCAAGAGCTCTTTCTCCCTCCTAGGAAAACTGGTGCATTATCAAACCTGGAATCTCCTGGGCTGTTATAATTCTTTGTGTCCCTAACATCCCCCTTCTGTTTTAGCTAGGTAAGTCTCCTTACTATTCCCTGAACTCATACTCATCCTTTATGATGTTTCTATGTGTTTGGTTATCCTACTATAACCAGCAATTTTTGAGCTTGGGACAAGTAGCAAGAAACATGAGAGGGGCAAGGAGCAAGAACGATACCCTCAAATCAACTTTGTAATTCATTGTATCAAAATAAAACCAAGAAGTAATTAAGATAAATTCAGTTGAACTTGAATGGAAATTAATTAGTATTGTGACTTCTATTCTACTGAAGAAGTGAATGTGCTAAATTTTTGCACTCTCTAAATTTTATCCCTTGGGGCAAAGCCCCTGTTGTCTTTCTCTAATTCCATCAGCACTTTCTCTCACTGCTTGACTGGCCTATATCTCTTTTTCTATCTGTCTCCTGAATAATATACTTCATATTACTTCTTGTGTGCCAAGCATCAATGGGAACAAAATAAAGGGGTTAGACTAAATTATCTGTAAGGATACTATTTGCATTCTTTTATCCTAAGCAAGCAAAGGCAGATCAACCAATAACCAAAAATTAGACAAGAAGTAGAAATTAGTCTGGGAGCATACTAATTTCCCCTAGAGTGAAAGATGAACTCTTTCCCTGCCAATTTAGTTTGCTTTAAAATTATATTAATTTAGTATTTAAATTTAGGTAAGCAGAGCTAGCTTTAGTCACAAAAAAGGAAAGCAGTCACCTATGATTTTAGGGGATCAATGTGTAACCCCCCAATAAAAATGGTATCTCCCATTTATGGCTAAATTTCCACAATTAGTGATTCATTCCTTTGGATTAAGAAATGTACTTTCCATGCTCTTCCTAGAGACTGAAAATCCCTGTTTGCCAGACCATACATTAAGTCCATAATATTTCAGCATGGTCAAGTTTATCAGGTTATTTTCCTCTCTGAAAGAGGGAGTCCAAGAGTTTGAGAGCCTTGGGTACATTTGAGAATGTGCATAAGGTAGAACAAAGTCACCTGTAAGTAGACAAAGGCAGAAGTCAGGAGAGGCTGGAGGGTTCCCACAACAAACTCCATCAACCTCACCATTTTGCTAAGTAAAACTGGTTCCTTTCTTTATTTTCTCTAGGTGCTCCCCCCTCAGCCCACTGGTAGCCTCCATTTGGGTCCAGTGTTTTTCTATTTGCTTTTGGCTGTATGAGCCAAAGATTACTTTGGAGAACGTTAATAACTCCAAGCAGTAAATGCAAAATAAATCATCTTCTCCACACTCCTAAGACTGGCTCTGAGGCTGACAGTCTATTCTATGTAGTCCCAGGGAGACTCATCCATTTCCACTTGGAGTATGTCAGCTTGAGACAGGCAAGGCAGAAGCAGAAGACTCCGAGAGAAGCCAGCTCTGGCTTTCCCAGAGCTACAGAACAAAGATGGTGCTGGAATACAGACAATCTACAACAACTGCCTAGAACAAAATGGAGGAACGGAGCTGGGCACTCTGCACTGGTGCCACTGAATTCTAAGGCTTCCAAACTGCCCTGGCCTAAAAGGCATAACTAGGGGAAAGAGGAAAGCAGTCAGCTTGGGAAGGATCTAAAAGGGAAAAAATGCAGCTGAGATGAGCGAGTGGCAAAGAGATTCATGTAGAGACTCGACAACGCCCCCTCACCTCGAGTCCTTGGAACAAACGAGAAAAGGTTTCTATTGTCCTATGCATGACGTCAGAATAATCGCCTTCCTAGCTAGACTGGTAAGATTTATTTCCAGTAAAGACAACATTCCAGGTGTGTCTTAGATACTGCCCTATGTGGGGTTTTTGTTTACTAATTCTCCAAAAGAAAATGCCCCCAGAGTTGCCCAACTGGCAGGCATGGCTATCTCTTTTCCACTGCCACCTTTCCCGTGGTTGGTTTTTTGGTGCCGCAGAATACTTCTCCAAATTCTTAAGCATGGACACCCCCTCCCTTTTTTCCTCTTTTTGTTCCCTTAAAACTTGAAGTTGGGGGGCGGCTAGGTGGCGCAGTGAGTAGAGCGTCGGCCCTGGAGTCAGAGGGACCTGGGTTCAGATCCAGCCTCAGACACTTAACACACGCACAAACAAAAAAACCTAGCCGTGTGACCTTGGGCAAGTTACTTAACCCCAATTGCCCTCCAAAAAGCAAAAAAAAAAAAAAAACAAAAACAAAAAAAAAACTTGAAGTTGGGTTTTATAGAGTAAGGGTTTTGCTATTATCTAAGGGAAAGAGAGTCAAATAAATACAATTTCTATAGTTCAGAAGTTCTCAGTTACAGCATGCAGGGCTCTGATCTATGATATCTCTAAACCAGTCATAAATAGGTGCCATTGGTTTGGGGACCAATGAGTGCCAATTCTCCCTACTTAGCCTATCAGTCATGCTTATTCAGAAAAGAAATCTGAGAGGTGCTTGTTTCTTCTGACAACAAAACTGAACTTTCTGTCCCATGTCAAAGTCAGAATGGAAACCGGAAGTCCAAGAATAGAAGACCCTTTCATGCTCACAGCTCTTTACAACACAAAGAATGACAGATGCTCTGAGCATCTATCAGTTACAAAGTGGTTGGTTTCTTTTCTTCTGAAGTAAATTAAATATGTTCCTAAAAGAGTTCAGCATGAGAGAAATTGGAATTTAATTTGACGATTCACGTGGGGACTGGAAATGAGGATCAGGCATAAAGCAGCCTCAGTGCTCATAGGTGACCAGGGAGTTTGCCTGGAAACCTAAAGCAGCCTGAGCTCCTAATGCAAGCTGAGAGATTATAGATTGGTTACTCATCCATCAGCTGACAGTGAATGATCAATGCTTAATATAAAATTATCAGCCCCTACCTTTCAGAGGGTTGTTTCCAGGCATTGTGGACACCTGTTTAAAAATCCAAATGCCCAGGGGATGAACAACAGAGAATTTCATTTCTACCCCATCACTACCCATTTTCAAATGAGATAATGTATGCAAAGCATTTGGTAAAAGAAATTAACCACCACCTGTGTGCTACATATTTTACTATTACTATTTGACTGCTAAGGTGCCAGTCTGAGATAACGCAACTCATTTTTGTATACATTTGTATATGTTTTCTCTCTCACTTAGAATGAAAGTTCTTGAGGGTAGTAACTGCTTTTGCTTTGTTGTGCTAGTTGTTATCCCTAGCTATTAGTGCAGGGTCTGGCCAATAGAAAGCACTTAATAAATGCTTGTTGATTGACTGACAAGAAGATGGAGAAAGAGGAGGAGTTAGTCATAGAGGATGAGTCAAATGAAGAAATGGTAGAACACAGAGATCAAATGACTCATTCTTCTTCCATGAACACCAGTAAGACTTCTTTGACTCTGCAAAGTTAAACCATTTTAGAAGACTGTAGCAGCAAGCAGCCCAGCATCCCCAGAGTGGCTGCCAACCCAGGTTCTTAGATCTGCTTTTGTAAAGGAAAGCAACTCAAAATGGGCTAACAAGCTTACTTTAATCAAACAAACATATATTACCTAGTTCAGGGGGAAAAGGTCAGCACCCTGAACTTCAGAGTTACAGAACTTACAGATCAAACAGACAGGCTTCCAAACTGTCCAACCATTATAAATATCAAAATCACAGTTACCAGAGAGGGAAGCATCAACATCTGAGTTTTCAAAGCCGGGGGGCTCTCAACAGCTTCCCAGAGTCTCATCTGGTCAAATCACACAACACTTCTCAAAGTGAGCCCCTAAGCAAAAGCCTCCAATCAGGGATTATATAGTCTTCTCCTGGCTCAGAGAATGTAACCACCCTCTTGACCCACTGCCCAATCACACAGCATCAAGGTGTGGTCATTCCTGAAAACCAAGCCTCCTACCACAGGCTCCATGTGAGCACATTCAGCCTATTAGGGGGGCAGAGTATTCTTTCAAATTAAAGAAGGTTCTCAGAGTCACTTAAGTCAATCAAAGTCTCTTAAGCCAATCAAAGGGCCTAGGGACAGGGAAGATCTTCAAATCTGCATTTCCATTACAAAGACCCACCTGATGCCTCTAATCCCCCATCTACTCCCTCCATAAAGAGTTTGGTCATTTGGTATAGAATCCTAAACGGAGAAAGGGAAACTCTAGCACTTTTTCTTCTTCTCCTCCCCCAACTCTCTTCAGTCTCATCTTTCCTCCACAATAACTTTTGAGATGGAGAATCCATAAATAAGTCAGAAGACCTGGGTTCCAATCCCTCTTTTGATACTTTTTACATGTGTAGCCTTGGGCAAGTCCCTTAACCTTCTCAGGTCTCACATTTCTCATTTGTAAAATGAGGGGCTTGGACCAGATGACTTTTAAGGACTTAAAGCCAAGAAGGCCCGAGTTCAAATATTGCCACAGGTACTAACTGGTTGTGAGACCCTGGTCATTTCACTTCACCTCTCTTTGCTTCAGTTTCTTCACCTGTAAAATGGGGATAATAAGACAACCTATCTTAGAGCTGTTGTGAGGATCGACTGAGATAACATATTAAAAGTACAAACCTCCAATAACTATATAAACATTGTCATTACATAAGATTCTTTCCAGCTCTGGATCTCTAATTCCCCCAGGATTTTCTGACCTTTCCAGTGATCCTACACTGAACTTGGTAAAGGTGTTGTCTATTCTAATTAGAGTATGAGCTATGAGAGAGAAGGAACTCTCTCACACCTTTTCTGTTTGTATCCCTAGCATTTAATACTGTACTTAGTACATAGTCAGCCCTTAGTAAGTCCTTTTAAGTTCATTCATTCATGATCCTTTGACTGCACTCTCCACTGATGCATGTTTAACTAGGGCTCCATCCACCATGTGATGGAGAATGGGACCTCTCATAGTACATTCCAAACTAGCCCCTATTATTGAAGGACACTGTCTCCTTCTGTTTGCGGATGAGGAAAGTTTGTTTTCCTATGGTGGGAAAGAAGGAAATCCGTTTCCATGCAGTTTGTGCTTTTTCTTTGCTGCTGCTGATTAGCTTAATAAAGTTTTCTGTAGTCCTCTCTCCAAATTCCAAACACAATACTCTGTGCTCAGGAGAAGACTCTCCAATTGTCAACTGCCCCTTTGCTTTCCTTGGGCTAAAAAATGAAATTTGGACATGGGGTGGGTATGAGCACAGAAAGTTAGAATAGGATAAATAGGACAAAAATTCCTTGTCGATCACAACCTTGCTAACACAACTTCATTGGGATCCCAGAGACAGAAGCAAGACTGACTTCTTTGGTCTACATTTTCTCTTACAAAATTTGTGTTACCTGATGAACTACACACCCCCTTTCAGTCTGGGGCAAGTCCAAAGTTTGTTTGCTTGCTTTTCATTACTATCAGGTTAATGTATGATAATAACCCACCCTCATGCCTCATTGTGGTAGAGGAATGATTGAGTTTTCAAATGCCATATCAGAGAAGTACAAGTGTTGACAGGTTCTACTAGTCTGGAAAATGTGTGGGTCTATGGCTTTTGAGTTGAAAGGCACCCTAGAGTTAACCTAATCCAATCACCTCACTTTATAGATGAGAAAACAGAGAGTTTAAGTGATTTCCTCAAAAACATGAAGGTAGCTAGAAGCAGTGGCAAGCTTTGAACTCTGGTCTTCTTATTCAAAATCCAAAGCTCTTTCTACTACAGCCACACTACTTCATGTTCTCTTCTGTGGACTGTGCCAGATAAATATGGAGAAGCTTATCATCATATTAGCTTTGGTGTTGAGTGTATTGGCCACGGAGACCCATGAACCAAAGAAAAATATACAATGGCCCTCAAGTCTATGCATTCTGCAGCAGTGGTGGCAAGGAAACATAAAGAGCCTCAGGGCACTTAGAATAATCTAGATTTGACCCTGCCAGTGAACATAAACTTTGCTGTTTGTCCTCTAAATGTGGGATCTTTATCCAGGGACAAAAAAATAATAATGTTCATACAACTGGAGAAACTGAATCATGACAGTCTTGACAGTCTTGCTATGAATGAAAGTAGGGTACAAAAGGAAGCTGCTCCTAAGTGAAAGGCTGGCTTGCTTATTCTCCTTAGCAATGCAAATAAAGGAATTGGCAGGGTTGATTTTAAGATCTGTCAAATAAAAGCCCAACAAAACAAAAAATATCATTAATGGGACATCTGGACATCTTGGATTGCAGAACTCATACTAAATATTTGCAAAAAGTCTACAGTGTAGATAATTGCAGCCTAGGTGCCAACATCTGCTGCAAAGGATAAAGGGATAGAAAACCATAGAATTTTCAAATTAAATGATACCTGAGCCACAATCTAATCCAACCCAGACTTGCAAAAGAATCTCCACTGCCTCCCACACCTAACAAGTGGTCATCCAGTCTCTATGTGACCTTTAGTGAGAAGGAATCAACTACCTCCTAGGACAGATCATTACACTTTTGGAGAGCTCTGAATATTAGAAAAAAATTCTAAATGTAGCTCTTTACAACTTTTCTACATCCCTCCTAGTTCTGCCTTCCAAGACCAAGCGAAAACAATTGGAGTCCCTCTTCCACAGGACCGTCTTTCAAATGCTCAAAGGCAGTTTGCACCTTCCTCTGAGTTTTATCTTCTGCAGGTCAAACAGCCTCAAATTGTTCAGTTGATCCACAGGCATGAACCCAAGGTCCTTCACTGAAAAAGGTTTTGTGCAAAAACTAGTCAAACTTCCATAGTCCCTGCCAATCTGGTCCTCAGAAAAATGATGAAATAAGGTTTATTTTCAGGAATTTTCTGTTCCCCTTTTGGCCCTGACCACATGTGCTCTCCATGCTCCCCACATACTTTCTCTGAAGATCCACTCTTTCCAGTAAGTACAGATATATTCACATGAGCATAAGTTCATGTAGAGGAGGGGAAGAAGAGAAATGTTATATTATGAACTCTATTTTTATTGCTATCTAATGAAAATGCCCCTGTTATGAATTAATTATGTCATCTTACTGACTGGTAAAACATAGCTGTATGAGTGGAGATTCTGACCCACAAAAGACTGAGATGTGGAATTCAAAGTAAAAGGGAGCACATAGGCTTCACAAACAAAAATTGAATGATAAAATATCAACAACTACTGACCCACAAGCCTACTTTCTCATCACTAAAAAATCTTCAATGCTCTATATATCACAAGAATCCTTAATGAAAAGCATGAGGAGGGAAGAAAGAGTTTTTCTCAAAAAACACTACAGTCAATCACACATTTATGCTATGTAAATGGATGGAAGGTGTGGCAGACGAAAGATCCTTCTGCCCTTATATTTGTATTATAAAAAAGCATTTAATCTAACAGAGTAAAATTATATCTTAAAGGCACTCTTCTCACAAATTTTCTGACATGTATATATCAGATTTATGCCAGATTACTTGAAAAATCACACAATAGATAACTAAACTTTCTTCATACTATTGATATCAAGTACAGCATAAAACAGGGATGTTCATGCTCACCAAAGGGACTGACATTATCTTGAAGGATGTCCATTTTAAATAAAAGGATTCCCTATAGATCAGAGGTTCTTAACCTGAGATACGTGAACTTGTTTTTTAAAATACACATTTTGATAATTATTTCAACATATCCGTATCAGGAAGGTCAGTGAGGAAGCTATTGCAATAGTATGGGAAAGAGGTAACAAGGGAGTGATTAGGTGGTGGCCGTGTGAGTGAAGTGAAGGGGATGTATATGAAAGATATCGTGAAGGTAGAAATGGCAAGATTGGGTAATAGGATTTGGATATTTAAGGGTGTGTTACAATAAGAAGTGGAAAACATCATAAAGGTTTTCAGCCTGAGTGACTAATGTCCTCAAGTATACTGGTGCCTTCAATAGTAACAGAAGTTTGGAAAAGGAGCAGAGTCTTAAGGAAAAGAATGAGTTCCCATTTGGAGTTTGAGTTCCCTATGGAACTTCTAGCTCAAAAGGTCCAGGGAACAGTTAGTGACATGAGCCTAGAGCTTAGGGGAGAGACTTAGGTTTGATATATAGATCTAGGTGTTTTAAGTGTAGAGATGAGAATCCACTAACATATTGAAATTTATGTATGAGTATATTTGTGTGTATGCATATATATATATATATATATATATACACACACACACATATGAATGTGTGTAAATGTATTTGTGTGTATATTTATACGTGTGTGTGTTCACACTTCTATTCCTTTGGTGGTGCTATATAGTTGGGAATCATGAACGCCAGCATCTAGAATGAGTCAGAATTACAAATGACAAGAAGGGCAAAAGTGGGTTTAAATTGACTGTGGGATATTGCCAATGATCCCTCCCACCTCAGAAGTGTGGCTCTCTCTCCACCCCTGTGGATCCCCTCTCCTATAACTGAGCACTTTTGCCAACCTCCATTTTGGGGAAAAGATCCAAGCCAGCTATCCTCCATGCCTTGGGGTGAGACTCCCCGCCCTGCCCACACCCTTTATCACATTCCAAGGAGTCCTGAATAACTTGGGGCGAGGGTCACTTGTGCTTTTATCCCCAATTTTTATTCCCTGTACTTAGCACAGAACCTGGCATATAGTAAGAGCTTAATAAATGCTTGCTGACTTGACTTAACTTGTAGTAAATAAAACAACAACAACAACATTATCCAGGACATCTATGACTGGAAAGAGAAGTTAACTGCTCATGAACCCAGCACAAGAGAAAACAAATGGATAGCTTGCTACATCAGGACCCTGAAGATACTAAAAGAAAAAAAATGCCTTAACAACTCTACTAGTGAATGAGGTAGACACTCTATGGAAGAATCCTGAAAGACAGATCAAAATTGCAAAGGATGAAAAAGGGTTTTGGGTGGGAGTAGGAGTGCTCTTCTCTAATAGAAAAAATGCCCACACCAACAAGACCACTGGTTGACCCTCAGTAGTCTGAGGCAGTTGGTGGCACAGTGGATAGAGCACTGGGCCTGGGGTTAGAAAGACCTGAGTTCAAATTCTGCCTCAGACATGTCCTAGTTGCATGACCCTGGACAAGTCACTTAACCCCTGTTTCCCTCATCTGTAAAATGAGGATAATAATGGTACCTACCTCCCTGGTGTTGTTATGAAGATCAAATTTAATAATTGTAAAGTATTTACCATAGTACCTAGCACATACTTGGCACTATAAAATGGTAGCCATCATAATTATATGCAAGTAGCAATTATTTTACAAAAGAAATTATAAATACATATAAGAGATACAAACAAAATGCTACATGAAATTCTGAGACAAAAGACCGTTGCTAACTCCTGTGAATGGGAATGGCTTCATGGGGAAATTGACATTTTATCTGGACCTTAAAAGACGAATTGTATTTCAATTGACAGCAATGGAGGGAAAAAAAATTAGGAGGAGGGAATTTCAGGCATAGGGAATAATATGAGCTAAAGTAATCCATCAAAATGGCCCAAGACATGTCTAAGGGCCATAAAGTAGTCATCTGGCTAGAATATAAATTATCTGGTAAAGACTCGAGAAAAACAAGTCCGGGACTATGGATGCCAGGCTTTTTATTGGGAAGCAATAGGGAAACACTGCAGGGTTATCATTCATCCGCTTAATCAGCATTTATTAAATGCCAACTATGTACCAGGCACTATGCTAGGCTGTCGGGGATACAAAGACAAAAATAAAACAAGTCCCTGTCCTCAGGACCTTTTAGAACAAAATAGCATATACACAACTAAGTAAGTTCAAGGTATATCTGAAGTAATTTCTGAAGTGGGATATTAGCAAGTAGGAAGACCAAGACAGGCTTTAAAGGCAGCAAGGTAATTAGAAGATTAGACCTGGAGTCAAGAAGCCTGAGTTCAAATCTGCCTTAGACACTTACAAATTATATGGCTCTTGGCAAAACACTTAGCCTCAGTTTCCTGTAACATGGGGATAATAATAACACCTGCCTCCCAGGACTGGTGTGTACATCAAATGAGTTATCCTGTAAAGCACTTTGCAAACCTGAAAACTCCATGTAAGTGTTAGCTATCCTTGCAAACCTTGAGCACTTGAGCTTGGCCTCGAAGGAAGCTAGAGATTCCAAGAAATGGAGACAAGGGGCAGAGCAAGTGCATTCCAGGCATTAGCGACAACCCATGAAAAAGCAGAGGCAGATGAAATGTTTGGCACAGGAAATGGGCCAGCTTGGCTTGAACAAAGAGTGGGAAAGGGGGAATAGTGGCCAATAAGCCTGGGAAGTTGGTGAGACACAGATAGTGAAGGGATTTAAATGTCAAACAGAGAAGTTTCTATTTGATACTAAAAGCAAGAGGAAGCTATTGAAGTTTCTTGAGCATGGAAGTGTCATGGGCAGACCTAGGCTTTAGGAAAATGATTTAGGAGTATCAATTTGATAGCTGTATAGAAGTTATTTAGAGTGGCGAGAGGCACGGGGCTAAGGGAACAACTCGGGGCTATTGCAGCAGTCTTAGGCAGGCTGTAGTAAGGGTCTAAACTATAAGTGGGGAAAAAAATAGGGTCAATACACATCAATTCAATTAAATTCAACAAACATTTCCTAAGTGTCTTTTTGTGGTTGCTCAGTCATTTTCTGACTATCTGACTCTTCGTGACTCTCTATTTGGGGTTTTCTTGGCAAAGATGCTGGAGTGGTTTACCATTTCTTTCTCCAGCTCATTTTATAGATGAGAAAACTGAGGCAAACAGGATTAAGTGACTTGTCCAGGGTCACACAGCTAGAAAATGTCTGAGGCCAGATTTGAACTCTGGAAGATGAGTCTTCCTGATTCAAACCTTGGCACTCTATCCGCCCACTAAATGGAGATTGTGTACCTGGATTCAGAGTAGGAAAGGACCTAAGAAGTCACTTAGTACAACTCTTCACTTTACAAAGCAGGAAACTGACTGAGATAGAGGAAGCGCCTTGTCCCCACATCACTCATAACTTGTAAGTGGGGGGCGGAGCCAAGATGGCGGAGTAGAAACAGCTCATCCAAGCCACTCTGCCCCCAGATTCCCCCCAAATGATGTAAAAGGGGACTCTGAAAAACTTCTGGAGCCCCAGCACCCACAGAACGACCCAGAGAAGCTAAACTCCCGCTGAGGACAGCCCAGCAGCCCTGCAGGAAGGACCAGCGCAGTGGTCTGGGACCTGGCAGCGTGCAGCGCGCAGAGCGCAGGAGCCAAGCCGAGCCCAGGTCCGCATGAGCCGAGGTTTTAGCCCCAGGGCGGCAGGGCCAGCAGCCAGCTGGAGGAACCCCAGAACACCAGGAGCTGTGGCGACTCCAGAATTATCAACATAGACTTGCCTAGGACAAAGTAAGAGGTTAGTGTCCTATGGACTTTGGGACTGATATTTAGGGAATGCGTCGGCTCCCTCCCCTGGGGGCTAGAAGCCGCTGAGGAGACACGCCATTTTGTAGTTTTCAGAGGCAGCTCTGGCTCCCAGCCTGCAAATCGTGGGGAGATCCAGCGATCAGTCTTGGGGGGTAATCGCTCTTGCTTTAACCTCCCTGGATCTGGATTGTGATCTAGGGTGGAAGTTGTGGGTGGGTTTACAGCTTGCCAGAAACGGAAGTTGCCCCCCACACGTTCGGGACGAAAATTCCTCTATCTGCCCTTAAAGCCATAGTGTGGCAACAAGCCCAAAAGTCAAGCAATTAAGTGGCAACATGCCAAGGCAAAGGAAACAGAAAAATGCAACCCTAGACTCCTATTTTGGGGGCATAGAGCGAGAAAAGGACTGTGAGGTCAGAAGTCCTGCTCCAAAAGCCCCAGGGGAAAACATGAGCGGGTTGCAGGCCATAGAGGACCTTAAGAAGGACTTTAAAAATCAAATAAGAGAAGTGGAGGAAAAATTGGAAAGAGAAATGAGAAGGATGCAGGAAAAGTATGAAATGAGGGTCAACAGCCTGACTGAGGAAAACAACACCTTAAAAAATAGACTAACTCAAATGGCAAAGGAGGCCCAAAAGGGCAATGAGGAGAAGAATGCCTTAAAAAGTCGAATTTGCCAGATGGAAAAAGAATCTCAAAAGCTCACTGAGGAGATTCATTCCTTCAGAGTTAGACTGGAGCAAATGGAAGCTAATGACTTTATGAGAAATCAAGATGCTGTTAAGCAGATCCAAACAAATGAAATTAGAAGGCAATGTGAAAATATCATGGGAAAAACCACTGATCTGGAAAATAGATCCAGGAGAGATAATTTAAAAATTATTGGACTACCTGAAAGCCATGATCAAGGAAAGAACCTAGAAATCACCCTTCAAGAAATTCTCAAGGAAAACTGCCCTGATGTTTTAGATCCAGAGGGCAAAATAGAGGTTGAAAGAATCCACCGATCACCTCCTGAAAAAGATCCCAAAAAGAAAACTCCCAGGAATATTATAGCCAGGTTCCAGAATCCCCAGATCAAGGAGAAAATACTCCAAGCAGCCAGGAAGAAACAATTTCAATATTGTGGAAACACAATCAGAATAGCCCAGAACCTGGCGGCTTCTACATTGAGGGATCGAAGGGCATGGAATATGATATTCCAGAGGGCAAAAGAACTGGGAATGAACCCAAGGGTCACCTACCCAGCAAAACTGAGTATTTTGTTTCAGGGAAAATATGGTCATTCAGTGGAATAGAGGACTTTCAAGCATTCTTGAGGAAAAAACCAGATTGAATAGAAAATTTGACATCCAGACACAAGAAGTAAGGAGATGCCTGAGAAGGTAATCGAAAGAAATCAAAAGGAACTTATCAAAGTTGAACTATTTACATTCCTATATGGAAAAGCAATAACTGTGACTGATGATATCTTTCTCACTATGAAAATAATGGAAGAAGGGTGTGTGGTCATATGAATACATATGTGAATGTGTGTGTATATGGTTACAGTTATATATGGATAGAGGGCATAAGTTGAATTTGTTGGGAAGGGAGAATACTCAAGTGATGAAATTATGAGGTGAGAGAGGAAAGTGGCAAGAGGAGATGGGGAGAGACAGGGTAGTGTAAACTATCCCATGCAGAAGAAGCAAGGGGAAGTGGTTGCAAAAGAGGGGGAGAATAAGGAAGGCTAAAAAGGCAAAACCACATTCACATTGAATTTGGTTCAGGGAGAAAATGACATACAAACTAAATGGGATATCTCAACCTGCAGCAGGATAGGGGAAGGGGGATGAGAGGAGGTATGATGGATGGGAGGGCATCCTTGGGGTGAGGGGAGGTTGGAAGTACCCACTATAGAAGAGGGACAGGATCATGTAGGGAATGGACCAGGTGGGGGGTGGGATGAGTGGGAGGGAATTATAAGCAGCCTTGTACAATATATCTACCATGATAATGTTTTGCATAGCTAGACATGTACAACATATACTGAATTACTTATCTCCCAAGAGGGAATGGGTGACAAGGGAGGAAGGAAATGGATCTGAAATTTGAGGTCGTAACATTAAATGTTTCAAATATATATAAATACTATTATTAATACTCTTTTGCTTGTAATAGGGAGATAAGATGTGCAGGCATTGGGATGCAAAGACTCACCTTCCTCTAATGGAAAAGTCGATGGGGGTATGGGAGAAGGTATAGGAGAGAGCAGATTGGAGGAAGCAATAGCTTGTGGGATTACTATTCTGGGAGGTTGGGTAGGGGAATAATGGGGGGAAAATGATTGTAACTCAAAATCTGGTGGAAATGAATGATGTAAAACAGAAGTTAATAAAGCATTTGTTTAAAAAAAATTTAAAAAAAAATAACTTGTAAGTGGCATAGCTCCTGGGATTGAACCCAGATCTAATTCAAAGCCCAGGACTCTTATTACTCTGCTTTAAGCTGTTATCTATCACAGGGTGAAAGGGTCAATGACAGCAGTCTTGACTCTTGCTGCTGGAAGGAGCCTAAGAGAAGGAAATAAAGGCTGTTTAGACCACAGAAGGCTTAAGGGGCACGAGACAGCTGTCTTCAAGTCTTTGGAGGGATCTTGTGGAAGAGGAATTATATCTGTTCTATTAAGTCCCAGAGGGAAGGATTAGAAGCAATGGATAAAAGTTGTGGAAGTAGATTTCAGCTCAATATTGAAAAAAAAATGTAAAAGCACCATTTAGAGTTGTCCAAAAGTAGAGTGACTCTCTTCAAAATGTTTTTTGTGTTTAAATCAGGGATTCCCAACCTGAAGTATGCATATCCCAGGGATATGACAATCTCACCAAAAGGGAATCAGATGATATTTTGTTAAAAACTATCATCCTGCTGAAATTTGTCTATTTTAGTTCTTATATGAAGACACGTGGTAAATTTTAGAATTTTTTGCCTTTCATATTAAACAGAGGGTAAGTCATTTCAGGCCAGGGCAACGTTGGATTCATTTTGTTTGCCTAGGCATATTTCTTCCATTGGGTTTGGGTTTTCTTTTGCCTTTAAAAAAACAACTCTAGGGTAGGAGAGACAAAAGGAGGAGTAAAGGTGGCATTGCCAAAGGAAGAAGAGTAAAGTGGAAGCATTTTTAATGCACACAAGAGAGCGGGAGGCCCGAGAGAATCAAGACGAACAGGACAGCTTTGAAAGTCACAAGCCAAATTTGTTATGTGCATTAAAAGAAAAGCAAGCTGTCAGTAATGAGATTCATAACTCACGAACAAATCTATTTGTTCTGTTCTACTATGTGGAAATGCTCATTTTATTTGATTTTTGTATTCAAATAATTTTTTTTAAATTAAAGGAGTTTTGTTGAAAACCAAGAGATTTGAGTACCTAAAAATAAAAGATCAGGTACTTCTTCCTGTTTATAGAGCAAGAAAGACCCTTAGGAATCAGCTAGTCCCATGCCACCATTTACAGATGAAGAAATCATGGTCTCAGAATAATCAACTGGCTTGCCCAGGATCATGCTGGTTAAACAGCAGACCCAGAATCCTCTGAGTCTGAATCTAAGACCTTTGTTACGATGGTTTGTTGCCTTTCTCTAATAGGGAGACTTCCAATGGATTTCTTCCTTTGTCCAGAATGTTGTAGGGAGTATTTCCCCTCACTCAGAGGCCTGACTGGATGACCCCTGAAGTCCTTAGAATTATAATCTTTAAAGCTGGGAAGGGCCTGAGAGCTCAACTATCAACCAACCTATGAGCATTCACTAAATGCCTACTATATACCAAGGACTATGTGGGGACTCATGATGCAAAGACAATATACAAGTCAATATATAATATAGAAGGGGTGGCTAGGTGGTGCAGTGAATAAGAGTGCTGGTCCTAGAGTCCGGAGGACCGGGGATCTGTTCCGGCCTCAGTACTTAGTACCCATACATAAATAGCCATGTAACCTTGAACAAGTTACTTAACGCCAATTGCTTTAAATATATATGTGTGTGTGTGTGTGTGTGTGTGTGTGTGTGTGTGTGTGTGTGTGTGTGTGTGTGTGTGTGTGTGTATATATATATATAAAACATAGAAGAAATATACACAAGTCAATAGACAATATAGAAGAAATAAATAAATGAAGAGAGAATACTTCAAGAAGTATTATTAGATTAAGACAGTATGGGCTGCAGAGCCAGGTGTTGGTGCTAATAACCAGGAGGTTCAAGAAAGGCCTGGTGTAGAAGAAGGGACCTGAGCTGGACTTTGAAGGAAACTGGGCATTTCTAAGAGTAAGGAGGGTGCTCCAGGAATGGAGCAGACATGGCCGTTTCAGTTTGGTTGAAACTTAGAGCTATTGAAGGGGATAAAATGAAGTAATACTTAAAAGGTACAGGGGAACCAGACTGCAGAAGGCTTTAAATGCTAAGCCAAAAATATTTTGTTTTATATGCTATGGGTAATGGGGAAGCAACAATGGTTTTTTAGTACGTGGAGCGGGGCAGGGTCGATGTATTCAGATCTGAGTTTTAGGAATATCTATTTAGCAGATTTCTGATAGGATGTTAATTAATTAGTAGTGGGAGGTAAAAAAGGTGGAATATTAAAAATAATCACAAGGCAAAAGAATCTCTGGAACCACAGCCCAACAGAAGAGTTGGGCCAAGTCTCTGAGCCATGGGGGGAGGGAGGAGGGTCATCTGGGTCACTGACCCCACCTCCACCTTGACTGTCATCCCAGCTCTGAGGGTCAGACCAGCACGGCACTCCCTCCCTGCTGTAGTTGAGATCAAACTTCTGGGATATTCTCATGGAGGGAAAACAGTTCCTATCCCTGCCTCCCTTTTCTTTAGGATTCTTCTGGGACTTGAATGGATCAACTTTAATAGGTTTATTATGCAATGATGAGCTCATGGATAAATGATTCCACCCATCCACAATTATTCAGATGTAGGTCACAGCAAATTCTGCCTGAGCAGAAGAACCCAGACATTAATTAAGTGAGAATCAATGGCTAACCCTCCACCCAGCCTCCTGTCCCCCAACTAGAGGAAAGGGCAAGCTCTGCTGAGGACAGAGCGTGGTCAGGGTAGCGCTCTGGGGTACAGCCATTCTGTCCCATAAACAGTCAGGTATGGACTAGAATACAAGTGATCATTGAAAGAATAAAGACGGGCATCAAAGAGATGGGCACCTGGGCATGCCTCAAGAGACATGACTTCTTAACCCAGGCATTGGGGCAGCAAAGGACAGAAACTTAGAGATTTCAAAGCCACCAGCAGCCATTTCCTGGGTCCTTACTGGGCTAGCCTTCCTCTGCAAAGAGGATACCCCTTTTCCAAGAGTAGGTAGGCATGAGGTACCCTGGATAACCTCCTCTCTCAGCCAAGCCAACCTTGTAAGCAGCATCAGGCATTTGTAAGATAGCAGAGTAAGTGGAAAGAGTCCTGGGTCAGCAATCAGAGTGACCTGAGGTTCTGATACAGAAATGTAGAGGTCATTTAATCCCCTTATTTGACTTCCTCATATAATGAAATAATAGAAGATCATAGGATTCCCCCTCTACAACTAGAAGGGGGTCTTCTGATGTCATCCAGCCCAAATCACTCGACAGATGAAAAGATTAAGACCAAATTAAGTGAAGTGACATGTCCAAGTTCACACAGGTTGTAAGTGACGGAGCTGGATTTGAACTCAGACCCCACGACTCCAAGTTCAATCGTGCAAATCAAAACTCTTTCCCCTACACCATGATGTCTTGGAAGTAGAGTAGTTATCATTTGTAACGGCATAGTTTCTTCTAACTACAGCAATAGCTAATATTAATGTAGCCCTTAAAAATACCAGGTACTGCACTGAGCACTTTACAATCATCCCATCTGATCCTCACACAATCCTGTGAGGGAGGTGTTATTATTATCTCCATTTTATAGTTAAGGAAACTGAAGCAGACATATATTAAGTGACTTGGCCAGGATCATACAGCTAGTAAGTATCTGAGGCTAGATTTGAACTCAGGTCTTCTTCCTGATTCCTGGCCTGGAGTTCTGTCTCTTATACTGTGTAGCTGCCAACTCTATGAAGAGTGGGGGAAACATCCCAAATATTGTTCTGTATTATATTGTGTGTGGCTATATTTGTTTAAGGATAGATATGAATCACACTGCCCTGGTCTCAGCCTCTGGGCTGAAGAGGTGATACACTCAGCTCAGCCCTGGCTGGTGGATGCTCACCCTTCAAAGCTCTCCTCTCTGTTCCCCTCTGACCCCAACTTAATTATAACTCATCGTGGGCATGGGCTGCAGCAAGTCCATTTTCATTCCCTTTTGTTACCAATAGAAGCTCATTGTTCCCATGCCCAAACAGGCCCATCTCCCCCTGACCCAACAAGCCTGCAGGACACAAGTAAATTGCCTCCTAACCAACTCATGACCTCTCTGTCTTTTCATTAGGGCAAATCGACTCTCAGAATTTTTAGGGCCTGGGCTGCTCAGGAGGCTATGAGGGAGTGGGGGTGGAGGACCAGCAACCCCATTCCTACCCAGGGTCTTCTTCTCCCCCCTCCAACGTCTACTGGAGAGCTGGCCTCACATAAGAAGCACCAGCACCCGGTTTTATACCCCAGTTGGGTTTTCTGGGCTTCGACTCCTTTGCGTCATGACAGATCTGACTGAATAGCTTACAAAGGTTTTGAGCGTTATGGGTCATTTTTCCAAATAAGAAAGAACTCAGAGCCTAACTCAGCCTTAGACTGCATTAAGAGAAGTATAGTATCCAAGGTTAGGGAAATGATAGTACCTCCATAGTCTGTCCTAGCCAGACCACATCTGGAAGAATAATGATAAATAATAAAGAGTACCCAGATCAAGGGGCAGCTAGATGGCATAGTAAATAGAGTGCCTGGCCTAGAGTCAGGAAAACCTGAATTCGAATCTGACCTCAGATACTCACTAGCTGTAGGACCCTGGTCAAGTCACTTAAGCTTGTTTACCTCAGTTTCCTCATCTGTAAAATGAGCTAGAGAAGTAAATGGCAAACCACTCCAGTACCTTTGTCAAGAAAACCCCAAATAGGGTGGCTAGGTGGCACAGTGAATACAGCACCAGCCCTGGAGTCAGGAGGACCTGAGTTCAAATCTGGCCTCAAACACTTAACACAAAAAACTAGTCTGTGACCTTGGACAAGTCACTTAACCCCAATTGCCCTACCTTTCCCCCTCCAAGAAGCAAAAAAAAACCCAAAAAACCAACCAACCCAAATGGTGTCTCAAAGGGTTGGACAGGACTGAAATGACTGAATAACAAAGAGATTACCCAGAGTAGGGTGGCCAAAATAACAAAGGGTCTGGAGATAGCACTCTATGAAATTCCATTGAAGGAAATGAGGATGTCTAGCCCCAGAGAAGATGCAAGGAGGCTATGATAGCTAACTTCAAGCATTCAAAGGATGCTGGAAGAGAAAATAAATTAATTCTGTGGGCAGACCTAGGAGCACTGGGGGGAAACTTCAAAGAGGTGAATTTAGGCTGGATGTTGCTGATCATTAGTGATGCCTACTAATGGCATGAGAAGCCTCAAGAGAGGCCGGAAAGCCAGCTGTCAGGTATGATGTAAAGTTAACTCTCTTTCAGATAAGGAATGGACTTGATCACCTCTGTGTTCTCTTCTGATTCAGAGTCCTGTGATATGAGGCAGTGCATCTTCATACACATCGAGGGCACAGTGGGAAGACCACTGGATGTGAACATTGGGCTACTGGAGTTTTTGTCTCAGCTCTGTTACTATCTCCCACGTGACCACAGGCAAGTCACCTAAATGTGACTGTGCTTCAGGACTAAACGATCTCTATGGTTGTATCTGAACTGGAAGTCAGGAAACCCGAGTTCTAGTCTCAGCTCTTACATTAACTACCTTAACTCCCTCTCTGGACTTTGCCACCATGACTCAGCCTTCTTTCTCTATTCCTGTGGGACCCTTCATTGGTGAGTTCTTAAAGGAACATCCATTTTGGGGAAGGGCCCAGACCGAGTTATTTCTCATTCTTAGGACCTTGCCACCTGACCTCCATCAATACTCCTTTTTCAGCTCCCCCTTTATGTGTTGCCTTCTCTCATTAGATATAATCTCCTTGAAGGCAGGGGCTGTCTATCTTTTATCTCTTTACTTGTCTTTGTATCTCTGCCATTTAGCACACTGCCTGGTACTTTTAAGTGCTTAATAAGGCTCATTGACTGACCTGACTACCTGCCTGACCTTAGGCAAGTTACTTAACCCCTGTCTTTCTTTCCTTACCTCTAAGACTAATAGAAAGTTGGCCTAGATGCAATCTAAAGTGCTGTCCAACTCTAGGAGACTAACACTAAGCATTAAGTGAGTGATGTAGCATAGATTAAGAAGAAAGATCACTCAGGGCTGAAAAGTTTTCACAGAAGAGATAGGGCCAGAATTGGTTCTTTAAAATGAACATGATTCTTTTTTGTTGAAGGAAAGAACTCGAAACAAAGAGTCACTGCGCTAAGACTACAGAGAAAGAAGCAAGGCAAAAGATTGTCCCTGCCCTCTAGGATCTCACAGTCTAATGAGAGAGAGAGCCTCAAAACAACCACTTGCAAAGAGAGAAACAGACAGACAGACAGACAGACACACACACACACACACACACACACACACACACACACACACATAGATACAGGGTAGGGATGAAGGAGGAGTAGGGGGAGGGGAGAGACAGAAGGAGGATGAATGGAATCAGAAATAAACAACAGAGGGAAGACACTAGGATTAAGGGGGACTAGGAAAGGCTTCTTATAGAAAGTGGTGAATGGCAAAAAGCTGAGCAAATGAAAGTATTTATATATAATGGAATAAGAAATGGCAAAAGGGAGGGATTCTGAGAAACCTGGGAAAATTTTTGTAAAGTAATGAGTGAAGTGAGCAGAAGCAGTAAAACAATTTATATAATGACTAGGTCATTGAAAAGGAAAAGACTGAAAGACTCCACTGGATGCAATGCCCAGTCATGACTCCAGAAGACAGATGTTGAAGCTCCTTCCTCTTGGCAGAGAGATGATGGACTAGAAATGCAGGAGGAGACATACATTTTCAGAAACAGACAATGTATCATTTTGGGTTATTTTCTCCGTACTTATTTGTCACAAGAGAGGGCTTTTGGCCCGGGGAAGAGAAGGGAGCTATGAGGGCAAAACAGTTTAGTGGTAGTGACACCAATAAAGGAAGAACATCAATGAAATGCTAAAAATATACAGAAGAGAATAGAAGGCAGTTCAAAAGGGACCCACACAAGCAGGGCAGAGTTGCAACAAGTTACTTTCTATCTATCTTTCTATCCATCCATCCACCTCTCTATTCATTCCATCATCTATCCATCTATCATTCATCCATCTATCCGTTTATTGTCTATCTCTCTACCTACCTACCTGTCTACTTATCTATCTACCTACATATCTATATATCCACCTACTTATATATCTACCTTCCTACCTACATATGATTTATCTATCTACATATCTACCTTCCTATCTATCTACCCATCTATCTATCTACCTATCTACTGATCTATCTATCTACTTATAGATCTATCTGCCTTCCTACCTACATTTCTATCTGCTTACATATCTATCTATCTATCTATCTAGCTATCTATCTATATGTATTTTAAAAATAAGTTTTATAGAATACTAGAGATCCATAGGGTCACAACTCTCTTTTTCTATTCATCATACAAGGAATGTTCATGTTCATTAATGTTTGTCAAGAATATCATAATAAAAAAGAAAATGCACATAGTTTGTAGAGGCAGAGGATAAGATACTCAAACAGGGTGCATAATAGAATGCCCTACTGGCACCCACCCTAATTTCTTCCATCTCCCCTGCTTGAAACTTTGCTATGGCTGGAACGACTAGGTAACAATTCTCTAGGTAGTAAATATTCCAAGACACATCCAAGATCCCCAAGAGGTCACTGGGGGAATCCCCAAACTTTATAGCCCAGATATAGTTTGTGATTCACCTTTGGGTCCTTCAAAGGAAATAGTAGATGGAGAAAAAACACTATACAGATGTAAAGAATGATGATGATTGAACAGGAACAGTCAAATTACCAGATGATGGCGATGGTGTACTTACCCGGTTTACCACCAGGTGGAAGTATTTATGTGAAAGCAGACTGGGACCAGGGTGCCTTGAAAGGGGTAAACTTGGCTTCAACTCTTGTTTGCATGACAAAGTTGACACCTCTGCTACAATCATTGCAAACTCCAGCTCTTTTAGGGAGATCTCCACTGTTCTGGGGCTGAGGTGGAGATAGGTCTTTTCACACGAGAAGACTCAAACTTCAATATTCAATGGGTCAATAAAACTCATACTTCAATATTTCAGAAAGAATTTCCACACATTAAGACATAGTGAGGACAAGGAAATAGGTATCACAATTTAGGGGAAAAAACAAAACCCTTAGATATGGAATCAGGAAACCTGGGTTCTAATCTGGGCTCTCCCACTGTGTAAACTCTTTCAGCTTGGACAAATCAGTTCACCTCAGAATCTTAGAATTGGGCACTGTGTCCCTCTACAATATACCCTACGTTGATTTTACCACAATGGTTCTTTCAGAAAGCATGTGTCATATAAAGCCCACTAGAATCTTCCCACAATCTTCCAACATCTAGGACTCCGGATGCTTCACCTGATTGAAATCACAGAGCTCTAATCCAAAAGGTATCACTGATGCTAGTACAATTAACACCTCCCCAGTCTCTGTGACTGACCCTCTAATTCTTGTTTCCAAAGCTCTCCTAAGGGAAGAAGAGTTTTACCCTCTGAATGTGTCCAAAGAAAGCAGTCTTTTCTTCCTAGGCTCCTCAGGTGGAACATGGTCAGGGAGGTGAGACTCTGATTTCTGAAAAAGAAAGGAAGAAGCATAAGAGTGGCAAGTACTATTGCCATCAATCACAAAGAATTAGTGTTGGAGGGACCCTTGGAGATCATCTTGACTAATTCCCTCATTTTACAGATGAGGAAACTGAGACCATGAATGAAGCAGCTGATTCATAGGAATACAGATTTCAAGATGGTAGGGATAGACCTTAGAGGCCAGCTAGTCCAACCCCTTCATTTTACAGTTATAGAAACTGAGGCTTAAAGAGGTCAAGTGAATTGTCAAAGCCCACTCAACTTGTGTTGGGTTTTGAACATAAGTATTCCTGACTCCAACTCTAACACTCTATTTACCCAGTTGGGATGAATCTTGACTCCTATTCAAATGATTTTAACATCCCTTTGGCTGCAATTATTTTGAGGATGCTTGAAAAATATCTCCATTCTACATATGGAAAAATAAAGTCCCAATGCATGAAAAAGTGACAAGTATCAAGGATGAAGTAAAAATAGACTTCCTGGGATCTTGTGAGTCTATATCATATACTGATAATGTATAATTTTCCCAGCGGGATAAGGCTATTTGAAAATAACTTAGGGGCAGCTAGGTGTTGCAGTGAACAGAGCACTGGTCCTGGAGTCAGGAGGACCCAAGTTCAAATGTGGCCTCAGATACTTGACACTTACTGGCTGTGTGACATTGGGCAAGTCACTTAACCCCAATTTCTTTGCCTTCCCCACTCCAAAAAAAAGAAAGAAAATAACTTTAAAACTTCATAATAAGCTCAAAATCCCTTTCAATAAAATGAATAAACAAAGCCCATAGCACATCTATTTGAGATACACACTGGGAGAGGAAAGTCTGTCTGTAGGATAAAGAACAAATTTCCTAGTTCTCCCTCTAGTCCAGAAGAGAGTCACAGAGGTAAATTTCTGCCAAGGACCAAGGGGTCAGTCAATATCAAACTCAGTTAAGAAAGGACCCATCTGTCCTCAGCAGAGAAGCAGTCTGGATACATGCGGGCCAAGGGAAGAGAATGGAAGACTGAGAAGTCATGAAGGAGATGGAGAAGAAAAACAAAAGGGAGCATTGAACTGAATGATGTCTAAGGTGCCTTCTTGTTCTAATATTCTCCAGGTCTATGAGGTTCAAGAAAGGTGAAGATAAAACAAGTGGGAGGCACATTTTTTGATATGGCCAGTATGGGAACTTGTTTTACTTGACTGGGAATGTTTTGTTTTCCTTATTTTCAGTAGAGAGGAGGTAGGAGAAAGAAAAAAAATTTTAATAATTTTAAAAATAAAATTTCATTTAAAAAACATCTAAACAATGTTTGTAGTTGACAGATGCATAAAGCAATATTTAAGAAAGTATATTTGTATATTTGGCTTCGTCCCCAGAATCTTGAGAATACAATATTGGAGGTCCACTAGATCTCCCCCAAATTATTCCCTAGGGTCCTTGGCAGAGACAGATTTTCTGAAGAGCAGCAGTGCCATGGTTGGTCTGATGGTGCTTTGTTGTGACCTTTGGCTTTATCTGCTTCATCTGCTTCATTTCACAGCCCTATCCTACCCAGGATGCATCTCCTATGAGCTTCCTTGTCTAGGAATACCAAAGTGGCTTCTCCTACATGCCACAAGTGTTATAGTAGCATACATTTAGAACTGAGACAAAATTTAGAGGCCATTTAGTCTAACCTCCTCATTTTACAGATAAGGAACTAAGGTCAAGAGTAGTTGTCACTCACACTACCAAGAGTTACTTGGCTGAGGTCACACAAATTGTAACTAGAAAGGCTAGATACTGAACTCTGGTATGTTGACTCTGAATTCATCATGCTTTCTATCATAGCATATTGCCCTTAGAGCTAACAGCACAAATGCTGAAGCAACAGTGAAAATTAGAAAGGGAAAGACAGGCAAAGAGGGAGGGAGACAGAGACAGAAAGAAAGAGACAGAGAGCGGGGGGGCGGGGAGAGATACAGTAGGGAGGGGAGACAGAGAAACAGAGAAAAGCAGAGAAGGACAAATACAAAAAGAGAGGGAAACTTCCAGTGCCAAGATGGTGGAGTAAGGAAGGAATCCTCTAAAGCCCTCCCAAATTCCCCTCCAAACAACTAAAAGACCATCTCAGAATTGATCTAGAAGCAGGGAAGCAGCTCATCAGCCCAGGAGGAAAGAGCGGCAGCCATGGCTGCTGCCAGCCTCATACCAAGAGAATTCCAGTAAGGCTCCCAGCCTAGCACAATCCACAATCAAGGTCCAGCCCTTCTGCAAACCAGGAGCCCCCAGGAAGTGAGCATTCTGTGCAGCTCAGCAAAGCCCCACTCCAAAGATCCTACCCCAGAACCAGCCACCAGGAAGACCTTGACCTCATTGCTGACCAATAGTAAAACCCCTTCCCAGAACTGACCAACAGCAAGACCCTACCCTGGAGCCCACCAGCAGAGAGATGCTGTTTCCATAGCAACTCAGCTGCAGGGCCTTATCCCTTGAGCAGGCCAGCAACTAAACCCCACATCCAGAGGAGGACAACAGGGAAACCTCACCTCTAGTACAAGGCAGAAAGAAGCCTACTATCCCAAAAAACAAGCAGTTAAGCCATGAAGCCCAGTAAAAGTCAGCAGTAAGACCCAGAATTCTAGCACAAAAACCTTGGGACAATGAAGGATTAGAGCCCAACTCTGACAAAGAAACACCAAGTCACACATAAATAATGACTAGCCATGTAACCTTGAGCAAGTTACTTAACCCCAATTGCTTTAAAAAAAAAAAAAGAAGAAGAAGAAGAAGAAGAAGAAGGATGTTAAAAAGCAAATTAGAGAAGTAGAAGAAAAATTGGGAAAAGAAATGAGAGTAATGAAAAATAATCATAAAAAAGAGTAAATAGCATGGGAAAAGATATACAAAAATTTGTTAAGTAATATAACTCTCTAAAAAGTAGAATTCACCAAATGGAAAAGAAAGTGCAAAATCTCACTGAAGAAAATAATTCTTAAAAATTAGAATTGAACAAATGGAAATTAATGAATCTATGAGAAATCAGGATATGACAAAACAAAATCAAAAAAGTGAAAAAAATAGAAGAAAATGTGAAATTTATCAGTGGACAACTGACCTAGAAAAGAGATCCAGGACTACCTGGATCAAAAAAGAACAAAATCTGTACAACATCTTTCAAGAAATTATTTTTTAATTGCCCTGATAGATCAGAACCAGAGGGCAAAATAAAAACTGAAAAAATCCACTGATCACCACCTGAAAGAGATCCCACAATGAAAATTCCCAAGAACATCATAGCTAAATTCCAGAGCTCACAGATCAAGGACAAAGTGTTGCAAACAGCCAAAAAGAAACAATTCAAATATTATGGAGCTACAGTCAGGATTATGTAACATTTGGCAGATTCACATTAAAGAACCAGAGGACTTAGACTATGATATGATGAAAGGCAAAGGAGTTGGGATTATAACCAAGAATCACCTACCCAGCAAAACTGAATATAATCTTTCAGGGAAAAATGAATATTAAACTAATAGAGGACTTTCAAGAATTTCTAATTAAAAGACCAGAGCTGAGTAAAAAAAAATTGAGCTCTAAATATAAGACTCAAGGGAAACATAAAAAGGTTAAAAAAAAAAGAAAGAAACAAGAGAAAACATAAGAAATTCAATAAGGTTAAATTGTTTATATTTCTATATGTCAAGATAGTATTTATAACTCTTAACAACTTTATTATCATAAGAGTAATTAGCAGGAATATAAGTAGACAGAAGTGTGGATATTAGGTGATTTCGATGGAATGATACCCCCCAAAACAAAATAAAGGAGTGAGAAAGAAAATTTCACTGGAAGAAGGAAAGGGGAGATTGAAGGGTATAAATTATCCCAAATAAAAGAGAATAGAAGAACTATTGTAATGGAGGGAAAGATGTGGGGGGTGGGGAAGCAGGCAAAGCTTAAACCTTACTCTCATCAAAATTGACTTAAAGAAAGAATAGCATACACACTCATTTGGATATAGAAATATATCTTAACCTATAAGGAAGTAAAAAGAGACAGGGAAAATAGAAGGGGGAGGTGGGACTAATAAAAATGAGGATATATTAGGGAAGGTGGTGATCAGAAGTAAAATATTTGTGATGAGTGAAAGGGTGGGGGGTAAGAGAGAGATGGGGATAAACAAATGAAAATAGCGTGGAGAGAAATATACATTTAGTTATCGTAACTTTAAATGTGAATGGGATGAACTCACCCATAAAATGGAAGCAAATACCAAAATGGATTAAAAAACAGAATCCTACAATACATTGTTTACAAGACACACTTTAGAGCTGAGAGATATACACAAGGTAAAGGTATATAATTTTGATTGTATAAAATTAAAGTTTTTATGCAAACAAAACCAATGCAACCAAAATTACAAGGGAAGCAGAAAACCGAGGGAAAAGTTTTCAACAAGTATCTCTGATAAAGGCTAATTTCTCAAATATAGAGACAATGGAACCAAGTTTGTAAACATGCAAGTCATTCCCCCCCATTCCCATGATAAATGGTTAAAGGAGATGAACAGGCAGTTTTCAGACAAAGAAATCAAAGCTATCTATAGTCATATGAAAAAGTATTCTAAATCACTTTTGATCAACAAAATGCAAATTAAAACAACTCCAAGGTACTGCCTCACAACTATCAGAGTGGTTAATATCACAAAAAAGGAAAATGATGGATATTGGAAGGGATGTGGGAAAACTGGGACACTAATGCACTTTTGGAAGAGTTGTGAACCGATCTAACCATTCTGGAGAGCAACTTGGAACTATACCCAAAGGGCTATAAAACTGTGCATATCCTTTTATCCAACAGTACCACTGCTAGGTCTATATCCCAAAGACATCAAAAAAGGTATGGGGGAGGAAGGACCTATTTGTGCAAAAATATGTGTAGCAACTCTTTGTGATGGCTAAGAATTGAAAATCAAAGGGATGCCTATCAGTTGTGGGGGAAGAATGGCTAAACAAGCTGTGATATGTGATTGTAATGGAATGTTATTGGGCTACAAGGAATGACAAGTAAGATGATTTCAGAAAAACATGGAAAGACTTAGATGAACTGATACATAGTGAAGTGAACAGAACCAGGAGAACATTGTACACAATAACAGCAATATTGTTTGATAAAGAATTGTGAATGACTTAGCTATTCTCAGCAATACAATCTCAAAGGACTAATGATAAAGAATAGTATCCATCTTCAGAAAAAAAAAAACTGATATTGATTGAATACAGACTATTTTTACTTCTTTTTCTTTTTTTAAGTCATCTTATACAAAATGACTAATATGGTAATGTTTTACATCATTGTACAATTATAACCTATATCTGATTTTCTTACTGTCTCAGGGAGGGAAGGTTAGAATTTGGGAGTCAAAACTTTAAATAAAAATGTTTTTAAAAATTTAAAAAGAGAAGGAAGTAGAAAAAAAGAGAAGAGAGAGAGAGGGGGAGAGAAAGACAGAGAAGGAGGGAGAAATAGAGATAGTGGAGAGGGGAGACAGAAAAGCAAAGAGCGAGAAATAGAAAGAGAGGGAAGGAGAGAGAGAGAGAAAGAGACAGAGACAGAAACAAAGAGAGAGAGAGAGATCAATAGAACTTTTAAATAAACTGTTAAACCTTTCTTTAGAGAGAGATCTCTGAAACGGTCTTTGTGTTCCTTCCCCAAACCTACCAATTGTATTAAATAAATCCTTCCTTGCTGGGCATAGAAAACCAAATCCTATTAAGTAGTGGAAGCAACATAGCAGGGCAAAGGGAGTGGGGAAGAGAGGAGGGGGTCCAGAGGTAATTACAAAAATGGACTACTCTGCCTATTTGGTAGTGTGTCCTCACTGCCTAACTCCCAGAGTTCAAGTCCATTAATAAAACTGCCCCTGTCATGTGCAATCTGCCCTCTCATCCCTCTGCATGAAGGAAGTTGACATGTTAATGTTTGCATGCTGGTCAGGCGGAGTAAAGCCTTCATTAGATTTTAGAAAGCTCTTCTCCCTGGCCAGGCCTCTGGTCTGGCTTCGATTGAATTACCAAGCTAAACAGAACAGGAAGGAACTGCTCCCCTAATTCTGTTTGATAGCTCTCTTTATCATTTTCAGTTGCCAGACTGAACATAGCTGGCCTCCCCTGCCTTAAGAAGGGGTCACAAGTTGGTACTTTCTGGCTCCAGGGAGGAGGAAATCACTGTCTGTGTAGCATGGTGACCAGCACTGAGACCCAACTGAGTCCTCTTGCTCCTGAGGAAGCCTTTTGTAGTTGGTGTTTGGGGGGAGAGGGGAGTACAGAGACAAGTAGAGTTTAGAACCCCAAGCAGGGGGTTGGGGGAAAGTGACCTAAGTAACTGCAAAAGAGCTATCAGAGGGTATTGTACTGGCAACAATTTGGCTAATTGAATGACAGCTTATTTTTATAAAATAAGGTTTAAGTTTTTTTCTTTGATCTTTAAAAACCTCAAGCCAGGCAAGGCATCCGGGTGCACTGGAAAGCATGGCTGGATTAGGAATTGGAGTAATTGGGTTCTAAAATCTACCTTACTATTGACTACCAATGAGATCAAGAGCAGGTGATTTAATCTCCCAAGGCCTCGGTTTCCTTATCTGTAAAATAAAGGCCTCTGATATCCCTTGCAGACCAAGCTCTATAAAGCAATGATCCTACCTTGATCCCAGTTTCTTCCTCTATATAATGAAGGAGGGCAGCCTATATGCCCTTTAAATTCTAGCTCTTGATCTGATTATCCTACAGTTTGAAGGAATAAGAAGTGACCAGGTAGGGTAGAAAAACACTAGACTAGGAGCTAGACATCCTGGATTTCAGGCTCAGTCCCGCCATGCAATGTGTGTAAGCCACTCAGATGAAAGTTTGCTGCTATTATTGGGGAAGTGGGGGGATGGAGCTTGAGCCAAGGTGGAGGGTGTGTCAGAGAGGGAGCACCAAGGTCAGTTCACCAGGAGACTGGGTTTTGATTTGGGGCCATTCTCTCTAATTCCCAGGGATTAAGGGCTCCTTGTCTGGGTAATTGTCTTGTGTTTAATTAGGGTTATTGAAAGCGCTTCCTAATTTACTTTAAGATCCTCAAATGACTGCTTAGGAAAGATCACATCGAAACTACAAGATGATGGCCCCCGGAAAGAGCTCTTTGGGGGTCGATTTCTGGAACTAATTACAGGCCTAGAGCTTTCTCTCTCTTTGATTCCATTTCCAATCCTTTACTTTCTACTCGCCTGCCTTTTCTTCCTTCCAGGTTCTTTTTCTTCAGTCCTTGAGCTAATTTGGGGGAAGTCACAAGTCAAAAAGAGAGAGGCCGCGTGACATGTACTTCAGTCTAACCTATTAAAGTCCTAATCAGCCTATAAATTTATTTTACAGCAAGCTGGGAGTATTTAGGCTGGAGCTGAGGTGCATTTGAAAAGCTAATAAGAAAAGGGAAACACATAAAAGGACCTCAAATTCCCAAAGACCCTATTGTTGTTAACTAGGGAAGTATTAACTTTATGAGTTGTTTTTTTTTTCAAAAGATTAAAAAAAAAAGACAGCCACCCCCAAAATACAACATAAGAACAAAGGCACTTGGTGGGGGAGGGAAAGGGTCACGGGGAGGAAAGGGGTACAAGCTTGCTTTGTTCTTTACTAATTCAATTGTTCAGGTTGGGTGGGAACTTTTGTCTGGGCTAGGGTAAGCTAGGAGAATAGCCATGACCTTTATTATTACACAAGATTTGTGGTTTCGAAGGCATTGAATTGTCCTTCCTCTGGAACTGGGAGGACGGTTCCTTTATCACTCTAGAGTCCCAGCAGCCCAGCAGCGTGTTGCAGGGAAAAGAGCATTGATGTTAAAGTGAAAGGACCCAGGGTTCAAATCTTGCTTTGAATGCTTATTTGTGTGACCTTGGACAAGTCAATTTCCATGGGCCTCATATCTGTCATCTGTAAAATTCAACTTGGACCCAAAGGTTCTGAGATCCCTTCAGACTTCAGATTTATAATCCTATGAGCTCAGAAACAATCTAGTCTTGGGGTGGCTAGGTGGCGCAGTGAGTAGAGCGCTGGCCCTGGAGTCAGAAGGACCAGAGTTCAGATCAGGCCTCAGACACTTAACACACACAAACAAAAACCTAGCTGTGTGACCTTGGGCAAGTTACTTAACCCCAATTGCCCCCCAAAAAAGCAAAAAAGAAAAAAGAAATAATCTAGTCCAACTCCTACCTGAAAAAGAATCCCTGCTGTCAATTTTCCGGACAAATGGTCATCTACTGTCAACTTGGAGATGTGAGAAATATATATTCCTCTCTTACATTTAATGATTCATTATTGTATTGGGATCACATTTTCCCCTTTTACAACTTCTCATCCAAAAATCAGTGTGAGAAATCTCTCTTAAAGATTTACCCAAACCAAGATCTAATCAGATAGCAAAAGATCTAATCAAGTTTAGGCTAATGGGTATATTCTAATTCATTGTGTTTGCTCTGACAGATCTAGGAAAGTGTTGATTCTCCCTATCATCAAGACAGGTGATATGGAAATTCATGTCTCTTTGACCAATATTTGAGTGACCTAAGCCACTTACCCCAAGATAGCCCACCTCCCATTTGATTAACTAATCAGAGATGATTAAGCATCCCTCAGGACCCCCTCCTCTTCAGTAAAAGCATATAAACTGTGACCCCACTGCCATTAGGGGTCTTTTGGTCTAAGAGAGATGACCAAACGACCGTCCTTTTATGAATAACCCACTGGCCTTATTAATAAAATGATTAAATTACCCAGAAAGTATGTCTCTCAAACCTTTTTAAACATCACAGAGACCTTGAGTGTGAGGGAATCCATTATCTCCAGAGACAGACCAATCTACTTTTGGATAGTTCTAATTAAAGGGAGGTTTTTCCTGACATCCAACCCCAAAATATCCTTCTTTGAAACATCTACCAATTCATTGCTCCTGGCTCTGCTCTCCAGGGGGGATACACATGACTCTAATTCATCTTCCAGATGACAAACTTCCTAGGACTTGATGACAGCTATCCTGTCTCATCTGAGCCTTTTCTACTCCAAGTTCAACAGTCTCAATGTCTTCAGTCCATATGACATGAATGCCACGCCCCTCACCATCCTTGTTGTCTTTGGGGGTATAAGTTCCATTTTATCAATGGCCTTCCTAAAATGCTGGGCCTAGAATGGAATACAGTATTCCAGGAGCATTCTGGCAAGAGCAAAGTTCAATAGAATTGCCCCACCTCATCCTGCTCCTCCAATTCCTGGACAACATAATCAATCTGTGGTCTTTCCATGCTTACCTAGAGATCACCACAAGCCTTTATTTTCCATTACAAAGATGGTAAGTGGAAGTCCCTGAAGGGAATGATGGTATATTCCATACCTGTGCAGTATCCATCAATTAAGGCAGCATGGCAGAATAAGAAGACCTGAGTTCAAATCCTGATTTAATCACTCATTAGCCCTTTGTCTCTGAGTTTCTGTCTCCTCTTCTGTACAATGGGAATAATAACACTTACACAACCTTTGTAAGGTCACATGGGACATCATGAGCCTCAAATTAGATAATGAATCTGTAGTGATTTTGCTTTGTAACCATAAAATTTGATAGAATAATAAAAAATAATAGCGCACATTTTTATAAACCAGAGTAGCTTATATACCGTGTCTCATGTGATTTGAACAACACTATAGGATAGGGCCTATTATCAGAGGCTCACAAAGCTAGTCAGTGACTGAAGCAGGATTCAAACCCAAGTCTTCCTGACTCTTTCCCCTTATACTACACTGTCTATAGTGCTTGGCTTTATTGTCATTGTTATTAATAAGGACAATGAAGGCCGTAAGTTAAATAGTGCTTACTACATGCTAAATGCTTTACAAATATGATCATTTGGTCCTCACAAAAACCCTGGAATATAGATACTATAATTATCCCCATTTTAAAGATGAGGAAACTTTACAGATGAGGAAACTGAAGCAAATAGAAATTAAGAATTGCCAGGGGACACACAGCTATTTAGAGTCTGGGGGCAAATTTTGCCTGGGGTCTTCTTGACTCCAGGCTCAGTATTTTATCCATTTGACCTGCCCCATTATATCAAATGTCTTCTATGTTCACACTTGTCCTAGTCCCAATATATGAATCCATGGGCAGCTATAGGGCACAGTGGATAGAGAGTGGGACCTAGAGTCAGGAAGACCTGAGTTCAAATCCAACCTTAGATACTTACCAAATGTCTAACCTTGGGATAGTCACTTAAACTTTCAGTTTAAAACAAAGATAACAATTGCCCCTACCTCCCTTGGTTGTTGGGAGGATCAAATGAGATCATATTCCTAAAGCTCTTTGCTAATCTTAAAACACTAATTGAATGCTAGGTTATTGTTAGTCTATTATTATTAGACCTTATAGATAACACAGGAGGAGGAAAATAGATGGTTCTGGTCTGCATGAAGATTGCAGTCTAGCAGGGGCAAAAAGACATGTACTAAAGTAAAATAGAGAATAAGAGAGTATTTAAGTAGGCTATGAAGAACAAATAGCAGCAAAAGTGTTCCCCAAAGGATGGGCAGCTGGGACGTGAAGAGATGGCAAGGAGGAGGTCTTTTCATCTCATCATCCAAAGCTTCTAGAGAGGATGTCATCTCTGGGAGGAAACACTGACCTCTTATTGTTGTAGCCACTGGTCCACTGCCCAAGGTAAGTAATCTAGTGGGGGTGGTGCTAATCCCCAAGTGCTGTTTCATAGGCACAGCATGTAAGTGTGGCCCATGGTGTACAGCTTGGGCCATGGAAGAACCTGCAAGCCCCCGGCATCTGTGCCAGGGATCTAGCCCATCTACCTTACCTAATCTATCATTGCACTGAGTACCCCAGAAAGACTTGCCAAGACTGCTTTTCTTCCCAAGCTCCAGAAGAAGCAAATTCTGTGACCTCTGAAGAAGACTCCATTCAGTTTCCCCATATTGACTTAATTCTGCATCTCCCCTAACCATGAAGGAGAAAAAAAATTCCCAGAATCCTTAGAAGGGCCAACCAAGCAGGCCAACTAAGATGCCTGCCACCTGCTCATAGTTGATTAGCTCATTGTCCTTGCTAACAGAGAGCATATCACAGTGTTATAAAGAGATATCCCCTTCTCAGGGTTATTTATCATAGAAGCTAATGTACTGAAGTTGGAAGGCCAAGGAACAAAGCAGTCATATATTAGGGGAGGGAAGCTCTGGGAGTAGGATATGTTCCTTCATTTGTCCTGGGCTAGTCTGAAGTTGATCCATCTTGGCTTAATTGGGCTATTGCTTTAATTAAAAAACCTTGCCAGAAAAAAAAAAGGTTTCCAGCAAAATGCTGCAATTTCAGTGCTACTGGATCCAAGTCAAGATGGAGACATGGCTTACTTAGCCTAATCAAAAGGGGGAAATGCCATAACTGGGAATCCTATTAGCTCAGCTATGGCCCTCCCCACCCCCACCCTCACCCTCTTTCTCTCATAGAAGACTTCTGATGATGCTCCTCTTAGCAGGCCAATTCCCAGGCTCAATTTCATTTATCCCTCCTTGTCTGATGACTGGTGGGATGCATTTGGCAAGCCCTGCCAGCTGCAGTTAATCATCATTGTCAGCAGCAACATTTTCCTTGGCTACCATTGCTGACAGAGATACAGACCAAGGGCTGTGAGTCTCACTGGAGGAGAGGCACACAGAGGTGACCTCCCCACAAGCAACCTCCTCCACTCCTGATCCATTTCTTGATGTCAGGTTGAACCATGGCTTAAGGCCACCTGTGCTCCCAACTCAGCATAGAGCCTGGCTTGCCAAGGCAAATCCAACCCTACACTGCAGGGGCAGATTGTGATTAGGCCAAGAGGACTCTGGGAAAACCTTAATGGAGGTGGGGGCTATCATTATCCATGTTTTACAAATGTGGAAACTGAGGCTGAGTTTAAGTGATTAGCCCAGGTTAGTAAGCAAAAATGAAAGACAGATTCTTATGTATTTTGACATTCATATGAGCAACATACACAAATGACTTCATTTTCGTGAGCCTCAACCCACTTTCTAAGGCTTTAAGTTCTAGACAGGTTGCTATTTGTGCAAGAAAGAGCTCCCACACGAGTAAAGTCACACGTTCTTGAAGCTGACCATGAGTTGTAAGAAACATATCCCCAAGATGGCACAAAGAGCCCCTATGGAGAGATTGTACCAGGCACGTTCCACCTTGGTGGCAATTGTAGGGCTGCTACTGTACGGTGTAGGAAAATTCCTGTTAGATTTAGCAAGCAGAGTCTTAAAGTTATTTATTCTCCCAATAAGGAAATACAGCATACTACATACAACAGGACGTTTTTAAGAGAATCATAGATGGAATCCAAAGGACAGAGACAACAATTTTAATGAGTCCATGAGTCTCATAGGGAATTCTGGTTCATTCCCCTGTCTCTGGAAATACCCTCATTTAAGTAACCTAGATTGGCATATTGCTTTACACTAATCTACAAACCTAAAATTGTTTTATAAATATGAACTATTATTATTAAGGGCTGATAGGTGGAGCAATGGATTAAGTGCCAGGCTTAGAGTCAGGATAACTCATCTTCTTGAGTTCAAATATGGCCTTAGACATTTACCGGTTGTGTGACCCAGGGCAAAGCACTTAACCCAGCCTACCTCAGTTTCCTCATCTGTAAAATGAACTGGAAAAGGAAATGGCAAACTACTCCTATCTCTTTACCAAGAAAATCCCAAGTGGGGTCACAAAGAGTTGGACACAACTGAAACCACTTAACAACTACATTGTTACTAAAGATTACTTTCCCCTTTTAAAAACATATTTATAAAGGGATGCTTGTGAGCCTCCATAAGTAACAGATGACTGATAAATAGGAATTTCTCCCTGTTGTCTACCTTGGATTCTTCCTCAAATCCATGTAAGCCTCCATTTCCCTCTTCACTGTCCTAGGTCAGAAATTATAATAGCTGCATGTGTAAGCCTAGGATCTCAGCAGCATCCAGATAAGATTAAAACCCAGTTCAAAAGATCATTCCAGGGGGGCAGCTAGGTGACACAGTAAATAAAGCAACTGGCCCTGGAGTCAGGAGGACCTGAGTTCAAATCCAGCTTCAGACACTTAACACAAAGAAACTAGTTGTGTGACTTTGGGCAAGTCACTTAACCCCAATTGCCCTACCTTCCCTGCTCCAAAAAGAAAAAAAATATATCATTCCTCTCCAAGGGCCACTCTTAGTTCTTGAACATTCTCTCCCATGCCATAGAAGTTCCCTCACTTTGAGCATTCATTCTGCCCTTGAACTTCTCACACTGGAAGTACCCTCCACCTCTGAGGCCCCCTCTAATTAACTGGGTCCCAGAACTTCCATTTTAAGGAAAAACTTCCACTTAATGAAAAAGACCAGCCATGTCTTTATTCCTCTATGGGTTACCCTCCTTGCCTCTTGGACTTTCTCCATGTGCCCCCTCTCTTTCTTTATCATTCTTGTATGTGTTTTTGCCCCCGTTGGACTGTAAGCTACTTGAGGGTAGCCACTGTCTTTCCTTCTGCTTGAATTTGTATTCCCAGTGCTTAGCACAATGCCTGGCACATAAGTGCTTGTTGACCTGATGGTAGACTAAGGATTCAGAAAGATGTTGGCTTTCATATCAGAAAGATATGACAGTAGTTTAATAAGCCAGGAGAATTGCCTCCTTCCCTATACTTTAGGCAGGTGTTCCATGCAGGGGCAAAGTATAGAGGGTTCTTTAGAAGTATGACTAATGTGTGAGGGCTTTGGGACTTTGAAGGACTCCTGAATCCTTCTCAATGACATGGGGGGAAAGGGAGAGGGAGAGCACGAAGAGGAAGAAGAGAGGTGTGAGAGTCAGAAATGTGAGAGAGGAAGAGGAGGAAGAGGTAGCAGCAAAGGTGGAAAAAGAGGAAAGAGAAAATGATAACATTGGAAAAGAGGAAATTTATTGATTTACTGATCATTTCCAAGTCTAGGCTGGGATAGGGTCATTTGGGAGTTGCTATCCTAAAGTCAGATAGGAGGTACAGAGTTCTGCTACAAGTCCATTTGAGTTGTGTTACTCAAAAGACTTTGAAATAATGAAATGAAAAGAAAATCTCTTCAAGGATTTTATGTATGTATGTATGTATGTATGTATGTATATATACACACACATATTTTTATAAATTATAAATATTATTTATATATAATATATAAAATATGTTTATATATGTGTGTATATATATATATATATATATATATATATATATATATATATATATATATATATAATACACACACGTCTCATATATCTCGAAGAAAGGTTTCCTCCATACTTCTAGTCAAAAACTCAGGAAATCTGACTCAGTGTCTGGCACAGTAGGCATTTAATAAATGCTTAACTGTTGATTGATTATCTCAGCTTTTCCAATGATTTGGTCCTTGACTTTCAGCAAAAACTTAATCTTTCTGGGCCCCAGTTTCCCCTTGTATGATTTGCATACTAATCAGGGTCACTGGAAACAGGAGGGAGAAGTGGAATGATAGAGATTTTAGAATTTTCTGAAGAATGGTGCCGTGTGAGTTCATTGGTCTATGGTCATGCATTGTACACAATCTAAATAAAGGCATCTAGTCATATCTATCTGCCCTGTGCTCCTGACAGAGTGTGCAACTGAAAAAGAAATGCCTCAGTCTATGGAACCTCTAATTGGTCCCCTGGGCTCTACAGAAAATCTGCTTCCTCATTTTCAGTAGAGAAGACCTCACCCAATTTCAGCCTCAGTCTCTCCCTGGAGTTAAGGGGTCTGGAAGAAGACCAAAAATAACCAAGGTCACAATGAAGGTCTCTTTGACCCTTTATGGTCCTAAAAGCTCCCTTGGTACTTTTTGCCAAAGTGAGAAGCATTAACCCTGGTGTCTTCTCTTGGATCTCTTCCAAATCACTTATGTGCATTAGACTAGCCCCTAGAGGTCTGGCTGAGGATATAGTAATGGGGACTATATAATGATAATTCTTTGAATTTGTTTAGTAGTTTCCCTTCAGGGTAATGCCAGTGTGATATAATGGAAAGAACAATGAATGTGAAGTCTGAAGACAAGGGTTAATACCAGCTCTGCCACTTGCTACCTGTGTGACCTTTCATCCATGTCACTTCATCCTTACAGCCTTCTGTTTCCTCATTTCTAGGATTGGATTCCACAAAATCACACAATGAGAGGATTGGGAAGGATCTCCATGACTCTCTTCTCTACACCATACATGGAAACAATCCCCACTGTAGCATACCAACCAAGTGGCCACAGATATTTTTCTTTAAGACCCTGAAGGATGGAGAACCCACCACATGCAGACCAACGTTGGTCAGCTCCAACTTTCAAGAAGCTTTTGCTGACTTGGAAGCTGAACTTAGCTCTTTATACCTTCTACTACTCTTCCTTATTCAAGGAAAAAGAATTGTCTCCCTGTCATATTTGAAGACAATTATTATATTTATACTGTCTTATCTTCTCCAAATAGCCTCGATCCCTTCAGTCAGTCTTTATATGACATAGATTCAAAGCCCATCCCCATCTTGATTTCTCTCTAAAATCATATTTGCCCTTTGTTCTCTCTTGCCCTGGATATTAAAGACACCTAAATTTCTATCAAGCATAACTAAAACTTCTCTGTTTTGTATAGTACACAGGACTTGGAGTCAGGAACTTCAACCTCAGACACCAGTTGTATGACCATGGCTCAGCCACTGACTGACTCATCATGACCTTGGGTAAGTTGTTTATTTATAAAAATCAATTATCGCCGAAAAGGGATCATTCTTCGGCTTTTGATTTAAGACCTCCAATAAAAAGGGAACCCCCTCAGTCCAGATGCAACCTTTTTCATAATAAAATAAGAATGTTGGAATAGATGACCTGTAAGAGTGATCTTAAGCTTCACCATTCTATAATCATGTTTTCTGGTTCTTAAATTTGGTCTAGAATAGATATTCTTAACTTTTTTGGGTCATGTACCTTTTCATCAGTCTGTTAAAGCCTACTGACCTTTTCATAGAATAATGTTTCTTAAATAAATAAAACGCATAAAAAGGAGGCACTTACATTGAAATAGTTAGCAAAAACATTTTGTAAGTTCACAGCCTCCACGTTAATATCCTCTGGTCCAGAATAAGAATTTGGGGATCATCTGGGCATGGGAACTATTTAAGATATTGTCATCTCCAGTAGCCCTGGCTACATAAAATATGTCTACATTTCAAATTAAGAACATGCCAGCTCCCTGCTGAGAATTTGTAAAGTCTGTTTCCCTGTAGCCCTATAGGTCAGAGAGGCTTGACCCTGAAGAGGCATAAACTCTTGAATTTTCATGTCAGGTAATGATTGCTTTTTTTAAAATGTAATCACAAGAAATTAAGGTGATGATGATATAAAATGGTAGAAACTGCAACATGTCACTGAAAGTTGCAAATATATAGTATCTAATATTTGTTATAAGAGTTTTATTTTCCTTCTTTTTTAATTAGGGAAGCAGAGAAAGAAGAAGGAGGAGGAGGAGGAAGTGAAAAAGAAGAAATAAATTTTAATAGAAAAAAGTGAGGCAATAAAAAATTAACATCTATCAGACAACTAAAAAGGTGATAGTGAAGATAGTGCCAATAATAACTTCCATAGAGCTTTAAGGTTTTTACATATATTATCTTCTTTCATTTGATCCTCACAACAACCTTATAAAGTGTCATTATTACTCCCATTTTATAGATGAAGAGACTGAGGCTGAAAGCAGTTAAGTGACTTGCCCAAAATCACACAGTTATTAAGTTTCAGAGGAAGAAATTGACCTGAAGTCTTCCTGATCTCAAGGCCCTCACTTTGTCCATTCTCCTACCTGGCTGATTGTCCAATAGATGAATTATCCAACAGAAGTTCACTATCCCATATAAACTAACAGCTGACAAATGCTCACATTATAAATATAAATTCCCAAATAACCTTGAGAAGTCAACAAATAAACTATTCTGAAACCACAACATCTTGACAGGCAGAACTGTGGCTGCTTGGACATAACACTGATGCATTAAAAACTTAAGAAGACTTTAAATAGATGTTACCATACCATACCACCTCTGAGTACAAGGAGTGAAAAACTTTCCCAATATGGGAAAAAACCAAAATTATACGGGGACAGAAAAAGGCCCATATCATCCTTATGGTCCTGTCCCAAAGATGCTTTCAGTGAGTCTACAGAAGACAAGCTTCATTCCTCATATTCTTATTCAATTGAAACAAGCAATTATTTTACTCATTTGAATAACAGTCTATAAAACAGAAAAGAAAATAGCAGGATAGCAACTTCCCTTGAAATATTTCTATCTAAGGGCAGCTAGGTGGCACAGTGAATGGTCAGGAGGGCCTGAGATCAAATTTGACTCCAGACCCCTAACACTTACTAGCCATGTGACCTTTGGCAAATTAGTTAACCCCAATTGCCCTGCTTTCCCCCCTCCAAAAAAAAGCAAAAAAAATTTCTATCTGAGCTCCATCCAAAGAGATGAGAAGAATGAGGTAACAATGATATTACTAGCTCTCATTTTTCTGGCTGCTGTTCAATCATTGTTCAGCCTTATTTGACTCTTCATGACCCCATCTGAGGTTTTCTTGGCAGAAATACTGAAGTGGTTTTGTCATTTCCTTTTCCAGTTCATTTTACAGATGAGGAAACCGAGGCAAACAGAGCCCTTGATTAGCTCTTCTCATTTATTATTTTGTATTATGATCAGGGGTGTGAGCATCTCCCTACTAGGTCAGGAAAGTAGGGATTGTATTTTATTTACTCATTGTCGTTCCCCCAGGGCCTAGCACAGTGCTCTGAATATAGAAGTTGCTTAGTAAAGAATGTTTGAGATTTAACTTGGAACTAAAATTCTAATGTCAAATCACAGCATCAAGTACCAACTCAACCCAGATCAAAAAGCAACTTTAGGGTGATAACTCAACATCTGTTCCAGATGCTTATGTTAATTCCCTCTCTCCCAGCCCTCATTTTTGCTTCATTCTTGTCCTTCCCCCTTCCCAGGATGTGGTGATCTGGCCTAGGGTCCCACACCATGTCACTAAGCAAACTATGTGTTTCTTTTTTTTTTTCTTTTTGGAGGGAAGAAGGCAGGGCAATTGGGGTTGACTTACTCAAGGTCACATGGCTAGTGTTAAGTGTCTGAGGCCAGATTTGAATTCAAGTCCTCCTGACTCCAGGGCCAGTGCTCTATTCACTGTGCCACCTAACCACCCCAAAGATGTGTCTCTTATGGAGCAGGCAGGATACAATTGGGTTCAAGCAAAGGACACTTGTGGTCCCAACTGCTTAATGCCTCAGGAACCATTGACTGGATAGAGCTTCTCTGTGCTGGAGTTCAGAGGAGACCTCTGGGTGGGGTCTAGGATACTGACCTTTGTCTTTAAGCCCAAATTCTCGACCTTTAATGTACCTCCCTTGCCAATCCCTACTCCCTTAACACCCCATTCTATAACTATCTATAATTACACATACAAGAAGGTTGATTGACAAACTTAACTCAGGAAAATATTTGACAAGCTCTTCATATGAGCAATCTATGACTGCAGGGCCCTGGGGTAGGGACTGTAATCCCAGCTCCGCCACTTATTTATGATGGGCCCTTGGGAAGTTGCTTAAGCTCTCCTGGAATCTCACTCCCCATCTATAGAATGGGGATGAGGATGCTAACCTCATTGCCTCAATGGCCTGCTGTAAGTATAAAATCAGTTTACAGATGCAAGAACATGTTGAAAGACTTAAGCATCACACAAAAGCAATGTATTATTTATTTCTGCTATCAAAGAGATTTAACTGGCTCAGAGGAAGCTTAGAGCACAGAGAAGCAAAGGACATTCTCTTTGCTCAAGCTGAAATCCAACTATGATTGGCCTCTGGAAGAAAGCACTAGAAGTCCCCATGGCCTGTGGGTCATTCACAACCAGAAACCAGTCTCAAAAACACTGAGGAGAGAGAGTTTGTTTGGGGGACAGATGAGGGGAGGGCTTGTGCAGAGGAAGGCTGCTGCCAAGATGGAGGAGATGACATGATCTATGAGCCCCTTCCAAGAGAAGCTCTGCAACATGACATCATGTATTACCCAGACCTCTAGGTCATTGCTAATTAGCATAACGGGGCCACCTGATCACAGCTGCTGCCCCTGGGAAACTACCACTGGTGCCAATAACTCCCAGGCAGCCCAGAAACTTGTCTCTCTATCGTGTCAGAGGCTTCTGGGTTAGAACAGGTGAAGAAACGGCTGACATCTGCCTTCGTGTGTCAGAGCTCAACATAGCTTGCAAGAGGGAAAGCCAATACTTAATGCTATGAGCTCTCTTCCTCTTTCACCATCACATTAACAATGTCCAGGGCCACATAGTACACTGCTGCCTCCATGCCTTCTAGCAAACTCCCTCACTGGGCAATGTTCACTATGGGGCCTAAACATAGAGTTTGACAAGCATTTATTAAATGCCTACTGTATACACAATATGGGACTAAGTGCCAGGGATAAAAAAAAAACAGAGCAGATGTGGGCTGGGCATCTCTCACAGTTTACAATCTAAGTGGGTAGAAGGATGGTGCACATAGGGGAATAGAGAGGAAACTGGACTTGGATCTAGAAGACCTACTCTGTAACCTTAGGTAATCAGTATTTATTAAATGCCTACTGTGTGCTAATGACACATGGGAGAGAGGGAGAGAATTTGGAGCTCAAAATTTAAAAAGAAAAGCATACTTAAAATAAAAAATAAATTAATTTTCTAAGTATTCATAGTTAAAGATAGGAGAGAGAAGGCAAATGCAGAAAATTATGTACTGAGAAAGGGATTTTGGAATGCAGGAGGTGATAAGGAGGGTGGATGACAGGATAAAGAGGAAGGAAACAAAAAAGAAATTGCATGTTGGGGGAAAAGTACATAAAACTAGCCCAGTCTGACCTTTAGATCAAAGAGACTCAAATAATACAATAAGAGAAGAAATTGGCTTCATTTTTCTTGTTCAGAGTGATAGATAACAAGTCAGTAGTGATTGGGGATAATTGTTTTCTGACTCTTGGGTCAAGCAGGCTTCCTTTGTCAAGAATCTCATGCTAGGTCAGGATGGGGGTCCCTGGAGTCTTCTGATCACAACAATGGCTGCCCACAGGACAATGGTGCCAAACAAATCTGACATATCCAAATCTGAAAGGAACCCATCCACGATTGAGTCTCCTTTCGCAGAGAGCATGAATTTTTAAAGAAATAAAAGGCATCACCAAGCTTTGGCTTTCCATCAGCATGCAGGATAGAACAGAATCCACTGACAAGAACACAAGCTAAAAGAAGGTCAATCCCAAGACCCAGAGATGGGTGAGGATGGGCCAAATCAAAAGGAATGAGATTTTAGCTGATGTTTATTTCCCTTGGTACATAGAGAGATTTGGGTAATTTTTTTCTCAGCTCTGTTTTTTTTTTAACTTTCCCAGAACTTTTCCATTCTAACTCACAGACCCAGAGAACAGCTTCATTAACATATATGTGTTCAAGGGAGAAGAAAATGAAAGGCTCCATTCTGCCATGATTATTTGGGAACTGCCTGGGAATTTTTCTGACAGCAGGATTTGGCAGTGGGTTTAACCCAAGGTCTGGAAAGGGAAGCACTGAAATATCCAAAAAGACTGTCATTCTGGCAGAGCTGACCTGTCCATGAGGCATTGGGAGAAAACTCATAAGTCCTAGACTTGGAATGTAAAATGAAGTCTAAAAGTGTCTCCCAGATATCTGACTACAAAGTCAAGGAATCTTGGGAGTTCTTCAAGACAGAGGGCATGAGATGGTGATCAGAATGAATGCCTGTAATAGACTGAAGCCCTCAAGAACAGCTACGTCAATGGATTCCATTGGCCCTTAGACACCTCCATTGGCTCGCACAAAATACAAATGCTCTACTAATGATATTGTAATCACTAAGTGTTACACAACACTTCAGAATTTGCAATGCACCTTCTATCTCCTGATTTCCTTTGAGTCTTACACCCCCGTGAAATAGAACCTACAGGTAGATTTTATAGATAAGGAAATGGTGGCCCAAAGAGGTAAAGTGTTACAGCCCTTTACAGTCACACAGCTAATAAATTTTAGATGTTGGACTTGAATCTCAGACATCTTGACTCCAAGTTCAGCACTTGAGCCATGATATAATAAGCATAAAACACAACAGTTTAAACACTTGGCCATGATACTATTTATCTAGCTCAAATTTCTACAAAGTATCTTGGATTCCTCATCTGTCTAGCACTTCTAGTTATGACACGCTATGATTTCAATGCTTGGAGTGTTTTATATTTTGTTCTGTAGAGAAAGGAGAGGATATAATAACTCACTGGACCTTTTGTCCCATCAAGGGGCTCACAGGTAGGAGGGGCCAATGGGCTTTAGAAACTTTACAGATGGATAATTCTATCTGATAATTCAGTCAAAATCCCCACTGAGTATAATAACTTATCTCACCTCCATGATCTTGCTGGTGCTATTTCCTATGCTTAGAACGCATTTCCTTCTCCACCTGTAGAACCATTGCCCATTCTTCAGTCCAGCTTAGAGAAGCATTTTAGGACAGTAGGAAGATCAGTGGATTCAGAATCAAAGACTTTAGAGAATTAGGTCAAATCGTGCTTGTCACTTATTTTCTGTGTGACCCTGGACAAGTCACTTATCCTTTCTAGGTCTTAGTTTCTTGATCCGTAATATGAAGGGGATGGATTTGATGACCTCTAAAGTACTTTCCAGCTCTAAATCTAGGATCCAATCCAATCTGGCAAGCATTGATTTACCAACCATTAAGATCAAGTAGTAGATCAAAGACAAAAAATATTAGTCCTTGCTCTAAAAGAGCCTCCATTCTCCTGGGAGGGTACAGTATATAAACAGATGATTGAAAGCCTCAACTCAAAAGCAACCTCCTTTTCTCTCCCCACCTGCAGGACCTTTCCTTTTGGATCTCCTCCAGCACATGGTTTTGCTATTAATGTATTTATCATATGCTATGGTAGATTATAAAAATCTATGTATCTTTTCCTATAACTAGACTGTAAGATCCATGAGGACAGGACTATGTCTTATATGAATTTAGTTTCTCTATCAACCCCTAGTTCTTTGCTCAGTAACTGGTTGGTCCTGAGATGTTTGTTGAGTTAAGGTGTTACGGTATCTGGATTCAGACAAAAATGGTCCTAAGGCTCTGCTATGTATGACCTGTATAGTCTTTGGTTTGTCATTTGCATTTTCTGGGCCTCAGTTTCTTCACCAATATGATGAGATAGTTGAGATAAGCGATCCTCAGAGCCCCCTCCAGATCCTATAACTGTGATCCCATTAAGGCACCTCCATCTTTCTTTTGTTACCATAACAGGACTTTTTTCAATCCATTGCCCTTGAAGTTGACCTCTTCTAGGTGTAACATTGTCATCCTGCCTACATTAGCCATCATAAGGAGGCCATTCCCTCTCCCAACTGCTGGATATGACAAAAACCCAGGAAAGCCCCCCCCCGCCCAGCCATAGCTGTTTAATTCCCAGAAATGACTGTTGACAGGGAATAGAGAGGAAACAGGCCCCTTGGAGCCCTGGATCTTTCCCACATCTTTCTGCACAGCTGGCTAGGCCAGAGTATTTTACAGCCCATGCAGGTGGGGAAAGGTGGGTCTGAGGCAAATGGGGGCAGGGAGAAGGAAGGAGGATTTTGGCTCCATATCCTTTAGGATGCTCAGGTAGCTGTCAACACCCAGGGCTGGAAAAAATCACAAAGTAGCCCAACTCACTTAATCATTGACAGAAAGATTCTGCTTTGGCAGACTTGGTGACCTGGGGGTCTTCCAGATGTCAGTCTGAGCTCTCTTCCATCAGTCAGCACCTCCTCCAAGGCTCAGAGGCACCAAAGAGGATAGAAGAGGGATAAAAAAAGAGGAAAAAGGAAAGAAGAGGATGAACTGCTCCCTATCTCTCTACACTTCCCGGACCCTAGTTCTATCTCCAGGCCAATTCTCAATCATGCATTTGGTATGTTACATAATCTACAGATGGATCCCAGCAAAACACTCAAAGCTGTGGTCGTCTGGCCCATACTGGACACTGCCTTCCCAACAAAAAGAGAAATCTAACAGACATGCTTTCTCCAGTGTAGGCACCCTCATTGAGCAAGTCTTCCTCTACTCTGACAAATGATAACACCACAACATGGTAATGTGCCATCCCTGTATGATCCTGACCCAGAAGCCTCTCTAAGAGAATAAGTTACTTAGGGAGGGATAATAGAAGTACGATAATTATCCAATTATCCAATAGAATAGGAGTAAAAAGGAAAAGGAAGAGAGACTGAGACCTTACATTCAGTGCAACACACAATAACTAAACACCTATTGTGGGTCAGGAACTGTTCCAGCAGCTAGGGGTACAAAGACAGAAACAAATCTGGCCCTACCCTTCAGGAGCTCACAGTTTTTCAAGATATTATGGGTAAAATAAATTTCAAAATTATGTGTGTATATATGTTTACAGAATACATGGATAGAGGGCACAGGTCGAATTTGGTGGGAAGGGATGATACTTAAGGGGTGAAGTTAAGAGGTGAGAGAGGAAAGTGGCAAGAGGAGATGGGGAGAGACAGGGTAGGGTAAGCTATCTCATGTAGAAGAGGTAAGGGGAAGTTGTTGCAGGGGAGGGGAAGAATAGGAAGGCAAAAAGGCAAAACCATATTCTCATTGAATATGACTCAGGGAGAGAATGACATTCATACTAAATGGGATATCTCACCCTGCAGGAGAGTAGGGGGGAGGGGAATGAGAGGGGGGATGATGGAGGGGAGGCCATGCTGGGGGGAGGGGAGGTTGGAGGCACCCACTTTTGAAGAGGGACAGGATCAAAGTAGGGAATGGACCAGGTGGGGTTTGGGATGGGTGGGATATAGCCAGTCTTTTACAACATATCTACTATGGTAATGTTTTGCATAGCAATACATGTACAACATATACTGAATTGTTTATCTTCCCAGCAGGAGTGGATGACAAGGGAGGAAGGGAATGGATCTGGAATTCGAAGTTTTAAAATTAAATGTTTCAAATATATATAAATACTATTATTAATACTATCTTGCATGTAATTGGGAGATAAGATGTGCAGGCATTAGGGCACAGAGATTTACCTTGCCCTAATGGAAAAGTCGAAGGGGATATGGGAGAAGATATGGGAGAGAGCAGATTGGATGAGGGGATATCCTGTGGGACTGCTATTCTGGGGTGGTGGGTAGGGAAAAAATGGGGAAAAAATTGTAACTCAAAATCTGGCTGAAGTGAATGATGTAAACCAGAAATTAAACATTAAAAATTTTTTAAATGTAAAAAAATAAATAAATTTCAAAATTAAACAAAAACACTGATAGTAAAGCCATGGACCTCCAGATCCCTAGGGGAATGGAATGATACAAAGAATTAACTATTCCAGATAACCAATTCCCTTTAAACATCAAACTCCTTTTAAAAAAATCAAACATTTTAGATAAAAAATATTTCTGTAATGTACAATTGACTTTCCTGTCTTACAGAATATCTTTCTATTCTTAATGATTGGATTGTGTTGTGATATACTAACAACTAGAACCGACTGGAGTGTGTAGGAGCTGTTTGTCCCCACACTAAATGGCCTCAGACTATTATTGGTAACACTTTTATTCCCTGCTTCCCTAGGATCTTCTGTTGTGACCAATTCTGGGGTCAACTCTTGGGTACCAAAGAAACAATCCAGATGTCAGTCCCTACACAGAACCCCAGAATTTTGGAGCTGGAAGGCCATTGCCACCATAACACACTGGACCTTTGCTAAAAGATGGCCATTGAGAAGGAAGCCACTACTGCCTAAATGAGCCGATTCTGATTTTAAACAACTCTCGTTGTTAGGAAATTCTCTCTTACTTTGTCCCTTTGCAGATTCTATCCACTGAGTTCAGTTCTGACCTCTGCAGTGAAGCAGAACAAATCTAATTTGTCCCTGACATGCTAGCCCTTCAAATACTTGAAAATCTCTTTGGTAGCCCATTTAATTCTTTCTGGAGTACCTATCTCCAGTTCTTTCATCTAATCTTCACCATGACTGGTCTGCGTCTTACTGTTTCCATCAGACTATTAGCTGTCAGTCCTTGTTACTGTCAGTGTGTGACAGTCCTTTTCCTCACCTTTAATGTGCTGTGTGCTTGGAAATAAGATCATCAATTTTAATAGAACTGTGTGTAAAATAATTATCAACAGGACCTGAGTGTGGATCGAGGGAAAATCTATTACTCAGCATGGATTTTGTGATGACTGTTTTGCTTGCTCTTTTTTTTTTTTTTTTGCTTCCTTTCTGGGTCTCAGTTGTATCCTAGAAATGAAGTTGCCAAATTGCTGAAGTGTTCACATACATGTGCTTTACAAGACAATTATATCACCTACAGTAATCATTAATATTAAATAGGACCTAGGTTTCTATGTCCCCTACTATACTTCATTATGGGCTTGAAGCTTCATATGCCACCTTCCCACCTTCCATTGTAGAAATTAGTTATTTTGTCTATTACTGTATTTCTAAAGAAACTCATTTCATATTTTTTCCCTTCAAAAACTTTATCTTCCAACCAGACTGGCCTTCCATCTCCCACTTTTGAGATGATATCTCCCACTTCTATGCTTCTGCCTAGACTGTCTCTCAAACCTGGATTGCATTGCCAACTCTCCTCAATTCTTAAAATAAATTCCTTTGGGCAGAGCACAGATGCCAACTCTAGCAGGAAACCTTTCCTGATGTTTATAGATATCAGCAGTCTCAACCTCCTCAGATTATCTGGTATTTATTGTTTACATACACACATAGCTATACACTTATAAAATATATACATATATAGTGATAAGTATATAATAGACAATGTGTATATATGTATATTTGTGTGTATATATACACATTTATATACATACATACACATATACTGTGTGTATATATTTCATGTGGACATAGTTTTTAATATGTCTCCCCCATTAGACTATAAGCTCCTTGAAGGCAAGGATTGTGTTGCTTTCCTTGAATCCCTAGTACTTAGCACTGCACCTGGTACACAGTTTAATAAATGTTTATTAACTATTGATTGTGTAATTTCTGCTTTGTAGGGATAATTTGCACCTTACTTTGAGACAAGTAGATGGTACAATGGATATAGTGCTGAGCCTAGAGTCAGGAAGATCTGAGTTCAAATGTGGCCTCAGAACACTTAATAGCTGTGTGACCCTGAGAAAGTCAATTAAACTCTGTCTGCCTAGCATATAACAGGGGCTATATAAATGTTAGCTTCTACTTTTATTTTTGTTTTCTTTTTGGAGGGGGGAAGGTAGGACAATTGAGGTTAAGTGACTTGCTCAAGGTCACATGGCTGGTTTTTTGTGTTAAGTATCTGAGGTCAGATTTGAACTCAGGTCCTCCTGACTCCAGGGCGGGTGCTCTATTCACTGTGTCACTTAGCCGCTCCAGTTAGCTTCTACTTTTATCTATTATTGTAGATTGCAAGGAGGATAAGCTTGAGGTAAGGAGATATTTTTTTCCCTAATGGCATCCAGCATGGTGCCATGCATTTGATGCTGAATAAATACCAGTTGAATTGAATAGAATTATCACCTAATCATGCATGAGGTCAGCCAGAGTAGAAGCCAGGTTGCAGAACCTGGATTTATTACTGAAGCCTGACAGAAATTGGGGTGGGGCTGGGGTGGGATGGCTAAGTCCAAGTGCCAAGAGGAAAGTTGTATAGTAAGGGCCATTAGCAATGGTTTCAGAGAGACTTGGGAAGACTTGTATGAACTAATGCAGAGTGAATGAAATGAGCAGAACCAGAAGAACAATTTATACACTAACAACAGCAGTAAACAAATGGACAACTTGAAAAGACTTAAAAATTCTGATGAATATAGTGATTAGGCATGATTCCAAAAGACTTCCTGACAAAGAGGTGATGGCTAAATAGACAGTTTTAGACACGCATTTTTGGACTTGGCCAAAGTGGGGATTTGTTTTGCTTGACTTTGCAGATTACTTTAAAAGGCTTTATTCTTATTTTTTTTCCAATAAAGGGAAGAGGTAGAGAGAAAAATAAATGTTAATTAATTGAAAAAATGAAATTTAATTTTCAAAAGACAATGATGCCTTATGGCTACAAAGGTGCCTGTGGTTATACTATTATACTGTGGATCCTACTCATTTTGTTGGCTTAACAGAAATTCGCAAATGTGCTTGAAGTACAACTATTCAACCAAGCTGAACATAGAACTAGATAGAAACTTTACAGCTATAAACCATCTACTAACTAAAAGAGTTTCTAAACCTTGGAGCAGGCAGTTTACAGAAGGCAAGAGATTTTGATGCTGAATTTCTTGGGAGTGGTTGGTTAGGATGGGACTCAAAGCTGGATTGCCTTATTTGCACTGGGGAATTCACTCTTTATTAATTCCAAAAAACCCAAATAAACTGGGGATTTGTGCATTAATATAAACAACAGGTTAATAAAGGTCCCCAGGAGTTGGAGCAATCAGTATAGCTAACAATCACAATGGCTACCACCACTCCTAAGCTTTGGAAGTCTTTGACCTATGAAGGAACAAGCTGTTGGAGCCCCACAGTGTCTCAGGGTAGCAGGGTGGGAGAAGGAGGTGGTTACTGCCCAATAGCACTAAAAAAATCATGCTGGTATATAGTCAGCAAGTGACTCTCTTCACACCCCCAGCCTCCTTTCTTCTATTATAATCAAGGACCGTGGGTGGACCTAAGGCAGGCTCCCTGGCAACAAGGTTCATCTCTACCATAATAACACAACAGCAAAAATAAATGTTTATTGAATTGATTGGAAGGGATATATTGAATAAGGCGACAGACCAAGGAGCCAGACATTAGGGTAAAGCCTTCATATACTTCCCAGCTAGAGCTGTGGGAGCATCTTTCCATCTAATGCTCTCCATTGCATAGTTTGTGCTGTCTTCAAAGAAATTCCTTTGAACAGGTGTTTAGAAGGCATTTCTCCCAAACTTCCAGCTCTATTTTTCCTATCTCCCTTCAACGCACAACTCACCTCCTATAGGGAAGGATGCCTTACCTGATTTCCACTCTGCCCTTCTACCTTCAGCTTCTCTCCTTTTGGAAATTATTTTGTATTGCTCTATATTCCTCATTATTTGTCTCTCTATCCACAAGTTGTATGTCCTCAACAGAATGGAAGCTCCTTGAGGGCAGGGAGTTCCCCCCCACCTTTTCTCTTTTTTATCCCCACTGCCTTGCAAATAATAAGTGCTTAATAAATGTAGTGCTGGACCTGGAGTCAGAAGAACTGAGTTCAAATCCTACTTCAGGTACATACTAGCTATATAATCCTGGGCAAGTCTCTTGACCTTTCTAAGTCTCAGTTTCCTTGGTTGTAAAAGAGGGACAATAATAGCATTGACCTCACAGACTTGTTATAAGGATCAAATGAATTCAAATCTGTGAAACACTTTGCAAACCTTAAAACACTATATAAATGGTAACTATTAATAAAAATGTATTAGAAAGAAATTAAATTAGTCACAAAGGACTTCCCAGTCACTACTTATTCCCTCCTTTGTTCCCTCCTTCCCTTCTCCACTCACAAGATCACAAGTTAGTAGGCTTGCTTCCATTTAAACAGATGGGGAAACCAAGGCACAAATCTTTGGTCAGTGTTCTCCAAATCACACAGAGATGGCACTCAACACATGCGCCGTGGCCATTTCAGCATGCACAAACCTTTGCTCGGCCATCCAAGCGGATACTGAGCAGGTGTTCAATCCAAAGAAGAGCTTAATGGAGATGAACTGAGCTACAAGAGGTTTTCTTTTTTTACTTACATGATTAAACAGCCCAGGGAAACATTTGCGTTGGAACAGATGGTAGCAGTCCTGAGTACGGCGAAGCCTGTAAAAAGTTTTCACACTGTTAAAAATGGTAGTGTTCTCTGTCATCCCTATTCTCATCAACCATCTGTAGCTGATAGGACATCAAGTAATGACTGTAAATCCATTAGGTTCAAACTGGCAATCAAGGCCCTCTGTGCTCTGACAATGCACCAGTCTACTCCTAGCTTTATCATCCACCCTTCTCACACTGGCCCCAATTGGGTAAAACTCCCAGCTGCTCCTCAAACATCCCATGACCCTCCCTGCCTTCACGCCTTGGCTCATGACCTCACTAGAATGTAAGTTCTTTGGGGCAGCTAGGTGGCACAATGAGTAAGAGCACCTGGCCCGGAGTCAGGAGGACTGGGATTGGTTCCAGCCTCAAATACTTGATACCCACACAAAAAAAACTGGTGTGTAACCTTGGGCAAGTTACTTAATCCCAATTGCTTTAAAAAAAAAAAAAAAGAATGCAAGTTCTTTGTGAGTAGGGATCAATTAATTTATTCTATTTGTATCTCCAGCTCTTAGTACATAGTAGGTATTTAATAAATATTTGCTGATTTGATGCCATTCCCTCCATCTTGAATGCTCTTCTGTTCTCTCCTTGATGGAACTCTATCCTTCCTTCTGGGCCCAGCATAAATCAAAGATTGTTGAAACCTTCGATTACAGAGAGAGAGAGAGAGAGAGAGAGAGAGAGAGAGTTGAGAGTTCTAGGTGGAATTCTCTCTCTCTCTGTTTCATCTTCTATAGCACTGAGTTCAAATCCAGTCTTAGACACTTACTAGACTTGTGACCTAGAGCAAGTTTTTTAGCCTTTTTTGCCTCAGTTTCCTCATCTGTAAAAGAGGGATAATAATAGCATCTACCTCCCAGGGTTGTTGTTGTAGGTATCAAATAAGATAATATTTATAAAATTTGTAACAGAGTGCCTGGCATACAGTAAGATGTCATCATCCTCATCATCACCACCACCTCTCTCATGGTATATACTCTGCTTTGTATTCTAGTTGTCTGTGTTTTGTTGTTATTTAGTTGTGTCCCACTCTTTGTGACCCTACTTGGGGTTTTATTGGCAGAGATACTGGAGTGGTTTGACATTTCCTTCTCCAGCTCATTTTACAGATGAAAAAAATGAGGCAAACAGGGTTAAGTGATTTGCCCAGGGTCACACAGCTAATCAGTATCTGAGGCCAGACTTGGAACTCACAAAAATAGGTTTTTCTGACTACAGGCCCAGCACGCTATCCACTGCACCATCTAGCTGCCCAGTTATTAGTGTTTATTTTATGTTTTTCCTCTCCTGGTAGATAGGAAGTTCCTTTAGGGCGTGGGCTATCTATGTCTTAATCATTTGGCTTTTCTTCTACTGCTTCTACTGCCTTTAGTACGCTGCCTTGAACAAAGTAAAGGCTTGATAAATATTTGTTGGATGAATGAATGAATGAAGGAATGGTGTGCTATGATAGAAAGAGCAATGATTGGAAAATTAAAGAGCTGGAAATGAATTACAGCTCTGCCATTCCCATATTCACCATTGAACATGTTACTTTATATCTCAAGGTCTTTCCTGATCTATAAAATGAGAACGTTGAACCTTCCAGCTCTAGAGCCCTATGAATGAATTAATAAAATTCATAGAGGGTCCCTTAAAAAACAACAACAAAACTTGAGTGTATTTAATCCCATTAGTTCCTTTGTGATAGCTATCCTAAGGAAGATAATTCTTGTCCATATAGTCTGGGTTTGATTTATTCCTGTTCTATCCTTTTTTACAAGTATGTACCAAGTATCTTACTGTTGGGTCTCTCTCCAAATGTGGTTTCATTTCTAGGGTTAATGCAATAATCCAGATCAGAGAAAAATTTTAAATGAGTATGGGTCCTGGGCAGCTACCCAACAGAAGACAGAGGCTTTTTCCCTGCCTATAGAGGGAGGTTTGTTGTTTAGAACTGGAAGTAATTTTAAACATTCCCCACCCTCTTCTCTTCTGGGATTACGACTTTTTCCTGGTCTCATGGGCAAAGACCATCCAAGATGAGACCTGACCTGTATTCTTTCTGTTACCTAAGACTCACCAAGAAATGGAGCCATAGCTGAGAGCAAACACTACAAAGCAGTTACCCTGAGCATTTGCTAGTGGGATATTTTTAGGCTCTGGAATGTTATTCACATGGAAATATTTTTAGAGCAAATACACCCTGAGCAGCAACATGTGGCTTCTAACTAATTATGCAATTAATCAGCAAGGTACAGGTAGAAATGCCCCTGCACATCACAAAGAGGAAAAGGACCATAATCCAACTTACTTTGACACATGTAGTCCCAGAAAATAAAGCAGGATTGGAGCCACAAAGATAGCCAAGGCCACCAGGAGAGCTGGAAAGATAAAGAAAACATTGGATTCCAAGGCTTTTGCTTCTGTTCTCCTTCTCAGACAATTCAGCTGCTCTTCTACCTGGCGTAGATGAGCACACAAGATGAGCCCCACAACCATTGGAAAACAAAGGCTCTGGATGGGCCACAAGTTGCTTTCTTTAGCTGCAGAGACTTTAAAAAAGTGTCCTCATTACAAAAGTCCAGGATAATGATTCATTCCCCTTTAATGGTACAATGATAACCACAATTTAACCCTTGCCTCCTAAAACCTCAACTCCCTGACCTGTCTCTTCACCCCTGTCCCACCTCTCCATAGGAATCTCCAAAATTATTGCTCACAGGCAAAGTTGTATCACTGGGACTCATAGGATCAGAGATCAGAGATGGAAAAGACCATCCAGTACAATTCCATCCTTTTAAAAGGGGGAAACTGAGGCCCAGGGAACTGGAATCCTAAATTCAAAATGCTAGTAAATATCAGAGGTTGGATTTGAACTCAGTTCCCCTAGTTCCAGTCTTAGAATTCCCTCCCATTGTACTGAAAAGTAGTTCCACTGGAAGCCTGTATAGCTTGTTAGTAAAAATCTACACTCAGGGTAGCTAGGTTGCCCAGTGAATAGAGCACCGGCCCTGGAGTCAGGAGGACGTGGGTTCGGATCCAGCCTCGAACATTTAACACAAAAAATAGCCATGTGATCTTGGGCAAGTCACTTAACCCCAATTGCCATCCAAAAAGCAAGCCCCACCCCTTTATAGGGGGCAGCTAGGTGGTACAGTGAATAGAGCACCAGTCCTGAAGTCAGGAGGACCTGAGTTCAAATCTGGCCTCAGACACTTGACATACTTACTAGCTGTGTGACTTTGGGCAAGTCACTTAACCCCAATTGCCCTCCAAAAAAAAAAAAACTACACTCGTGATAAAAGTAATAAAAGTAGAAAAAAATCTAGACTCATTATAAAGGTAGGGTTGGCTAAAGGAAGAACACCTTCCACAAACCTTCCCTTCCTCTCCTCTCCCCTTCCTTCCACCCCTCCTCCCTCTCTCTCTCTCTCTCTCTCTCTCTCTCTCTCTCTCTCTCTCTCTCTCTCTCTCTCTTTTTCCAATGCCCATCTAAAATTGATACATGCCCATCAATGGACCTTAGGACCACCCAGAAAAAAAACAGCTGTAAGGGCAAGTTTGAAACCGTTTCCACCCTCATTTTTCTCTCTGATATCTAAATGAGGTCAGAACAATCTTAACCCATCAATAAACAGACCTTTAGTTTGAAAAGTCACTAAAATCCATCAGATGAAGTAAAACAAGACAAGAAGTCTCTTTCCTGGAAACTTGGTCACACCTCCAGGGATTGTCTATAAATTATCAAGTAAGTTTAGAAGGAAGAGGAATTTCAGAAATTAGACTCTGTGGCTTCCTGTACATCCCCAAGGAAAAATGTCTACTGGGGTGTCAGGGGAGAAAGGGAGCTCTTCACTAGGTCTTCTTCCTCCCCTTCTCCCCACCCCACCACAACCTTTTGATTTGAAGAGGACTTTCCAGCTTCTAAGTCAGTGAGTTGGTGGACTAGAAACCAAGCTAGAGTGCCAAATCTTCACTAGGAGAAAAGCGGAAATCTCTCCCTATTTGTATCTCTCCCCACCAGCCAGATTCACATTTTGTCCTTGAAACTATTTAGGGAATTAAGTATGTCAAATTACTCACTCAAAAGTAGGGAGAAAGATGCCAGGGTTGGGTTGGTGATGTCTTCGACCATGTGCTATAGATATACTCTGGCATGGTTCCCAGACCTCAATTGCACTTACCCCAGCCTTGCAACAGCCCTCTCCCAAATAGAGAAGCTCATCTAGTGCTTGCATAGGTGAAAGAGAAGGGATGTGGGCTTTTTCTACTTTAATTAACTCTGGTGACCCAGAACATTCACTGAAGCAGTTCACTGGAATCTATCCCAAGAGAAACTTGACTTTAACAACAAAAGCCTAGGACGGGGGTAGGAGAGATCCGGGGGCAAACAGAATTCATTCTTTCCTCATCTACAAAATGAGAATTTTGAAGGTCCCTTCAACTCAAAATTTCTTTGAACAACTTGTAGTTCTAACTACATAGAGGAGGGCATGTTCCTCTAGGCGACTCACCAGCGCCAGGCCAGACTCCGCCCACACAGCAAACCAGATTCCAGCACTTGTGATTGGGTCCCGTTAGTCACATGCCCAGCTCTCTTCCAAAGATGGCTTCATGAATACTATGGGACACGAAAGGAACCATGGAGACGATCTGGTTCGATGCCCGCATTTAAAAGATGAGGAAACTAAGGTGCAGGGGGGTGAAGTTATTTGACTGAGGTCACACAGCAAGAATCAGAGGCTAGATTTTAATTAATATCCCCTTCCTCCAGAGCTAGAGGATCATGGGAGTCAGAACATCAAAAGTGAAAAGGATTAAGGTAGAATTCCATGGAGCCCTGGGCATCTCTATTTCTGGGCTAAGTCTTGGTTGCCCACAGTCAGGATTGCAGGACAAGTGAATTAGGTGGGTGGAGATCTTAACGAGGGGTACCCATCTTTCTCCTGCTTTGACACTGCCCAAAGGGGGTAGATAAAATCAGGGAGAGGTAGGTACAAATGCCATAACATTTTCTGTTGCAAAAACAGTGAAGTTCCAGGAAATCTGTTTTCTCCAGGGGGCTTTTCATGTACTGTGTACATTCCAGGGGAAAGTATCATTTGTTGAGGTGTTAGACACAGAAGATATCGCAAGGTTGGGCAGTAGGGATATTACATCACAAAATTAGGGACTTCTCACTGACAACACTTTCTGGAATCCTTCCCTGTTGTCTCTGGCACATTCATGTTGGAGGCTGTAGGTCCAAGAAAGGCTCATCCGTATCCATACCAATAGAGAGGAAGGCTGTAACGCTTACCAAACACACTCAGCATAAATATCAGTTATTAGACTGTTACCTCCACCTCCCACCCCATGCTCTATTAAGATAACTGGTAATTTAGGTGATGCTTTTTGGGTTTGCAAAATGCTTTTGGCGCATTGTCTAATTTGAGCCTCAGCAATCCTGCTAAGAGTTGGAAGGATAGAGTGGTTTGAGGGCTGATTTTGAGGTTAGAAAATCTTCTTTCTGGCTGTGTTACCATAGGCAAGTCAATTAATATCTCTATACCCAGGATAACTTCCTGAGTCCTGAAGTTACAGAGATGTCATTATGTATGTGGAGGAACTTTGCACTTCAAAAATTCCCTCAAGGATCTGGACCATCACACACCCCAGCTACCACCAGCACCAGTCACAAAATTCACAAAAAATTCATTAAGTGGCCATGATGAAGATGGTGGTGGTGGTGATGATGATGATGATGATGATGATGATGATGATGATGATGATGATGATGATTTTAGAGATCAGATACCTGAGGCTTGAAGAAATAAATGATTTGTCCAAGATCACACAATAAAATGTATGACTGAAATTCAAACCAAAGTCCCTGCTTCCAAATTCTATGCTCCATTCACTGTATCACAGTGATCTCTCATGCACTAATACTTAACCCTCAGCCCACAGCAAATGTAAATTTTTTATCTCATCCATTCATTGCCTGTTCCATCATGTGCACTCATCCACACTCACTCATTGGCTCCCTCAGATGCTTCCTATACATTTATCTGCATGAATGCATCTTTCTTAGACTCTAAGCCCCTAGAGATCAGGACAGTGATTCCAAGCTGCTCTTCGCTTTGCACCCAGACTCTCCAAGAAGCCTAATGAGCCTCGTATCTACCTGTCAAGAGCCAACCCAGTCTTCAACGTCTGAGCTTTCAGCTTCCCCACCTGTCAAATGAAGGCCTTATTGGGAAACCTACAGCCTCGAAGCCACATGTGGCCTTCAGGCTCCTTGGATGCAGTCTTTTGACTGAGTTCAAGTTTTGCAGAACAAATCCCTTTCTGAAGGGGATTTGTGAGGACCAAGAGGACTACATGTGGCCTTGAGGCCAGGGTTCCCATGCCTAGACTCTCTGAGGTCCTTCATCGTTGTCAAATTCAGTGGTTCTATAATTCTAAGTGACAGATGAAGAGGGTAAGGGCATTCAGTCTTCAAACTCAGAGATAATGACAAAAGCTACTTCTCAACACCTCCAGGTCCCTGACCTTTAAATCCAACCACAAAGACCTCTTTGCTTTCTCCCTCTCCTCCTCATCAAGTAGCACTGAATAGACTGCACAGTTCAACTGATCCTTTCTGCAGGAAGAGAAAGAAATCAAGGTTGTCTGTTTAAAAGGCGAAAAAGGCACAGGAAGGAAGCTTATAAATCAAAGTTCCCTACATTTTCTTGGATCCTTGCACCAGAATTACCTCAATTCAATTTGTGTCTGAGCCCCTAGAGCCAAGTGGACAGGCCTGAGACAAGTCATGTGGTTGAAACAGCTCCAGCTGGGAATTAGGGGATCTGAGATTGCTCTGAGATTGCTTGACTGCTGACTAGCTGTTATGTCTTGGTCAAATCACTATGTGAAATTGAGCAAGAAACTTACCTTCTCTGGCCATGTTTCCTTGTACATCAAATGAAGTAAACATCTAGGATCTCTTCCAACTCTAAATCTATGATTTCTGTCCCTCTGTTTCTTCATCCATAAAAGGGGGCAAGACCTCTTTTCCCTACCTCAAAGCATGAATGTGAAATGAGATTGCAGGCTGATTGGGGAACGAGTAAATAAAGTGTGGCAGGAGAAGGTAATGGAATCCATGTTGTTAAAAGATAATGGCTATAAAGAATTCAGAAAAACATGGGAAAAACTCATATGAATGGATGCAAAGTAAAGAAATCAGAACAAGGAAAACAAAGTACACAATGACTTCAACTAAATATGAAAGAAAACAGTAAAAAAAAAAAAAAAACCCTGAAAGCTGCATTATTATAATGAATAAGTTTTAGTCCAAGAGAAAAGCTGAAAAATGTACCTTCCCTCCTTCATTGCAGAAGGATGGGAGTGAAATATTACATAGGCTCTCAGTTATAGTTGATGTGTTCCTCCATTCTGCTAAATTACTTTTTTTCACTTTCTCTTAAAAACTTTGTGATGAGGGAAGGCTCACTGGGAAAGTGAGAGGGAAGGGATGTATTTGGAAATAAATGTGACATAAAAAGGAAAGGCATCGATTTTTAAAACATTTTTAAAAAAGGAATGAGATGAAAAACTATAAATTGCTACAGAAATATAGGACATCATTTTATTGGTAGAAATCACAAGGGTCATTCACAGAACCACAGCAACAGTCAGCTTTCCAATCGTGATTCTGGATGACCTTTTATTCTAGATATTTGCTCCTCTGAGGGAGGTAAAGTGGATCCTTCTCCCCAGGATAATCATGTGAGAAACATTTCATTTATTCACTCAGCAAATATTTAAACACCCACTTGTGCCAGACACTGTAGTCCTTTCACTGGGTAGAAAAGGCAACTGAAGTGTATAGGAATTGTGACTTACCTGATGTCACACAGCTAGTGACACCATCTCCAGGCAGTGGCAGACCTGATACTAGGACCTAGGTCTCCTCACTCATAAGCCAGTGGTTTGTCCACTGAACCACATCATCTGCATCATTACTTGGACTTGATGAAGTCACCTACTGAGATCATGCCTACAGCTGGACTACCCTGAACAGGAAGCCAGGGAAAAAAACTTCCCAGAGTCTTGTACATAGACCAAGGGTCTCCTGGGCCATGGTGGATGCTCTCCAACAAACAAAGGAAAGTATAATAAGAGGATATGACCCAAACTGAATGCAAATAGTAGCTGGTATTTACACTTCAAGGTTTGCAAACCAGTTTGCCTACACATACACACACACACACACACACACACACACACACACAAAACAGATACACTTTGCTTCTCTCCTCATATATATATATACACATATCTACATATATACACATATATAATATATATACATATATAGATAGATATAGATATATATCCACATAGATATAGATATGGGGGAGAGAGAGGGAGGGAGGGAAGGAAAGAGTTAAGCTCTCAGGTCACTTCCACGTATAAAATCCTATCATTCTAACACACATATAACATGGCAGAGGGCGGGCTAGCCTTGGATTCAGAAAGGTCTGTGTTCAGCTCATGCCTCTGACAGACTTACAAGACTATTGTCATTTAACCTCTCCATGACCCCAAGCAAACTTCTGAGAATATAAGCTACAGATGAGTTGACAATCTACATACGTGGAGGGAGTTCCCACATTGGGAGCGTGACCATGAACAAAAACATAGGTCCAGAACAAAATAAAAATTCTATGTTTGCCACAAAGAAGTTGAAAAGACCTTTGGTTTGGTGGCTTAGAGGATGAAGGTCTCCAGCTCCCACCATTTGTTTCTAGGACAAAGCAGTGGAGACTTCTGCTGAGATCCTGTCTATCTTGCTTCTGAGCTCAGGACAGAGACTGAGTTTCACAAGACTTGACCACTCAGGGCCAACTCTTCAAACTTGGTGATGCTTCAAGGCGAGGAAAGAGGGGGCGGGTGGGAAAAATGTCACTTTTCATTTCACCCAATTTGCTAGAGAAGGAGCAGGACTCCGCTTTCGGAAAGACCTTTCAAGTGGTTGCATTAAAAATGTTTTCCTTCACAGTGGCTGTGCCAGCTCCCACTGAAGTCTCCCCACAGACCACAGGGTCTGAAAGGACCCAGAGATCCCCATCTGCTCCGAAATGGCAAGAACTGCCAACTTCAGACCAATTAGCATTTGCATTATCATGGAGAAGAGAAATTTATAGCCTAGGCCCCTTAATGAGCTATCTTTGGGAGAGATGAAGTTCAGACCTCTGTCGACTCAGATTTGTCTGCTTGGGAAGTTACTGGAAGAGAAGACTCAACATTAATTTCAATTACAGTAGGCTGCAAGCCCATTCATAAATATTGCCTTCGACACATTTCCCCTTTGCTGCTCAAGTCTGACCTTGAGTCACCAACACACACACACACACACACACACACACACACACACACACACACACACACACAGCCACCCCAAAGAGATGACTCCAGCTTTGGAAAGATCAAAGGGATGGTCAAGGTAAGCACATTATTTGAGCATGGGGGTTGGGGATGGGGCTGGCAAGGCAAGTTGCCAAATTAATATTAAGGCTCCTAAAAATTTCATTACATTAAATCCATTACTGGTGTCATCTCCTTAATATCTTCAGATTAGAAGCAGTAAGAAAATAGAGATCAGGAAGACCTGAGTTCAAAATCTGTCCTGACACTTACTAGCTGTGGGCCCCTGGGTAAGTCACTTAAGGTCTGTGTGCTTCAAGCACCTCCTTAAGACTAATCTACTAAGACCTAGATTGGTTGCAGCTGCTGGGGGAGAGAGTACCCCAGTCTAGCAAAATAAAAAATTCTTCATATATCATAAATTATATATTGACATTATATATTACATATCATATCATATCATATATTATATATCATATGTTGAATTATATATTGACATCACTGATTCTAATAAGGTACTAGGTTTTTAATTTACATTTTCAAGCCTTGTTTAAAGAAAGGGTCACTGTCATCCTGGAGACCACTGGGTTCATAGTATGCTAGATTTGGGGAAACTAACTTAAGAAATTTAGGAAACTGAGACATTATCTACTCCAGGGGTTCTTAACATTTTTACTTGTGTCATGGATGCCTTTGGGAGTGTTTGTTCATGCCAAATTGAACTGAAATGGAAAGAAATGCTAAATCTCAGACGTTAGTGAAAATAAGGATGTAACTTTTTTCCCAACCAAGTTCATAGATGCCCTGAAATCTATCCATGGATTCCATGGGAGTCTGTGCACACCAGGTTAAGAACCCTGGATCTATTCCAGGAGTGGGGAACCTGTGGCCTCAAGAGTTGCACTTGAGGACCTAGAGGCCACATGTGGCCTCAAGCTGGCAGGTTCCCCACCCCTGGCCTATTCCAATTTTCTTTTTACAGAAGATGAAACTGAGTCCCAGAGACCTTCCAGTTACTTGTCCAAGATCACCCAGGGAGCAGGTGCCAAGGGTGATATTCAAACCCTGCTCCACTAACTTCTAATCTGGAAACTCTTTTCAACACTGAAGGAGGCAAGTAAATAAAATCACACCAACAACTGTAAAACTATCAATTCTGTAAGCCCCTTGACTGTAATTTTAAACAGAAAATTGAGGTGTTTTGAATATTGCCATGAACCCCTGGCAGGCTGATGACATACTGAGACTTACCTCATATTCAAAAAGTCAAGCCAACTGCAACAGAAAGCCTAAAAGCATTTGTCAGCATGAGATCCATCCACTATTATTCTACACAATTCTCTGATGGCTAAAATTGATGCATGTGTGTGCATGCGTGTATGTGTGTGTGTGTGTGTGTGTGTGTGTGTATGTGCACACACACTCATTTGCTGGAATGTTACCCAGAGTAAATACGAAGATGTCAGATGATATGTTTAGCATTGTTTACAAGCATTTTTACAAATTGATGTCTAATTTGGAATGCAAAAATCCCCAAGGACAAAATATAAAAATAAGGAAGCAATTACCCAGGTATTGATTATGGATTAGACTAATGACATTACTAATTACATTTAAGGTTGCAGATCAGCTGACCTGTTGTTTCAAGAGTCTGCATTATGAACTGAATAGGCAAATACATTCCAGTACCTCACCAAGGATAATATACAAGATTCCCCACGAAAGGAGGTTTTGTTTGCTGGAGGCAGAGTCTAGTTCTAAGCTCCAGATTCATCAAACCCTCCAAGGCTGGGTCCCCTGAGTTTTTGCCCAGCCAATGACCTTAAATTCTCAGGGTACCAATCCCCAAGGCTAAATTGTCCAGAAGGTTCACTAGAAGAATATGATTTTTCCAACTGTTTGACATTGGGCAAGTTACTTAAGGTTGCTGACCCTCAGTTTCCTCAACTGTAATTCAGGATTGGGCTGGTAAATGTCTAACAACTGGCTGGGGGAGGGGGTGGAATGTATAAATAACACACTTTTAAATCTAATCTGCATTATTAGACATTTTTGCCACTACTTTCTTAAGTCTTGACCATCAATAAAACAATAAATCAAGTCCTGATTTGTAGCATTTGCCAATTTCTGAGGCATAAATGTTCACAATGAAGATTGAACAATTGGGTCCTGAGCCAAGAGAAGCTGGCTGCTGTACTCCCTTGCTTGGACTCAATGCACTCTGAGGTCACTTCATTCATTCCTCTCCAGGCTGCAGTCCTCACTCTTCTCCAAGGCTTTGTCTGCAATGTCCCAGAAGCCTTTCCACCTCCCAGATGTTTGCTCCAGCCCTGACCTTCACACACTGGAAGTACCCTTAGCCTTGCAACCCCTCCCTTTGGTTCTTCCTGGAACTTCCAATGTAAGGAGAATGCCTAAGTCCTCCATGTCTTCATCCCTCTCCAGGTTGCACTCCTGACTCTTCTTCTGGATTTTTTCTACCATGCTTTTGTACCTGGGTGCATTCACTTTCCTCTCCATCTTTCCAGCTTCCTTTTAAAGTGTTGTTTTGCTACCCTGGAATGTAAGTTCCTTCAGATCAGGGACTGTCTTTCTTTCTGCTTGTACTTATATTCCCAGGGCTTAGCACAGTGCCTAGCACATGAAAAAATATTTCATAAATGATTGTTGATTGACTGCCTGACTTCAAGGTTTTAGACTTAAGATTCTATTTTTCTCTCCCAAATAGAAATTTTCCATTTTATGGTCCAGTGGCCAGTTTACCACAAGTACCCTTGGCAGAGACCACTGAGAGGCTGTGAACCAATGCTAGAAGGGGGGTGTGAACTTCTCACAACACTCAGAAGGGTCAGAGTTAGGAGGATGCCAATAGAGAGATGCTGAGAGGGAACCCCATTTTGGCAACTTTCCCCTCAGGGGCCATTTTGGCAACTTTCTAGAAATGAAGGAGGTCTCCTTTGCTGTTCCTTCAGACTAGTTCAGTGGTGGGTGGGTGGGAAATGGGAAGTCAGCAGGGTGTGGGCACATAAACACCTGGAGGATTTTTTTTTCCAGTGCTACCTTGCAAAGCCAGAATAATGATTTCTTTTTCTCTCCACATCCCTCACCCCCACCTTTCCAGTGAAAAAAGGCCTTCTTGATGGCCTGCTTCCCTCATCCAATCAAAGTGGTTTTATCTCCTATACTATCTTTCAAGACAGCTCTACACATCTTTAAGACTTCATTTCAAACTTGAAGCAGCCACTTCCTGAGCAATGATGTAGTTTGGAGAAGGAAACGCTATCGAGATACAACCCAGAGATGAGTCAATTCAATTCAATTAAATAAGCAAAGAAACTTTTACAAAGTTCCTACTATGTGCCAGGAACTGTGATACCCGGGAAAATAAAAATAGTCAGGCATAATGCCTGGCACATAATAAATAATAAATTGCTTGCTGACTAATTGATTCACAGACCTGGAGACTTCCCTGAAGAAGAAAGAGGGAATGGGGTTGAAAATTGGAATGCAGAAGGAGAATTATATAGTCCAGTGGAAAGAATTCTGGCTCAACCATTGGGGAAACTAGGTTCCAGTCCTCCCACCAGATCTTATGACCTGTGTGACCTTGGGCCAGTCATTTACCTGCCCCTGAGTCTTTTTCATCTGTGAAATGGACTAGATAAACTCTAAAGTCACTTCCAGCCCTAGATTTACGACCCTATGATCAATCTCCACTAAAACCAAAATAAAATACCAATAAAGAGTATGGCCCTACTAGGGAATTTCATAAGATGAAAGATTCCATGCAGCCAGTGTCAGGGTTCTTGGGGGGAGGAGGGCAGAGAGGGCTGCTAACTAGCATGTGAGTAGATATGTACATATCCTACATAGAATACTGCCATTTTCTGCTATGTAATGTATTGACTGGCTAGATATAATAGATATACAAATATACATAAATATACATAATGTGTATATGTTATGTGTGTATACAACATATGTGTATACTGTCTACATGTGTATATATGTATTATATCCAATACATATATGGAATATATACATATACACATTTATATTTTAATATCTTATTTCATTATAATCCTATGTACAGTATTTTATGTTATCCTTTCAAAAACATTATTCTGAGAAGGGGTCTGTAAGCTGCTCTGGAAGATTACACACACACACACACACACACACACACACACACACACACACACGAATTTCCCAAGTATCATAAAAAGCATCCATATAGACTGGAAGGAACCTTAGAGTCCATCTCCTCCAATCTGTTTCTTTTATAGATATAGAAACTGAGGTCCATACAGTGACCCTAATAACATTATATAGGCAGGTAATTGATGAGAGAAATCAAATTTGAACCCAGGTCTCCTGACTCCAAAAGCCCATGATCTTTCCACTGTACATTAAACAAGAATTACATAGGGTGATAGTGGATGACTAGACCTACATCTGTATTGCTGAGGGGAGAAAGTGGGGGAGGGAATATATTTCTGAGATTCCATTTCCATCAAAGTACCAAAGTAAATGAAAATGGGAAGGAGCTTGCTTTCTTTAGCACAAAAGTCTCTAAGCTGAGGGTTCATGGTTTGCTCTGAATTCTCTCCTGGTTGAGAGAGATAGAGGGAAGGAGATACTTTCAATTCTACATATTCTTGGACTTTTCCAATGAACCCTTATGTGCTACCAATACCATCACATGGTGACAAGGAGGGAAATGGTTGTTTGCTCTTCTTATTCCAATCTTTCCCTTCAATGATGATGATGGTGGTGGTGGTGGTGGCAGTGGTAAGCAGACTGGTTAGCCCACGAGGGCAAAATATTTAAGATTGTCCATGGATTATGCATGGCTCAAACAAGTGCTCTATGACAAGTTATCTCACTGACTACTCACTCTCATTAGTATCAAGGCTCTTCAGTTCTAATTTGGCAGGATTCTTCCCTACTGATTCCTCTCTGTCCTGCTTTGTCAGTTGAAACATTGAGAATGGGATTGGGGTGGCTAGATGGCACAGTGAATTAAAGCACTGTCCCTGGAGTCAAGAGGTCCTGAGTTCAAATCCAGCCTCAGACACTTAACACTTACTGGCCATGTGACCTTGGGCAAGTCAGTTAACGACAATTGCTCTGCCCTCCCCCATCCAAAAAGCCAAAAAATAATAATAATAATGGGATCAACATTGTATTTCTGCCTCTACTTCCCCATTTGACCTGTCTTCCCTCTCTTTACCCCTCCACCAAAGAGGAAAGAGAACACACACATAGTGTGTGTGTTTCTCTCTCTCTCTCTCTCTCTCTCTCTCTCTCTCTCTCTCTCTCTCTCTCTCTCTCTCTCTCTCTCTCTGTCTCTCTCTCTCTCTGTCTCTCTCTGTCTCTCTGTCTCTCTGTCTGTCTCTCTCTCTCTCACACACACACACAGAGTCAATTCATATAATCAACAGAGAATGATTTCTGGTGACTCCTGTGCCTGTGCTGGGTTTGAAGCTTAATGAGGAATGACTGACTATCTTTCTGCTGGTCCCTGGAGCCATCCAGGTCCCACACACACTACTACCACCCTTCTTTCCAGTCCTGAACAAATGAACACAAAAGTTTATGAGGTTGGAAGGAACTGTCAGCTGGATCATTTCCATCCTGCACATTTGAGTGGTGATAGGTTCTGGAGCCATTCTCTAGTGCATCTCCCTCACATTCACCCAGACAGATTTAGGATTTGTCCACAAGCACAATGGCTGAAGCCAGTGCAGCTGCGACTTTTGATTGGAATGGATCCTGGGGATGATTCCAGCTGCAAGTTTTGGGCTAATCCATGTTTTGTTTTGTTTTAATGGATGCAGTTGATACCTATCTACAGGCTTTTCTCCAGCATGGATCAGCATGAACAGTTGCATTGACCAACATTAATGGTCAGAATAGCTTTTGTCTCAACATCCAACTAGAGATGAAATCCTGTCAAATTCAAATTCAACATTTATTAATCACCTACTCTTGGCTAAGTACTCTACTAGGAGCTGTGGAAATAAAGAAAATGAAATAGTCCCTGTCCTCATAGACTGTCCTCAACTTGGGATGTGAGGTGGGGGAGAAACACAAAATAGATGTAGATAAGTAAATACAGATTATATACAAAGATGGAGGGAGATGTGAGGTAGGAGAAGGGAGATGTGAGGTAGGAGAAGGGAGATGAAGATAGAATGTACTAACCAATAGAAAGAAGTGTAAGGATTTGATGGAGGTGGCGTCCAAGCTATACTTTGAAGGAAGTTCCAGAGTCTAGAGGCAGAACTAAAGAGGTAGTATCAATTCTACCTATTCTGAGTTGGTTGAATCTGTCACCTCTCCCTGCCTCTTATTACTTTTTGCAAATTGGTCTCTTCCCCTCCAATCCAACCTACACACTGCTGTAGGCTTCTGAAAGCATATCTCTGATCACATCACTTCTCAAGATTTTTGAACAGTTCTCCATTCAATGGCCTGCTGAATAAAGTCCCAAGCCCTGAACATGACTTAGCAGCAATGATTGAGTGATGGCACCCAAAGAGTACTGTTTTATAAATGGGTCAATCCCAACTTGGAAGACATCTAGCAGAATCTGTGCTGGGCCCTGTGCCATTCAATACTTTACGAATAATTTGGATAAAGATAGAGAAAATATGCCCATAAAATCTGAAGACGACCCAAAGCTAGGAGGGATAGCTAATAGCACTATTGATGACCCAAAGTTAGGATCCAAAAAGATTTTGACAGGTTAGAACAATAGGTTGAATCTCATAAGATGATAATTAAGAGAGAAAATGCCAAGTCTTAGACTTACATTTAAAAAAAAATTCTACTTCACACGTACAAGACAGAGGAGGACTGGCTATATAGAGATTTGTGTGAAAAGATCTGAGGGTTATAGATGACTGAAAGCTTAGAATGAGTCAACAGTTTCTCATGGTAGCCAAAATACTATCTTGATAAGGAGGTTACATTAAGAATCATTGTGTCCAGAACAAGGAAAGAGATAGTCCTACCATACTCTGCCCTGGTCAGATGACATCTGAAGTACCATATTTAGTTCTGGTCACCATATATGAGGAAGGATACTGAAAGGCTAGAGAATTCCCAAAGGATGGCAATCAGGATAGTCATGAGGACCACGGAAGGAACAAAAAATGTTTAGGCTGGAGAAGAGAAGTCCTAAAGGGCCAGGATGGCTGTCTGCAAGTACTTGAAGGGTTGTCATATGGAGGAGGGATAGAATTTCTCTGTTTGGTCCCAGAGGGAAGAATAAGAACTAATGAGTCCAAGGTTGAAAGATGAAGATTTGGCCTTAATTTCAGAAAGAATTTCCCAACAATCAGAGCTAATCATAAAAAGAATGACTTAGATCATACGGTCTGTACCTCCCTCAATCTTCAGATGACTGGATGATCTCTTATCCAGGATATAGAGGGAATTCCTTTATGCTTCAATGTTTAACTAATAGCTCCTGAGGGCCTTCTAATGCTAAAATTCTATGTTCTGTAACATTTGAGGCCCTTCACATCCCTACCCCCAAGCCATGTTTCCTAACTTATCTTTCATTACTCTGCTTTGTGTAGTCAACACATCAAACAGTATTATCTGACATCAGCTGAAATCTCTGTTCTACCCTTTGTCCACACTTTCTCCTGCCTGCCTCATAACTTACATGTATATGCTGCTTTAAAAAGTCTATAAAGCATGTCCTTACAACACAACACCACCAGGTATTATTTAATTTTTACAGATGAGGAAACTGAGGCTCAGATAGGTAAAGTGACTTGCCCAAATTTACATCGCTGGTATGTAGGAGAACCAGAACTTCACCTCGTCTGATTCCAAATTCAATGCTTTTCCTATAACACTGTACTGCAGTTCTCACTTGCAAATCCTCCCTTCTCCTCCAAGCTGAAAATGATCGTTCCTTTCTTGAGCTCTATATCATTTTGTCTGTAATGTTCCCCTCAACTTTGCATTTTAGTTATTTGTATACAGCCTTGGGTACTAACTAACTGCATGACCCTGGGCAAATTACATAGTGCTTTCTGCCTCTGCTTCCTTATCTGTAAAATGAACTGGAGAAGGAAATGCAAGCCACTTCAGTATCTTTGCCAAGAAATGCCCAAATGGGGTCACAAAGAGTTCAAGGACAACAACAACAAATAACTTGCTTGTCTTATCTCCTCTACTAGAGGAAGAGCTTTTGGAGGGCAAAGACTGTGTCTGATTGGGACTACAGTCAGAGGACCTGGGTTTGATTCCTGGTTTTCTCTGTGCAACTTAGGGCAACTGAACTTCTCATGGACTCAGTTTCTTAATCTGTAAAATAAAGAGCTTAGACTAGATGTCCTCCAAGATTCCTTCCTGCTCTGAATCTATGAACCTAAGATTTAGCATATCTCTCACAGTGCCTAGCACAGTGTTATGCTCATGGTATATGTGGAGTAAATACAGGAGATCCCAAAAGTCTTAGCATGATTTTCAACTTAAATAGATACGAAGCTATTAAATTTTAATAGCTTAAAACTTCACTAGGACTTTTGGAAGCCCCTGTATTTGTTGAGTTAATAATGACCAGGAACTTAGCTCCGAAGAAGTACAAGAAGGTACCTCTTATTCTTTCTTACAGAAGTAGGATAGGGGACTAGAGTGTTGACGAATGCATCTAATTTAAGACTTTGTTGATATGCTAAATAGTTTTGTTGAATTTTTTCCCTCTTTTTCATTCCTGGTTATAAGGAATTGCTTTTAGAGTAGGATGACATGATGAGAAATATTGGTGATATAAAAAACTAAAGATAATTGTGAAAGGAAGGAAGGAAGGAAGGGAGGAAGGGAGGAAGGGAGGAAGGGAGGAAGGGAGGAAGGAAGGAAGGAAGGAAGGAAGGAAGGAAGGAAGGAAGGAAGGAAGGAAGGAAGGAAGGAAGGAAGGAAGGAAGGAAGGAAGGAAAGAGAAAGAAAGGAAGAAAGAAAGAAAGAAAGAAAGAAAGAAAGAAAGAAAGAAAGAAAGAAAGAAAGAAAGAAAGAAAGAAGGAAGGAAGGAAAGAATACATTCTTTACTCTTGCCCTTTTTAGATTTTTCACACCTCTTTTTCCCAAGCACAGCTGTCCCTGCCTCCATCTTCATTTTCCCCATCCTTCCATCTTCATTTTCTAAGAAAAAGAATACCTTCTAGATTTGTGTTTTCCTAAACCAAGGAGACCTATACAAGGCAGATGCAAAGGAATCCCACAAGCTCATGGGTTACCGAGCCCCACCCTCACCCCCTACTGAGGTCCTTCCCCTTTCAGGCAAGAGAAAAACTTCAGGCATTTAACTGAAGACACTTCCCAGATGTTGGCCAATTGATTAACTCTGGAGCTGCAGCATAATAGGCAAGTACATGTGGCTGGGGAATTGTAACTTGCAACTCTTCCACTGCCTGACACTGTTTATTGATTAGAAAAACAGATTGCTGCTCTTGATATTGTAACACAGCATTGTAATTACTGTTGTCTGCATGCAGTATCAGACCTTCAGTCCATTTGGGCAAAATGTAATTCCCATAAGCACAGGAGGAACCCCAGCAAAGGGAAAATGATGATGGCCAAAAACCTAATTGGTCTTTCAGATCTATAGGAGAATTTTTTTTTATGAAGAGAGAAAGGATGAAAGTTTCTCATCTCTTATCTGATGGGCATACAACCTCTGAACTAGGTGAGACTAGAAGGGGTTTAGCTACAAATTCCTTAAGAATATGAACTCAGGCTGGCTTTATGTATAGGGAGAAAGAGTAGGTATCTTGATAAAATACATGGTTTGAAAAGATTTGAACCCTTTGCCCTACTCATTCCTACCTTCACCCTAGAGATCTCTTTACCCATCAGATAGTGAGGAGCAGCATGGCATAGTGTATACTTGATTTTGGTGTCTTTCAGTTCAAGAGGCAGCTAAGTGACATAGTAGGTAGAGTGTTATCCTTGTAGTTGGGGATACATAAGTTAAACTCCTGACTCAGACACTTACTAACAATGTGACCTTGGGCAAGTCACTTAACTTCCCTCACCCTCAGTTTCTTTATCTGTGCAATAAGGCTAACTGTAGCACCTACTGTTGTATAGACATTATGCATGAAGTGTTTTGCAAACTTTAAACTGTTCATAAGTGTTAGCTATTATTATTAGTTGTGTGACCCTAGGCAAGTCACTTAGTCCTTTTATGCCTCTGAGGTCCTTTTCATTAATAATCTGATCCTATGACCAGATGTCTGAGGTTAGCACAGTGTCTACAAATAGTATGCATCTAATAAATGTTTGTTGATTGATTAATCATTCCTTTGGGCAAATGTAATAAAAGTGTCATTAAAAGGTAAATATGTTATCCTAAATGGATTGACATGTTAAGTTATTATCAGCCATTAATGCTTTATTCAGAGCATCATGTGTTAGAGAAAATCAGAAGACAAAAGCCCTACCACTAGTTTTCCCACTGATTGACTATGTGATCTTAGGCAAGTAAGTCACTACCCTTCTCAAAGTTAGGGTTGCCAAAAAAATTTTTCAACATCAAGCCCTGCCTAAAATACTATATGCCAATTCCCCAAAGTTCTTGAGTGGGAAGGAGAAGAAGGGGGGAAGGAAGAGAGAGTGAAGAAGGAGAAGAGGAGAGAGGAGGGAGGGGGAGAAAAAATCTAACAAGTTTCATTTGGATCAGAATATGGAAGGTCCCAAGTTAGCTAGGTGGGGCAGTGGCTAGAGTGCCGGTTCTGGAGTCAGGTAGAATCATTTTTGTGAGTTCAAATCTGACCTCAGACACTTACTAGCTGTGTGACCCCCGGCAAGTCACTTAGCCCTGTTTGCTTCAGTTTCCTCAACTGTAAAATGAGCTGGAGAAGGGAATGGCAAAACCACTCCAGTATCTCTCAAGAAAACTCCAGATGGGGTCACAAAGAGTTGGAAATAACTGAAGAAGACTGAACATGGAAAGGCCCCACTCCTTCCTCTACATTCCAACTGTTATATCTTAGTCTGGGTCTTCATCACCTTAACACACTTTACCTAATTTATTACAACAGTCTTTCAGTTGTTTTCCTTACCTCCAGTCTATTCTGAATTATCACCACCACACAAATCTTCCTAAAACATTGTTTTAATCACATGCCTCCACTTGTCAAGGACCCACAATGACCCATCTGTATCATCTCTGTATCAAGTTCAAACTTCTATGATAGCCTTTCAAGGGCCTTCTCACTCTGCCACACTAACAATTTAAAGACTTTACATTTATATGTGGAAGCATTTTCCTTCTAATACCTCATTTGATCCTCACCAGAGCCCTGTGAAGTGGACAGAAAAGAGAGAAGCCCTTATTTGACAGGAGAAATTGATGATCAGAAAATGTGTGATTTGCCTAAAATCACAAGCAAATTAAGCCTGAAAGTCAGGACTAGGACCAAGGTTTTTTTTTTACTCCTTTTCTGGCTTCTTGAATAGTTGCTAGATTCAACTTCAGTTGTGACCAAAATGACTCTAGATCAGGAAACTGTTAGAAGAAAATGTCCAGAGGATAGGGAGTCCCTGGACCCCCAGATATTTCATCAGTTGTTAAATCCCTGTACTTGCGGTTTTAATCCTCACATACCACTAATTAGAGAAAATTGTTCCCCCAGTATAATGGTGCAGCCAGTGGCAAGGAGCTGTCCAGCTCCCGCTTACCTAAGGGAAATGGGAAAGTGGACCAGCCTGTCCTAGAAACCTGTGTGCCCACAAGAATCAGAGTGCCACCAGATTGGTTCTCCAGGATCAATGACCTGGAGCCTGAGCCTCAAGGAAGGTCTCTGCTTGATCTTTGAACTTCTTTGATTCTGGAATAGCCCCTGTTTCCTGCTTCTGGCCTCTCAATTCAACATGTATCTCCTCCAGAGTCCTCATTCTTTATGAACTTCCCCCTGCTCCTGTCATTTCTGGTCCCTCTCTAAGGAACATCCCTCCAGTTACAGTTGTTTCTGGCTCCCCTGCCCCCAAAATCATAGCCTATACAATGAACTCTCCAATGAACAGGAATAGTTCACTCCCCACCTCCTTCCTCTGATCATTACTATACCCCACCCCCTTGAAATCTGTGAGTGTAAATAGAACAAACATATTAAATGAAATAATGTCAAAAATTAATAGCTTTTTATGACTATCAATATATCACGCTGTGGCACAGCCAAGACCAGCATTGTGTAAAGGGCAAACTTAATAGCATGTGAAGGAGAAAATGAAACTCAGATCTTAGAATAAATATAAGCAGAAGTCTGAAATTTCTTTTTTAGAAACTGAAATAGGCAGGAGTAGCAGGTCCCAGCTTATGAATTACACTGTGAGTCACATAGGGGGACTTCCCAAACTAGGCAGTGGAAAGAAGGATGGACTTGGAGCACTACAAGATCAGAGTTCAAATCCTAACTGTTAATTACTTACAATCTATGTGGCTGCAGGCAGGCCTCTTAATGTCTCTGATCTTCACTTTCCTCATCAAGAAATTGAAAGGGTTAGACAAATTATGTCAGAGAATGTTTATTACAAATGGCTCTATGATCCTAGGTACTAATTTGGGGGAGCTTTGGAGAAGAACAGGACATTATTTGGGCTCCTGAACTAAGAGAGGGCACAGAATGGGAAAAAAATGGAAAGAGGGAGACCAGACTAGCAGTGAAAGCCTGAGAGTGAACACAACTAGCTAGCCCATAAGGACCTATACTCAAGCCTGAATAATAAGGCAGACAGTGAGGGCAAAGGAAGAATATAGTTCACAACCCTTTCCACAGGCCCCTACGCAAGCCCTCTAGGGCATAGGGGAAGGGGAGTCCTTGTAGTTACCTCTCTGAGACAGCCATTGCCATGACCTGGATGTTGCACAACTAAAGAGGCTATGACGTCCTCAGAGGCAAGTTTCAGCTGAGCTCAGGGATCTTCACAGGGATTTGTGACCAGTATACTTGCCCACGAACTGAGAGCAGGGCAGAACTGGGTCTTTGGGTGCCTGCCTAGTGTTTTCCCCTCCTCTATACACAGCACACCAAGTGACATCACACTGGGCTCCAGATGGTGGAGGCAAGAATTTTGGATAGCCTCTCTAGGCAATTGGTGATTTAAAGTCTGGATGCAGTAAAAAGAAAAACTCAATGTGACTGGAATTCAGCTGAAACTAACAAATACCAGTTAAAGGAACAGACCCGTCAGGAGCATAAAGATTTCCTTTAACCATCTGGATTCATTGAATCCCAGGATCTGACGGATACAAATCCATTATCACGGCAGCATTACTGGCAGTGCTGGCTAAGGACTAGCAATGAAAGGGAGTGTGTGTATACACAGTATATCAGATCGGTTCCAAGACCTAAAAAGTCCATGGACACCCACGATATCTGACTCAGGAATTGGGGAAAGGTGCTATCACGTAAGTTCAGGAACCAGTGCATTTTTCAGTCAGACCCAATCAGTCAAGTATGCTTTGGTCCACATCCTTCATGATGCCTTCACTGATAACCCCCTCCCTAAATCTCTTAGGCCACTCCATTTGATCTTTCCTAGGTACCCATCGTGTTGTAAATTCTTATAGTCTGGGGGATATGTGTTGTAACTATCTTCCTAAGACTTCCTCCCTAAGACTCTTTGAGGATAAGGGTTGCATCTAATTTCATCTTTATAACCCCAGCACCCAACATAGGGTCCTGCACATAATAGCTGCTCAATTAGAATTTACTGAGTGAATGAAAATGAAAATTAAGAAACTTCCCATATTTCCCAGCTGAGGAAACGCCACTGAGGATGGAGATATGCTGACAGAACTAAAGCCAACTTTGGGGCCTTGGCAGTGGTGGAAGGAGAGATTCATCCTGACAGAGAGGCTTTAAAATAGATCATTTTTATATAGTGCTTTACTATTTGCAAAACACTTTCTAAACAATAAGCCCTTAAGACAGACAGTATAAATTTTATTATTTCCATTTTTTGAATAAAACTGAGATAGAGAAAGATTATTTGCCTATGATTTGCACTGCTAGTTTCAGAACTGAATATAGTTTTGTTTTGTTTTTTTCTATAGTGTTTTTCCACTGTGTACCTTGGTCTTAGTGTTAGTTATGACCTTGAGGGCTGGTCTGGTCTATAGTTAAGCTATCCCACAAAGATAAGGAGCAATGGTTAGGACAAAGTTTCCAGGACCATCCTGAGGTCGCAGGTTCCCCACCCCTGCTCTGGTTTGTGCTTTTCTGGAGTTTCCCATCATTCCCAGTTAATATGGCCTGTGCTGAGCCCTGCACAGAGGGATAGGACACAAACGAGCCTTGTTCCACTCAGAAACCTACTAAATGAAGCACTCTTGCAATCTTTCAGTCTCCAAGAGCCCTCAAATCTGCTTAAATCTCTTGAGTATCCTCTCAGTCAGAAGTTCTTCAGTAGAAACCACCATTTACTTGCTGCAGAGTGAGCACAAAAGATCTATATAATCACAGGAAAAAACAGAACTGTTCCAGGAGACGCTTAGCATTCTCAGGTACCTAGGGCCCAAAACCTGGCAGGAATACAGAACTCATATCCGGGAAGGAAGCTATTTCATTGAATTTTTTTTAAGAAAAGAGAATACATACATTGCATCTAATGGTTCAGGCTGTGAAAGACCATATTAATCAGGGGGGAGGAAGTTGGCACCAGTTGATTAAAATCCAGGGGTTCATTAAAACCACAATATTTAATGAAGTACAGAGTTCAGCCCGAAAAGAATAGTTATTTAATAAATGAATTCAAGTGAAGAAAGGTCAGCAGGAGTGGATTTTATCTGGGGAACAGGTCTATAAAGGACACATCACAATGTTCTCTGGGCAGGAGGGTAATGAAAAATCAGGGCCTCAAAAGAGAAGAAAAATGTGCCCAGGTCTCCACCAGCCTCTGAGGAGGAAGGAGGGAGTATGCTTGCCATAGACTTCCTCTAATGATAGTGCAAAAGTACAGGGACTCTTAGAAGGAGTATAAATCGCTAAAAAAAAATGCTCCATCCCTGAGTGGTGCGCCCCCTCTTTTGTGCTCTATGGGTGTTTGTTTAGTCCAGGGATGTGGGCTGCTTGGACTTATCTAGTTACACATTGGATATCTCCCAGTCACTAGAAAAATTCTAGCATTTTATCTCTTTCCCTTTTTTGCTTTTTTTGGAAGGGTGAAGGTAGGGCAATTGGGTTTAAGTGACTTGCCCAAGGTCACATGGCTAGTAAGTGTTATGTTAAGCATCTGAGGCCGGATATAAACTCAGGTCCTCCTGACTCCAGGGCCAGCACTCTATTCACTGCACCACCTATGTGCCCCACATCTTATTTTTTCTTCCATATTATATTTCAATGGAGCCCAATCAATAAATTGATCAACAAATATTTATAAAACCTCTACTCTGTGCCATCAACTGTGGAATCATCTCCACAAGTACAGATTCTTGACTGCACACACACACACACACACACACACACACACTTTTTACTTTACATTATACACATACAACCCCTTTACTTCAATTACAACACACATACACATACACACACACACACTTTTTACTTCACTTACAACATACACATCCTTTATTTCACTTAAAACACACACACACTCTTTACTTCAGTTACAACACAGACATACACACACACACACACACACACACACACTGCTATATCATAAAAGTAAAGGAACTTAGACGTACAAGGAATCAAAACAAATAAATTAAAACCTCCTATGTATACTGTTACACCATAGAAGGAAAGGAACTTAGAAATAAAAAGAATCAAATCAAATTAATTCAAACCTCCCAGGCTGAACATCTGTAGTTCCTCCACTGGTTGCTTTTCTGCCCTCACTGGGACCTCCCATCGTGCTCCCTGAATGCTTCTCAGTGTGACTGACTTATCAGTTGAGCTATATTTGTTTTTGATCAGTCCTATTCATTACTGATGAAGCAGAGGAGTCAAGAGAACTCAGAATGGAGATTCAAACCTCTCTCTTCCTTGAACCACCTTTTCTTGAATGTTCCCCTGGGCATATCATTTCTACTCCAGTCTTTTTATTCTTTTTCATATTGTCGTGGCATTATGAGTAGGCCCAGTCCTACAAGTGGAATGCATGGTTCTTCACATAAGCACGTAAGTAAACATATAAGTAAGCCCTATAACATCCACATATTATCTCATTGGACTATAAGCACCTGGAGGGCAGGAACTTAATTTTATATCTATTTGTGTCCTTAGCAGTTACCAAACTGGTATAAATAGTATGGTAGCATAGAATCACAGAATCTAAGAGTTAAAGGGATCTCAGAAGTCAGCTAGCCCAACCCAAACCTGGACACGGATTCCTTTCTGCAACATGTCCAGGTCCAAGTCTTAGCCTAAAGAGGAGCCTCCAGTGATGAGGAAGTCATTACTCCCTTAAAACAGTTTATTCCACATTAGAATAACTATTTGTTTGGAAATATTTCCCTATATCAAGCCTAAATTTTCCTTTGAGACCCATCTACTTGTTACTTGTATCCTACCTCTTGAAGCAAAGCAGAACAAGTCAAATTTCTTGTCCATTTAATATCCCTTAGAATCCTTGAAGACAGCTATTGCATGAACCCTAAGGCTTCTTTTTTCCAGACTAAACAACACCAGTTCCTCCTACTGGTTCTTATATGGCACGATGTCAAAGCCCTTCACTACCCTGGTGAAGCACCACTAAGCCTCCTCTAAGTACCCTCTTGTTTGACAATGTCCTCCACAAACTATGGTGCCAAGATCTGAACATAATAGTATAGGTGTGGTCTGACCAAAACAGAATTCCCTGGTTCTGGACATTCTTTCTCTCTAAACACAACCTAGTATCCCATGAGCTTGTTTGGCTGCCTTATGTATCCTTTTTTTTTTTTTTTGAGGGGGGAGGAAGGGCAGTTGGGGATAAGTGACTTGTCCACGGTCACACAGCTAGTAAGTGTTAAGTATCTGAGGCCAGATTGGAACTCAGGTCCTCCTGACTCCAGGGCCGATACTCTATTCATTGAACCACCTAGCTGCCCCGACCTTATATATCTTGCACCCAGTAGGATAAGCATCAATAACTTAGTCTTCCTAAGAACTTCTAAAGGACCCCATTAGCCCAGAAAATTACCCAGAGTGTCAACTCCATTTTCAAGAGGAGGGATGCTCCCTAATGGGACGTACAAAAGTATTTCCATGGATCTTACTTTTCTTGCAGATGTAATGAGTACAAAGCTGTCCTGAGAGTCAATTATCCCCTAGTTGGAGTCTGGCCTCTGACATGTACTAGCTGTGTGACCATGGGAAAGTGACCTAACCTCTCAATGTCCCAGGCAACTCTTTAAAGACTGTAAGTTACAAAGAAGGTGAAGACTTGCATTGATAGAGAAAATCTGCTCATCTAGTTCCCTATGCCAAGAAAGTCATAGATCCAGTTTCCAGTTCTTTTCCCATCTCTCCTTCACCTCCTATCTGGTTTCCTCCAAGTTCCAGTTAATGTGTTTCAGGGTACTAAGCATGGACTTACTGACAGAGGCCAGTGCAGCTCTTTGATACCTAGTAATTATTCTCATGTCCCCTTTATTGGGGAAACTTAGAAGAAAATAGTTGCCCTTTCTTTGGGGCGATTACCATGGACTCTAAGTAAGAATCCACTTTAGCAATCCTGTGGCATATACTGGCATTCTAAGCAGGGTAGGATTAAAAGAATGGAGGAGAATGTGGAGAAATGTTGAATGGGGAGCCAGGAACCCTTCAGATATCTGTAATTCTGTCGAGGGGCAAGGGAGTAACCTCACCTATTTACACATAGCCAAGAATCAAGAAGGAAGAAAATCAATAAACAAACAAGTAAACAAATGAATAGCTTTAGAGTATCCAAATATATCTCACTAAGTCCATAAGCTAAACTGTATATACTTATTTTATTCTTCTCCAAGTCTGTTTATCCTTACTATGTACATGATTTTAACAAGTCATTATCAGGGTCCAAACCCCAAAGCAGATTAGAGGTAACAAATCAGGCCTGAGCAAAGGGCCTGCTATAGGCAGGAGTACTGTTAATAATTAGTGAAGAAAAAAAACTGCTCAAATCAGACACAAGAACTCACAAACTACAGCAGTTGGAGGGGCACATAATAAAAACAATAATAATAGATAAAACTTAAATAGCATCTTTAAAGTATTTTTAAAGTTTAAAAGTATTGTTTGCAAAATATTTCACATGTATTATGTCTTTTGATGTGGGACAGGGCCAAAGAGCCTTATGTTTCTTGAGAAAGCTTCCCTGTGTTACAGCCTACTATAAAAATAAAGGTATGTAATGATGAATTTGAATCATCTTGAAAATTTTTATTCTAGTTATCTTTGCTTAAGGAAGTAAGGATGATAGGACCATGGATGCAGAGTTCTAAGGGATATGAGAGACCACCAAATCCAGCCTCCTGATTTTGCAAATGAGGAAACTGAGGCCAGGGTGGCTAAGAGACTTGCCGAGAAATCACACAGGCAGTAAGCAAAACATAGGATCTAGAACTGAAAGGGGCCTCTGAGGTCACCTAGTCCATCTCCCTCATTTGACTGATGAGGACATTGAAACCCTTGGAACTGATTTGCCCAAGATCACACATGTAATAAATGTCTGAGGCAGGATTTGAACCTGTTTTCCTGTCTCCAAATCCAGCAGTCCATTGTGCATCTGACAAGAGAGGCTGTCCAGAATGTCCATTCCTTGAGGGTCCCACTTACCTAAAGTATTCTAGGCAACTCTGAAACTACAAATCACAGATAAGGTGCCTACCTACATGGATAGAGGGAGTTTCCTGATTCAGGAATTCCCTCCATACACCAATGAAATCCAAGGTCCAGTCCCTTTCCCCAACCTATCTAGAATGACTATTCTTGCTCCTGCCCAGAACCATAGTTGACTGGAACCAACAGCTCAAGATAATTGAAAATGGAGCATTGCATTCTTGTTAATTAGATGCTGCAGGGAAAAATCCCTGCCCTGCTGAGCAGTGGAGCTGAGAACAGGAGAAGCCCAATATTCATCATTCATCCACATTACAAGTGGTTAATTAAAAAATCTTCATAACAGGAGAGGTTGATGGATGGTTTGCATTAACCATCTATTCTCCAGGAACTGGAGGAAAAAAAGGCCCCACTATTGTAAGCCCTGGGGATAAAATTTACAGGCTGCTACTTCTGTCCCTCAGGCAAGCATCGGGATGAAAATAGATGGAGCACAGAAAGGAAGAGGCAAAGGTCTGTATTTGGAGTCACAGTGAGGAATTGAACTCAAGCTTGACAGAATTGGGTTTGGTTTATAAAAAAAAATAAAATAAAAAATGGAAAACCCCGAACAACCTTTCTCCCTGAGTGATTGGGGTCACACAAAGCTAAAAAGACATATGTCTGTATGGGACATTGCACAAAGACATTCCAGTCAACAAGAACTCTGACAGAGTTATTATTCTCAGCAGGGTAACTTGGACCTGGGGCACTAAGCTCCCACAGAAAATCCCAGAGAGGACCATGGACAGGTTTAACCAATTACATTACTCCCCTCAGGCAGAAGCCTTCAAACCCCTGGGTTCTCTAGGAAAAAAAAAAACACCACCAAGGTTGCAAATCCAAGGCTGTCCTCAATCCAAGCCTCAATTAACTGGGGATTTGGGAAAGGATATAGAGCTAGAAGTCAGGTGACCTGGGATGTTAGTCCTTGATGTGCTACTAACTATGCAACCCTGGACAAATCTAGACACTTTTGTGGTCCTGAGTTCTCATGCCTGTGAAATGAGAAGATTAAGATAGGTTGTCTCTACTTTCTCCCCCAGCTCTAAAATTCCAAGATTCTATTATTCTAACTTACTGTGGGACTGGGCTTGTCCTGGATGCTTTGCTAATGTTCCAAGGAGTTCTCTGACTATCAGTTCTTCCATGCGATGTTTCCTGCAATAGGTTACTGGCAATGCAGTTACTATCTACTATCTCTCTTTCCCATCCAATACACTAGAGGGTTCCACAAAGTTCAAAGCAAAGAAAGAGGTTTTGGACCTGCTCCATTCCAGGGTGAAGAGAGTATATATCAAATGGCTTGCCCAGGGTCATACAGGGTCATGTTGGTGTTGTATTTGTCCTTTGTTCTTGAAGAGAACCATGACTTCAGGGAGATGATGGCATGATTTCTGGTTGACTTTGATTTGAGGGAGGGAGGGCTGTGCAAGGTCACCAGTCTCACTTTCCTCTCCTTAACCATCTGGGTCCAGTGGCCAAATATTCATCAGAAAGACTGGAGATGGCCCAGGATGTAATGGGAGACCCTGGTCCTTTTAGGCTAAGGTCTTTTCATATTCTCACTTTGAGTGAGGTAACACCCATTCAGTGAACAGGCCTCTTTAAAGTGTCAAAGGCACAACTAGAATTCTGGGCTTTCTGACTCAGATCCAATAAGTTAATCACTATAGCACCTAGATGCTTCTTCTAAATTCTGAAGGAAGTGAAGGGGAACACAGATTTGTCCAAGAAGGAAACAAATACTTGGGCTCTTGGACAACCCTTGAGGGAAATTCTTCTGTTTGGGTACAAATAGAAGGAAGATCTTTTCATAGAAAACTTTAAAATCATGTCCCCAAGTGGTAGTAACAAGATGAATATACCCAACCTGCCCGAAATTTGCTTTATGGATATTTGTCATAGAGAGCAGCTGCATTTTATACTGATTTTTTATGATATGGATTTCAACTCCTCCATAGAGAAAGCACACTTACTGGGAAGTGGGGTGAATATTAACAATTGGCACTCTAAGTGTTAGAGATGTTACATGGATACAAAGTACTATAGAAACCAAGGGTAGGGTCATCACTGGTTTTCAATGGGTAGGATTTAGCCCTGGGTTGCACAATTTCCTTTAACCATCACCCCAGATTGCTAAGCTGTGGTACCCCCTCCTCACCTGCCTTATAGCCAACCTTTTAATGGGCTACCCAACTGTACTTGACCTCTGTGCTACACTTACACCCTTTGCCATCATGCATATATTTTTCAGTTTCCATATTAATGGTTTTATCTCTATATAGAAACAGTGAATGTTTGTCAACAAACTCAAGTTTTTACAGTATATTTAGGACATCTAGTCCTGTGCTCAAGGCTGAGGATATAGAAATGAGGGAAGGAAAGGTAGAAAAAGCTATCTCCCCAACCCTATACCTGCTGGATAGTAAGGTCTGCTCTATCCTAACCTTTCTCTTCAGTTGATTCCTGGACCAAAAAAAAAAAAATCCTGGGGTTTTACATACATTCCATGGATCTGATTTAACTCAAGAGCACTCTGGTATGTGCCTAGGTCATTTATTTCCTTAGCATCCAGCAGGTCAAGTTCAACATCACACAATGAGAAAAGCAAAGGTTTAGAAAGAGCCTTGGAATCTATCTAGTCCAACCAATACCTGACTGAGAATCTGCTCCACACCATCCCCAGCAAGTGGCCATCCAGACTTCACTTTAACACTTCCAGTGAGGGGGAACCCACTACCACCTAAGGGAGCCTCGTCTGCCTTTGGATGGCTCTACTTGTTAGAAAATGGTTCTTACAACCACCCACATCTGGCTTTCTGCAACTCTTATCCCTGGCTCCTGACTTATGCTCTCTGGGAGAGCTAGGCATGTTTCCACAAGGCTTCCTTGCTCTGTATCCCCAGTGCTCAGCATAGGGCCTGGTACATAGCAGGTGCTTAATAAACGCTTATTGACTTGACTTAATGGTGCTACGTAACAAACTACATGATTGACTGAGTCCACTTTCACAGAAGTTACAGAGAGTAATTCATATACATATGAAAAGATAAGTAATATTACATGCTAAATCCCATTCTGATGCCTCATCAGTCATCTAATCAATCAATCAATCAGTCAGTCAGTCAACAAGCATTTTTATGAAGGGGTGCCCATCCATTAGGGAAAGGCTGAAAATTATGGTATGGGGATGTAATGGAACACTATTGTGCCATAAATAAATAATGAAAGCAATAGTTTTAGAGAGACCAAAGAAGACATGTCTGAACTGAGAAAGAGTAAAGTGAGGGGAACCAAAGGAACCATTTTACAATAACAACAACATTATAAAGACAAATAATTTCAAAAAAGTCTTCCAAAAGACTAAAGAGTGCTAATCTAGAAAAACAGACACCAGCTATGATTCCAGAGGCCCATATCATCCTGGCTCCCCAGCTGATTATTCAACTCTGAGTGTGAGTGTTTTACACCTCAGAAATCAAAAAACGCTACAAGTCAGAGATTGAGTTATTGTGTTGATTATCTAGACTGGAGAAAGTAATGGAGAAAATGTTAATAATGGAAACTAAACTTGAATGTGTCATGCATATATATATATATATATATATATGTGTGTGTGTGTGTGTGTGTGTGTGTGTGTGTGTGTGTGTGTGTGTGTGTGTATGTATATTTGAGGGTCAGTTGTTTTGTTTGCCCATGTAAATTTCTAATAACAGGATTTTTCCCCCCAATGGCAGGGGAGGTCAGAAGAAGAGAAAACAGATTGTAACTAGGTGGAAAAAAATCAATTTTAAAAGCATTTATTAAGCACCCAATATGTGTCAAGCATTGTGCTAAGAGATAGGGATACAAAGACAAATGTTTACTGGTCCCTGCCCTCAAGGAGCTTACATTTTATCCAGAAAAAATAACATGTATATGATTCAAAGGCTATGCCTATATAACATGGATGCTGGAAGATCCTACTATGCCAGAAAGACTGAGTACAGAGCTTAATGATAGCCCATATGTGACTAAGTTTGGACAGAACCATCCTCAGAAGCTTGACCATCGAGTATTGAACTGGGGACAGGAGGACAGTAATTTTAAAAAACTATGCCTCTCCTCCTCCTGTTTCTCTGCAGAGATTGGAGACAAGGGCTATGGGACGCTGCATACAAACAGACTTTTTCCATATTAGTTTTTCTAAACTTTCTACCTCCAACTGGTGAGACAGGGTATAGAGTGTTGGGTCTGGAGTCAGGGAGACCTGGGTTCTAATTCAGCCTCACTTACTAGCTGTGCAACCCCAGGCAAGTCACTTAACTGGTTTGCTTCAGTTTCCTTCAGTAAAATGGTGATAATAAAGCCTATCTCATGGCATTGTTAGGAAGATTAAATGAGATAATATTGATAAAAACCACTTGGCACAGGCACTACTCAGACGTCCATTCCTTTCCCTTCTCTCTCTCTTTTTTAAACTTTTATTATAATTCATGGTTGTCTGGAAGCAGGTAGAGGGAGAAATATAGTGAAAAAATATATCCATAAAAAATTAATTTTTTTAAATTTATGCCTCTACTAAATTATGTTGGCATAGGTTTGTTTTCCTATGTTGGTGAATTTTACCAAAGTGAATGCTCTTTTCTCAAGATCACAACCTGCCTAAGGTTGTGTGAATGGTCTTAGAAGGCGCTAAAAATATTTATCACCCTGAGGCCAGTCTAGTAATGAGCCTGCCTTAGGTTAGTTTGGCTGGTCCTGGGGCAGCAGAGTCAATCTACCACCTAGCCTGGTCTTCCAGTTTGAACTCGACTGGAAGAGGCCAGTGAGGCATGAGCACTAGGCTTGCGTGGAGGGCAGGGGGAAGCACACCCACACGGATGAAAGTATGGGTCTTGGGGCGGCTAGGTGGCGCAGTGAATAGAGCGCTGGCCCTGGAGTCAGAAGGACCTGAGTTGGGAGCCGCCTCCGACACTGAATCCGCACAAACAAAAACCCAGCCGTGTAACCTTGGGCAAGTTACTTAACCCCAATTGCCCTAAAGGGGCGGCTAGGTGGCGCAGTGAGTAAGAGCGCCGGCCTCGGAGTTTGGATGACCCGAGATCAGATCCGGCCTCAGAAAATGAGCACCCACGCATAAATAATGACTAGCCGTGTAACCTTGAGCAAGTTACTTAACCCCAATTGCTTTAAAAAAAAAAAAAAAAAGAAAGAAAGTATGGGTCTTGTAAGTATTGCCTCAAGGCCAGATGAGGTGCATGAACACAAAGAATTGAGAAGGCCAGGAGGGGGATGGGACTAAGGTTTAGGACCAAAGGAGATGTCAAAGAGGTGCAGCCTGAGCCAGGTTTCCATGAGTAGGGTTCAGACAGGAGATAAGGGATATCAAGTGGAAAGCATGAATAAGCTTGGTAAGTTTAGATATATTTATGAATAATAGGTCTATGATAGCTTGTTAAAAGGATCAGAGCTGGAAGGGATGTCAGGGATCATCTAAGCCAGTGCCTGCATTATACAAATGAGGAAGACCTAGAGGAGGTAGAGTGATTTACCTATGACCCCAAAATAATAATAATAACAGTAATAGCATTTATATAATGATTTACAAATATTATTCCATTTTATCCTCATAATGAGCCTTGGAGGTAGGTGCTATTATTATCTAATTTTATAGATGAGAAAACTGAGGCAAATAGGGCTAAGTGACTTACCCAGAGTCACACAGTTAGTAAATGATTTGAATTCAGCTCATTCTCACTCCACACCCAGAATTTTATCCACTACACCACTCAGCTGCCTCTATTAACAGAGCTGGGATTTGAGCTCAGATTCTTTAACTCAAAATTAAGTTTTCCTTATGATCACAATATTATGGGAGCCTCCATCCAGGACTGGGAGGAACTTCAGAGACCACCAAACCCAACCCCCTCATTTGATAAAGGATCTCAGGTCCAAGGAAGCCATCATTTGCCCAAACTTCCATAGGCAATGTTTGAGCCCACATCTTTTAACTCTAAGTTCAGCCCTCTTTAGATCTAGAGCTAGAAAGAACCTCAGAGTCATATCCAACCCCTTCATTTAACAGATGAGGAAACTGAGGCACAGAATAGGCAAGTGACTTAACCAAAGTCACAGAGATATTGAGTATAGGAGATGAGATTTGAGCCCAGATCCTGTCATTTAAAAGTCATTGCTTTTTCCAATATACCAATATGCTTTCTACTGCCACAGTCCTAATCTCTGAGGGTGAAGTTCTTCGAGGGGACTCCCCAACTGTCTTTTGGAGCCTGTAGTATAGACAGAATCCTGAGCCTCATGGTGCACTATACTATTACCAGTATTCTCATATAAGGAGTGTCATCAGCAACCTGGATGGATGAACTTTGTTCCAATATTCTTCAGGGAAGTACTTGAGGGTCATCACTCTTTCTATACCCGGAAATGTTCCGGTAGATTAATGTGAGCTACACTGTAAAGTTTCCAAGATTGCTCCCTGTTGATTACATTGATGCTTTCAAAATTAGTTTCCTTTCTTGCTACACAATATCATACCACTTTTCTGAGTCCTTGAAAATCAATATTAATGAGAATGTATATATTTTTTCAATTGAATTATGAGGCAACCTTTTCTTCCACCACTCCTATTTCTAAGTCACATTGCACCCAAGTGGTATCTTTTTCTAGAGGCCTGTGAGAAAATCACAAACCACATTAAAATAAATAAAATGATGTGCCCCCTGAACATGTTTCTATGTTCTCCATCTGCCTGCCCTAGAGAGAGGTCACTGCTCTAGGGAGGCAGCTGGTCTCTTCTGTAACTGGAATATTGACTTGACAGATTTGGGGCATGGAAAGGGCAGGGGAAAATCGGACACTTGGACATAGATGGTCGTCATTTTTTAGTCACCTCCTTGGCATCAGCAGAGAAGCACCTGCCACAGACTGATAGATTTACAGTATGAAGGTTGAAATGCTCTGTTCTTGGCCTTCCTCTGCCAGTGGAATGAGGATGGAATTTGAGAAATAAGTATCTGGCATTAGAAGGGCAATGGAATGTATAAGCAGCCAATTTTCTTTGGGAGGAGGGGTGAAGGATGACGTAACCCACAAGGCCGACCTTCATACTAATATGCAATGTCACTTCTTTTTGGAAATGGCTGGCAGAGGACCCAGTGGTCAAGGGTTATGTTCTGATCTTTAAGAGGTCTCCTCACTGACAAGTACAGATGGATAGGTAATGTGGCCACAACCAGGAGCCAAGAGTTGGTTCTGGCCCAATCATTCTCAAGACCAGAAGACTTGGTATGAGATAACAGAAATCCAAAAGGGCCTGCTTGAGCAAAGAGATGTGCCTCCATCAAATAACAGCAGTAAGAATCTGGACCAGTCAACTATCAAGCAAATACACATTTACCAAGTACCTACTAAGTTCCAGGTTTTCTGTTACCTCCTGAGGCTATGAAGAAAGGTAAAAGCCAGTCCCTGACCTCAGGGAGCTCACAGTCTGATTGGGGAAACAATATACAAACACCTGCATATGAAAAGATATATAAAGGAGCCCTGAGGGGAAAAATGATGCTGTAAATACAAATTATCTGAAGATCTTAGCAATATATGAGACTTGTAGAACTTAATTAGGCCATCTCTTTCTCTTCAGCCTGGGCTATTAATGAACTATGGGAGAAGTAAATGGCAAACCAACACCAATATTTTTGTCTTGTGGATATTATGGGGTCATGAAGAGTAGGATAGGACTGAAAAACAAACCAATACTGAAAAAAATGACCCCTCCTTCCACCTCTGCCTTCACACACACACACACACACACACACACACACACCCCTATATGCATTCAAGTGTAGGAGTGAAGAAGGAGGAAGACAACAAAGGGGAGAAGATGAAAGAAAGAGGAGAAAAAGGAGAAGGGAAAAGTAGAGAATGGAGAGTGAAAAAAGGAAGAGGAAGCAAGCAATAGAACATCTTCTTTCATATTTTTATAGTTCTCCTGGGAAAGACAGCACAATCTCCTTGATTCCTTTTGGATTCCAGTGTCTAATGGCATGCCTCTCTCTAAGACAGAACATAAGGGTCTAGGCAGCTAAGGGGCATAGTGGATAGTGCTTCATGTGGAGTCAAGAAGACTAAAGTCCAAATTCTGCCTCAGAAACAAACCAGCTGGGTGATCTTGGGCCTAGGTTTAAATCCTAATTTAGACTATGTATGTGACACTAGGCAAGTCATTTCCCCTCTCTCAAACTCAGTTTCCTCTTCTGCAAAAATGGTATCATAACAGGGCTATTATGAGGATCCGTTGAAATAGCATGCAAAAACACTTTGCAAACCTTAAAGCATTATATAAGTGCTAGCTATTATTGTTATTATTATTATTGTTATTATTTTATTATTTATTAAAGGAAAGAAGAAAAAAGCACTAGTTAAATATTACTATGTGCCAGGAACTGTGCTATATGATCTCATTTGGTCTTCATAATAATGTGGAAGGCAGGTGTTATAATTATTCTCATTTTACAATTGAGGAAACTGAGACAGACAGAGGCTCAGTGACATGCCAAGAATCACACAATAAATTATCTCTAAGGTCAGGTTTGAACTCAGGTCACCAGGCCCAGTGCTCTGTTCACTATGCCACTTTGCTGATGCCAAGCACTCATATACAAGAAACTCTATCAAACACTTTATGGGATATAAAAATGGATAAGATGTGGTCCCTGCTTTCAAACTCACAGTCCTGCTAAGGGAGCTAGAGAGGTTAATAAAGAAAGGGAGGTTTGGGGAGACAGGTCAAAATGGGAGAGGAGAAAAAAGTGCTAGGGTACAATTGACCCTCCAAGTACTCTCACAAAGATCTAAGAAGACCATTAGACCAAATAGTGATTGCAAAGTCCTTCCTAATGGAAAGGGAAGGGTAACAAGTAAGTGTCTATACAAACAAGGAAGGTGTAGAACCTCACTTTCATCTGAATTGGACAAAGAAGGGTAGAACTAGAGTTTAGTGTAGAAAGATTCTTAACTTGAGGAAACGGGAGGAAACATGGGGAGAAGAAAGGACAGGGTAGATTTAGGGGAAAATTAGTCACAAGCAAAACAAACCCTAAACTCAGAGGATGGAGATTATGAAGCTGATTTTAAAGGAAATTAGGAAGATTAGGAACCTATGGTTGGGTTCTGGGAGAAAAAGAGAAGGGAAGGAGAGTGGAAGATGATTATATTAGGTAAAGAGCATTGGTACAGATTCATTCCTGGTTTATAACCCTATTCTTTGGAAAGAAGGAGTTAAGAGCAAAGAAAGGAAAAAAGCATAGAAGAATAAAAAAGAGAGAAATACATAATTATGATAACTGTGAATACAAAAGAAATTAACTCACCCTTAAAAGGGAAGACGATGGCAGAATGGATTAGAAAACAGCAGTATGTTGTTTACATGAAACGTACTTGAAACATAAAGACTCACACAGAGTTAAAATAAGGGGCTCAGGAAAAAAATCTATTATACTCCAGCTGAACTCAGAAAAGAAGGGGCAACAAACACGACCTCAGATAAGGCAACAACAAAAACAAACTTGACTGAAAAAGAGACAAACAGAGAAACTACATTTTGCTGAAAGGTATTGTAGAAAATTAATTAATATCAATACTTCATCTACCCAATGATATAGCATCTAAATACTTAAAGGGAAAGAAATGGAGATGATTCCATTGATCCGAGTGAAGTTTTTAATGCTGTCTTTATGTTTATATCCATGGAAGCCTGTCAATAATTTCGTAGCTTTGACTGTGACTTTAATTATACACTACAGTATGAAGCAAAAGGGAAATAACCAAATGACCCATCTCCCTGTCCGTTCAGAGAAACACAGAATGCTAGACCTCTGAGGGATCTTGCAAATTGTGTAGTCCTAGCCCCACCCCCCCCCCATTCTAAAAAGGAGGACAATGAGAGAGGAGAAACGACTCATCTAAGGTCACAGAACTAGAGATTGAAAGGACCAGGGCTAGAACCTGGTTGCTGATTTCCAACACAGCACCCCACAATCATTAATAAATCAGATCAAGCAGATAAATGAATAAAGCAACTGGGGGAAGTCTGAGTAGTCCTTTTTTGAAACAACTCCCCATCCTCAAGCAGTTGGTATATGAAGAAGGCTCAGCTTCACTGGGACTTTAATCTTATGAGGGAAATGCCTTTTCTGGTAGCTCAGTCAAGTGATGATACATCCGATTCCCAAGATGTCTCTGCAGTGCAAAGCAGCAGGTGTTAGGAACTGAGTTGGCATGAAATAGATTTCAGGCCCCTGTTCTCTGGAAGATGCTTTTCCTCTTCATTGTTCACCCATGTCGCAATCCTACTGAGCTCCAGATGGAAACAACAAGTGGTTCATGGGTGACATAACCCAAAGTCTGATATTGGGCCAGTAAGTAGAAACAGGGACAGGATGACATCGAATGGAAGAGCTCCAGGATTTACTTGCACAACAGTAGATACTGTTCTGGGAGTGGATTTTTTTTTATTGTTGTTTTGGGGAAAAGTTTAGAGAAATGAAAGTAAACAGAACCAGAGTCCTCCAAAGTCATAAAGAAGAGGCAAATGAGGGTCTATTTTACCCATAAACCTAGAGACTATGCCTTTACAACTTTAATATCTTCAGGCAATGAGTACCCATAGCTAACCACATTCAGATTATTTCAAGATGAAGTCAGCAACTCTGACCCCATCCACTGTTGGAGAGCGTCTGGCCCACAAGCCGGGCAAAGGACAACAGCACTCAGACCTCAGGAAAAATAACTGGTAAAAGAAAAACAGATTTGTTGGCATGTGTCCTACTGGAAATACTTCCTCAAGATGATACTTGAAGAAAGAAACAGCAGCAGAACAGGACAATGGCTCCCTGCAACACCTAAGAGTAACCCAAAGTCAAGCAACACATGTTCTCCATAAAAATAGAAGGGGGCTGGAACAAGAAGAAGGGAAAGAAGAAGCCAGAATGAAGCAAGGGCACATTGAGTGCCACAGTAGATTAAATCAAATGTGTCAACAGGAATCAGGCAATTCTGGCATTGATGGGGAGCCAAGGTATGTGCTAAGTGGTTAAACTTGTCTCTGAAATATGATGGTACCAGTTTTGCTTCCATGAAAAGCATGGAGGCATCCCTCCCTGGCTATCACACCCTAAGCATCTCCTTCTATGAGAATGTAAGCTCCCTGAGGGCAAAGAGCTTGTTCAATTTGTATCCCTAGCACTTAGCATAGTGTTCGGCGTCTAGTAAGTATTTAATAAATCTTCTTTCATTCATTGATTTATTCATTCATTCTCATCTACAGTTCTGTGGTGCTTTGAACTTGACCTTTCTTGATTCCAGTATATTTCTCTAAATAAATACTTCCTATTTGGTTTGTCTGTTTCCTATATGCTTACATATATAAATATTGTCTCCCCCAACAAAATGGAAGTTCTCTAAGGGCAGAGACTGTTTCATGTTTTGGCCTTGCTTTATGTTTTCCCAGCACCTCACCCCAGTATCTGACACATAGTAGGCACTTAATACTTATTGATTGAATGATCCTCTTGGTCTAAAGGAAAGTTATTTCCTCTCGTGACACATGTCCTGAGTTTCCTTCTCCATTCTGTCGCTCCATGTGACTGTGGCTCAGAGTGAGTGTAAATAGCAATTATTTCTGCTCTGGTCAGAAACTGTGAGGGTCTTCCTCTCCCTGATTGATTCTTTTGTGAAAGCAAAGTAGACCATTTTTTTACCTCAATTCTTACCTAGCCTTTAACCATTGAATGGACATTGCTTCAGACAAACTGAGATCTGGGAAAGATCTTAGTTTAAAAACGTCAAGGTCTCCCACTACATCTGGAGCCATGGCCAGTCCTGATTTATATCTTGCCACTGGACTCTGATGACTTTGGAGGCTGATAACTTTGCAGAGCTCTGCCTCACTTAAATCCAGTTTACCTGAAAGTCAAGAATCACCTTCCTAATGTCATTGGTTCCCTTTCACAAGAAGGATGAACAACAAAGTGACTAATCTGGCGAAGACTGTTTTTCTCTAAACAACTGAAATCCAACCATTTGTCAAGCAAAAGAATCTAGGCCAGAACTTAAACCCTGCATGAAAAAGGGTTCTCTCCTTTAAGCAACCTTGTCTGAGAGCCTTCAGAATCATGTCCTCTCTAAGCTAGGAGGGAAATGATCCAGTCTAACCTATACCTGAGCAGCAAATCCCTTCTGTGACAACCCTGACAAGTTATGCCTCAGCCTCCAATGAAGGGGAGCCCACTATTTCCAAAGATAACCCATTTTGCCAGCTTTGATTATTGGGAAGTTTTTCTGCCATCAAACCTTAATCTGCCTTTCTTCAGTTTCTGCCCATGATTCCTAGTTCTGTCCTCTAGAGATAAGTAAAACAACCCTGATCCTGCTAACACTTGAAAACCCTTCATATACTTGGAGACAGCTGTCAAATCACCTCTAAGCATTCTCTGCTCCAAGCTGAACATCCCCATTTCCTTCAATGACCCTTATAAAGGAGGTCTCCTTACCACCCCAGGTGGCCTCCAGTATGCCAATGTCCTACTTTAAAAAGCAACACCCCAAACTGACCACATTAATCCATATATAGTCTGACCAGAACAGGGTACACCAAGACCTGAGTTCAAATCCAACTTCAGACACTGTGTGCCCTTGAGCAGATCATTTCACCTCAGTCTCCCCATCTGTAAAATGAGGGTAAAGATAGCATATAACTTGCAGAGTTGTTCTGAAGATCAAATGAGATCATTATTAGCACAGTGCCTGGCACATAGTAGGTGCTATGTAAAGAACTAATATTATTATAGTCACAAATACACAGCAACAGTTTGCTTATGAAAACAATCTTGCTTACCCATTCCAGCAGGCTGCTATCTTTCATTGCCATGAGCAGGAAGTTGCTGGCACTGGAGAGACATTTCTATCTTCTGTCCTCACCATCTTCTAGTCTTCTAGGCCAGCAAGTTGTCAAATTAGAGCCAACTTGTGACAGTTTTAGGTTATATACTCTTGTTCACCAGTAAACAGGCTGAGCAATACCCCTCCTTCTACCCCCACCCACAGCTACCACCAATCATCCTCGCCTGCCCATTACAGCTGTCAAGGGTCAAGAGAACTCGTTTAGCTAATGCCCAGTTCTCAGGCTGATATCCCCACATGCCTGTCAGCCCCCAAACTTCCCCAGAATCTTTCCTGGCCCTTCTTCTTACAGAAAAATCAATTGTCTTTCTTAAGCAACCTTCCTCCCTCCCAAGGAAGTGGGAAAATGGCTCCAATTTCCCCTTCCCACACATAAACATTTGTTATATCATTGTGCTTTTATCAGAGACCTCTCTCCCTTACTCTGTTCCCTAGGCCTACCTTTGACTAAAAGTGTCAATAATAGAAAAATCCTGACTTTGGTCTACTAGAATCATAAAGTGACCCTAGAACTTCCTAGATTCTAGGGTCACTAGAGGGCCTTAAAGATCACTTGTCCAAAGCCCCCAGTTTAAAGTAGAAAAAACAGACACACAGAGGGGAACTGATTTGCCTAAGGTCATCTAACTAGATAGTGACTGAAACAGGACTTGAACCCAGATCTCATGACTACCAGTTTATTACTGTGAAATACTCTGTTCTATTTGATTCAGTATTAAGCTTCTGTTGATAGATTGTTACCAGATAGAGAGTAGGAGGTCTAGTGAAGAGAGATGTGAGAGGAGAGCTATCCCCAAGTGCATCTCATAACAATAACTTCTTTTCCCCCTTAAGTTTTGATTGAAAGTAAGAGTTGTGATGAAGATTTGGAGGATGGGAGCATCTTTTAGTCTTGGATAAGGATTTAGCATAGACTTCTTGGACTTTGAGAAATCATGGAAGACTTGCCAGCAGAGTCATAACTAGGGTACAGTGATCTGAACTATGTATCAGGCTCCTTGAAATTTAGAGTGGACCAACAGGACTGCCCCAAGGTATTCTTCTTCCTCCTAGGTGTTCATATCCCTGACCCTCCAAATCCATAGTATCAGTCTCTGTGCCCTAGGGTCTGCCTGCTCTCCACTGATAGCTACACTCCAGGTGAATGTCCCTATTCCCAGTCATCCCTGTCCTTTCCCAAATATGTCCCGGGAACAGATACTCCCTACTTATGACTCTATTTGCCATTTTGAGAAGTATGATAAGCCTAGTGCTGTGGAGTGGCTACCGCCATGATTGTAGGCTCCCTTGGGGGGTCCACTTCTCCCCTAAGCAAGGAGGTTAGTCTGGTGGAAAAAGAACAGGTCTTGGCTCCTCTGATGTCTTTGAGTCAATGATTTAGCTTCCCAATTGTGTAGAGTTTCCCTGTGGTCTTGCCCGGAATCCTGGCAGAGAGAAGCCTTCCTTTCCACTAATCTAAGCCAGCTGGGTTGCTGAAAGCTGGGTCACTGCATTAGTCAGTGCAAAGCTCAGCACCAGCTGGGAGGTGCTGCTGCCTTCATGTCCATTCTGGCTAGAGCTCAGCTGGCTGTCAGTCACCAGGCCTAAACGAAGCCCAGGCAAGAGTGAGGATATTGGCTTTGGAGATTACAGCTGGTTGGGTTAGTGATTTGGGGCCCCAGTAGATTCATTACCTCTAATGCTTGCCCTTTGCGCCTCTCTGAGACAGCATGTGCTGTACTATTTGTGGGGTGCAGGGGAGGTGGGGTGGTGCAGATCTCAAGCTGGCATCCCTGAAGAACAAAAGGTGAATGGTATAACACTTCATTTCTCTGGGTTCTCAAGGACTAGAGCACATATGTATGTAAAGAAAATGAACAAGACCAAATGCAAATGATTTCTTTTACTAAACAATAGAAACTTAACCTATCTTTCCATCCTTAATCTCCTACTTTTTGTCTTTTGTTATTGTCCAGTCATTTTCAATTGTGTCTGACTCTTTGGGGTTTTCTTGGCAAAGATACTGAAGAGGTTTGCCATTTCCTTCTCCAGCTCATTTTACAGATGAGGAAACTGAGGTAAACAGGGTTAAGTGACAGTCCTGGGTCGGACAGCTAGTAAGTATCTGAGGTCAGATGCATATTCCTGATTCCACACCCAAAAATTATCCACTGCTCCACCTAGCTACCTCCAATCTCCTACTACTCAAGTGAAATAAATATTTATTAAACATTGACTATTCCTCAAACCCAGTGCTAAGCACTGGAGATAGAAAGGCAAAAAATACAGTCCCTTCTCTCAAAAAACTCACATTCTCACAGTGGAGAAATTGTGCAACAACTATCTATATACAGGAGATATATATATATATATATAGATAGATAGATAGATATAGCTATAGATATAGATATAGATATATAGATATATATGATAAATCCCAGCCAAACTGTACCATTCAGCATTCTTTAAACAAAGTTCACATTCCCACCTCCATGCCTTTGCCATTCTCTATGCTTAGAAATCGTTGAAGGCATGCCCTTCTTCCTCCATCTTCACTGGTTGAACTAATGCCTGAACTTTAAGACCCATGTAAGATGCTACTCCCTTCATGCAGCCTTTAAAAAAAATGTTTCACTTAATATTGAACATCAATACAACCATTTAAACTTGTTCAGTAAACATTTACAAATTAATTTCTCCGAATACAACATAACTTTTTTTCTTTTTTCTTATATCTATCAATGCACAGCCCCTCCCCTGCCAGTTGTAATTCTCCATTATAACAAATGTGTATAATCAGCAATTTTTACTAAAGGCATCATCCCTCCTATGTAATTTCTCCTCCTTCTGAACTCCCAGATCATTTTGTTTGACTTCTGCAATGCACTTATCAGATCATGCTTTGTTTTATAATCACATATTCATTTGTTTTATTCCTTATTGTAAGCTGCTGGAAGGTAAGGATTTGGTCTTGTTAAGTGTCTAACCCATTTTAGTTCCTTAATAAGTACTCTAATGAATAAAAATCATTTAACAAAAAACATATATTGCAATAATTTCCAAGAAATGCCCTGGAACAAAGAACTAATTTTTGTTACTCAACAAAGTGATACAGCACAATAATTTGATATTATTGGGTCTCTCTGTGATACTTTACATAGCACATGAGTCATTCAAAGATTAAGTCACTCTAATACTTAAAGGGATCAGGGTCACCCTGGGATTTAATTCTAGGACCCATCTAGTCCAGGCAAAAGCAATCTTATATACCCTTTTCTTCACTGATAGGATTCAGGAAGGATTATTTCCTTCACTTGGTCATACATATCACAAGCAGTAAAAAGATCAACCCACTTAGTCATCACTAAGCATTTATTAAATACTAGACACTATGGCAAGAGATAGTACTTCTTTCAGAGTATACATTCTGATGTACATACAACATGTAAACCAACCAAATTAAAAAGGGTGAGAGGTTTGAAAAGCATTTTATGTTAATTACACAAATTTTTTTTAAAAAAGCGAAAAATAGGGGCGGCTAGGTGGCGCAGTGAGTAGAGCGTCGGCCCTGGAGTCAGAAGGACCTGAGTTCGGATCCGGCCTCAGACACTTAACGCACACACAAACAAACAAAAAAAAAACCTAGCCGTGTGACCTTGGGCAAGTTACTTAACCCTAACTGCCCTCCAAAAAAAAAAAGTGAAAAATATGCACAATACAATCATAGATATATGTTACATTTAGACTTGAACTGGATACAAATCTCCAACTTTAAGGGGTGAGGCTTGAAATCCCCAAATGGGACTCCTAGGAAGATGGTAGGGTAATAGTCATAAGCGAGCCTCAATATTCCTCTTAAAAATTGTTATGGAAAATATTTTAAAAGATACAAAACTACTAGAAATCCTCAAAGAAAAATTTTTAAAAAGAAAAATTTACATGACAATTTTATTATATATTTAAAAGGAATAGCAAGTTACACATAATAGATTTTCACTTTCATATGCAACCATATTTTTATTATACTATGTTATGGAAATGCTTGTTTTATTCCATTAATTAAAAATAAAATAAAATTCAAAAAATAAAAAAAAATCATTCAACAGGAATGAGCAAGCCAAAGAAGAGTTCTGACATATAATATGTATATGTGTGAAGAAACAAATAGAGACAGTGACAGAGATAGATTGAGAGACAGAAAGAGAGAAGATAAATAGACAGATACATAGCATAAGAGAAGAAGCAAAAACACTAAAAGAAAAATGTATTGAAACAATTCTAATGGTAGCATCAAAGCTAGAATTTTCCAAGGACAAAATAAAATGCATTGAATAATAATAATAATAATAAATACATTGAAAGTCATAATTTATAATCACATAAGAGGAAAAAGTAATGAGAGATTTTTCTATCATTCTTCTTGAAATCAGGATCCCAAGGTTCAATACAAGAAGGGAACAACTTCCCTTATGTGTTACTTATGTCACTTTGCCGGGGCGGGGGGGGGGAACCCAAGATGCACCAGGTCCCTAGTTATAGCCCTTATGTCAGGAAGAAGGGGGGAAATTCTTCTCCTGAGTCAAGGTCCCAGCTCTTGCTTCCTATATTCCCCAGGCAATAGCTTGGAAAGTAAGAGCAGCAACTGTGAGTCCCAACCCTGAATGACTGCTGATAAATCTAAAGTAGAAAACTTACATGACTGGGAAGTAAAAAGTACCACAAAAAAGAACACAGTACAAGACAGGAACCAGAAGACAAAGTAATGCAAGAAAAGAACAAAAAATCTCCAATTAAACACCAAAATGGAAATTCTGAAAATCAAAGGAGAGATTCAGAAAATGAAAGGTTAAAAAAAACAGAACAAAAAAAATTTGAACTAAACAAATAAAACCAGAAGCTGGTTTCATGGAAAAAAATAAATAAATAGACAAACCATTGGTTAATTTGATTGTTTTTTTTTTAAGAAGAAAACAAATTTCCAGTATCAAAAAATGAAGAGTGAATGTGAATGAACCACCAATGAAAATGAAATTAAAGCAATTATTGAATTATTTTTTCCAATTATGTGCCAATAAAACTGACAATCTATGTTAAATAGATGAATATTTACAAAAATATAAGTTGCCCAGATTAACAGAAGAAGTAGAATACTTAAATAACCTATTTTAGAAAAAAGAAATTGAACAAGTCATACATGAGCTCCCTTAGGAAAAAAGTTCAGGACAAGATGGATTTACAATTGAATTAATTCTACCAAACACTTAAACAACAATTAATTCCAATTAATTCCAAGAAATTATTTGAAAAAATGGGTAAATAAAAAAGATTCCTACAAGATTCCTTTTATGATGCAAATATGATTTTAATATCTAAACCAGGGAGAGCAAAAACAGAGAAAGAAAACTACAAGGCCAAATTTCTTAATGAATATCATTGCAACACTTTTAAATAAAATACTAGCAAGAAGATTACAGCAATTTATCACAAAGACCATACACTGTGACTAGGTGAAATTTATACCAGGAATGCAGGGATGGTTTAATATTAGGAAAACTATAAGCTTAATTAACTATATCAATAACAAAAACAACAAAAAAATATGATTATCTCAATAGATACATAAAATGCTGTTGACAAAAATACAACACGCTTCCTATTGAACACTAGAAAGCATAGGAATAGGGGCGGAGCCAAGATGGCGGAGTAGAAACAGCTCGTCCAAGCCTCTCTGCCCCCAGATTCTCCACAAACTATGTAAAAAAGGACTCTGAAAATCTTCTGGAGCCCCAGCACCCACAGAACGAAACAGAGAAGCTAACCTCCCGCTGAGGACAGCCCAGCACCCTGCAGGAAGGACCAGCGCAGTGGTCTGGGAGCCGGCAGCGCACAGAGCACAGGAGCCGAGCCGAGCCCAGGTCCACGTGAGCCGAGGTTTTAGCCCCAGGGCGGCAGGGCCAGCAGCCGGCTGGAGGAACCCCAGAACACCAGGAACTGTGGAGACGCCAGAATTATCAACATAGACTTGCCTAGGACAAAGTAAGAGGTTAGTGTCCTATGGACTTTGGGACCTGTATTTGGGGAATGCGTCAGCTCCCTCCCTGGGGGCTAGAAGCTGCTGAGGAGACACGCCATTTTGTAGTTTTCAGAGGCATTTCTGGCTCCCAGCCTACAAATCGTGGGGAGATCCAGCGATCAGTCTTGGGGGGTAATCGCTCTTGCTTTAACCTCCCTGGATCTGGATTGTGATCTAGGGTGGAAGTTGTGGGTGGTTTACAGCTTACCAGAAACGGAAGTTGCCCCCCACACGTTCGGGACGAAAATTCCTCTAGCTGGCCTTAAAGCCATAGTGTGGCAACAAGCCCAAAAGTCAAGTAATTAAGTGGCAACATGCCAAGGCAAAGGAAACAGAAAAATGCAATCCTAGACTCCTATTTGGGGGGCATAGAGCGGGAAAAGGACTGTGAGGTCAGAAGTCCTGCTCCAAAAGCCCCAGGGGAAAACATGAACGGGTTGCAGGCCATAGAGGACCTTAAGAAGGACTTTAAAAATCAAATAAGAGAAGTGGAGGAAAATTAGAAAGAGAAATGAGAAGGATGCAGGAAAAGTATGAAATGAGGGTCAACAGCCTGACTGAGGAAAACAACACCTTAAAAAATAGACTAGCTCAAATGGCAAAGGAGGCCCAAAAGGGCAATGAGGAGAAGAATGCCTTAAAAAGTCGAATTTGCCAGATGGAAAAGAATCTCAAAAGTTCACTGAGGAGATTCATTCCTTCAGAGTTAGACTGGAGCAAATGGAAGCTAGTGACTTTATGAGAAATCAAGATGCTGTTAAGCAGATCCAAACAAATGAAAGAGTGGAAGGCAATGTGAAATATCTCATGGGAAAAACCACTGACCTGGAGAATAGATCCAGGAGAGACAATTTAAAAATTATTGGACTACCTGAAAGCCATGATCAAGGAAAGAACCTAGAAATCACCCTTCAAGAAATGCTCAAGGAAAACTGCCCTGATGTTTTAGATCCAGAGGGCAAAATAGAGGTTGAAAGAATCCACAGATCACCTCCTGAAAAAGATCCCAAAAAGAAAACTCCCAGAAATATTATAGCTAGGTTCCAGAATCCCCAGATCAAGGAGAAAATACTACAAGCAGCCAGGAAGAAACAATTTCAATATTGTGAAAACACAATCAGAACAGCCCAGGACCTGGCAGCTTCTACTCTGAGGGATCGAAGGGCATGGAATATGATATTCAAGAGGGTAAAAGAGCTGGGAATGAACACAAGGGTCACCTACCCAGCAAAACTGAGTATTTTGTTTCAGGGGAAAATATGGTCATTCAGTGGAATAGAGGACTTTCAAGCATTATTGAGGAAAAAACCAGAGTTGAATAGAAAATTTGACATCCAGACGCAAGAAGGAAGAGATGCCTGAGAAGGTAATCAGGGAAAAGAAATCAAAAGGAACTTATCAAAGTTGAACTATTTACATTCCTATATGGAAAAAGCAATAACTGTGACTGATGATATCTTTCTCACTATGAAAATAATGGAAGAAGGGGGTGTGGTCATATGAATACATATGTGAATGTGTGTGTATATGGTTACAGTTATATATGGATAGAGGGCATAGGTTGATTTTGTTGGGAAGGGAGAGTACTCAAGGGATGAAATTATGAGGTGAGAGAGGAAAGTGGCAAGAGGAGATGGGGAGAGACATGGTAGGGTAAACTATCTCATGTAGGGGAAGTGGGTGCAAAGGAGGGGGAGAATAAGGAAGGCTAAAAAGGCAAAACCACATTCCCATTGAATTTGGTTCAGGGAGAAAATGACATACATACTAAATGGGATATCTCAACCTGCAGCAGGATAGGGGGAAGGGGGATGAGAGGAGGGATGATGGATGGGAGGGCATCCTTGGGGTGAGGGAGGTTGGAAGTACCCACTATAGAAGAGGGACAGGATCATGTAGGGAATGGACCAGGTGGGGGGTGAGATGAGTGGGAGGGAATTATAAGCAGCCTTGTACAATATATCTACCATGATAATGTTTTGCATAGCTAGACATGTACAACATATACTGAATTACTTATATCCCAAGAAGGAATGGGTGACAAGGGAGGAAGGAAATGGATCTGAAATTCAAGGCCGTAACATTAAATGTTTCAAATATATATATAAATACTATTATTAATACTCTTTTGCCTATAATTGGGAGATAAGATGTGCAGGCATTGGGACACAAAGATTCATCTTCCTCTAATGGAAAAGTCGATGGGGTATGGGAGAAGGTATGGGAGAGAGCAGATTGGAGGAAGCGATATCTTGTGGGACTGCTATTCTGGGAGGTTGGGTAGGGGAATAATGGGGGGAAAATGATTGTAACTCAAAATCTGGCGGAAATGAATGATGTAAAACAGGAAAAAAAAAAGCATAGGAATAAATAGATCCTTTCTTAAAATGATAAGTAGTATATATCCAGAACCAATTGCAAGCATTATCTGTGTCAGGGATAAATCCGAAGAAGCCCTCTCAATTAAAGTAGGGATGAAGCAAAGATGTCCATTATCACTATATCACTTGATTAGAGAAATGCAAATTAACTCTGAAATACCACCTTACACCTACAGACTGGCTAACATGACAGAAAAAGAAAATGACAAATGTTAGAGGTGATGTAGAAAAATTGGGACACTAATGCACTGTTGGTAAAACTATGAAACTGGTCCAACCATTCTGGAGAACAATTCAGAACTATACCCAAAGGGCTAAAAAATTGCTTATACCCTTTGACCCAGCAATATCACTACTAGTATCCCAAAGAGATAAAAGAAAAGGGAAAAGGACCTATTTTTACAAAAATATTTATAGCAGGTTTTTTTGTTTTTGTTTTTGTTTTTTTGCAATGGCAAACAATTGGAAATCAAAGGGATGTCCATTAATTGGGGGATGGCTAAACAAGTTGTGGTATATGATTGTAATGGAACATTATTGTGCTATAAGAAATGATGATTAGGATGATTTCAGAAAAAAAATCTGGGAAGACTTATATGAACTCATACAAAGTAAAGTGAGCAGAACCTGGAGAACATTGTACATGTAATAGCAATATTGTACAACAATCAGTTATGAATGACTTAGCTATTCTAATCAAGATAATAATCCAAGATAATTCCAAAGGACCCATGATGAAAAATCCAGAGAGAGAACTGAAAAACTCTTAATGCATATTGGAGTATACTTTTATTACCTTTATTTTTTGTCTTTCTTTTCTTTTTTATATTTGCAAAAATATAGAATATTATGGAAAGACTTTTAACATAGAAATATGTTTTGTATGACTTCATGTGTATAATAGTTATCAAATTGTTTGCCTTCTCAAGGAGGGGGAGAGGTGGGAAAGAGAGAATTTGAAACTCAAAATTTTTAAAATGAATGTTAAAAAAAATTTACATGTAATTGGGAAATATTTAATGAAATAAAAATATATATATTGGAATAAAAAGAAAGGAAAACAAGTAGGCTTTATTGAAGAGAAAAATTCACTATACTATAAGCATTCAGGGAGAATGGAACTCTGTCATGTTCACTGGGGTAGCTGGTGAAAGGTGATGCCAAAACTAGTAAAGTCAAAGCCAGGTGAGTTTTCATAGGGTTTTTATCTAGGTCAAGCAAGACCTGGGAGAGGGAGTGGTATGTTACGGGACCAGTGTTGATTCATATGGAGGGGGTGGGAAGGCACTAGGGAACCTCTGGTGAATTGGTAGCTTAGTTGATTTTCAAAATCTTTGCTGGAGGAAAAAGCAAACTACTATCCTAGTCATATCAGAAGATTCGGGCTTCCCAGGCTTCCTTTTTGACAGGGTGGGGAAGCTACTAGAAATAAAAGACAAAGAATCCCGGGGGGACATAAGATGGAGTGACTGAAAAATTGTGATATTTTGCACATTGAAATTAATTAATTTAAAGTTACTAAACAAGTAACCAAATAGGTATTTTAAAATATCCATGGAGTATATAAGCTAAAACAATGAAGTTGATAAAAAAAATTGTTTTCCCGAAGAACAGAATGGTAAACATGGATGCAATAAAACAATCCAAAAAATTAAGAATTATCAGACTTGGAAAACTGTGAAAAAATCTAATCGTGATATGTCCACAAATCATGTCAAAAAATTTCCCAGAAATATTGAAAAAATGTAGAACAGATTACAAGTGGATAGAATTAAAAGGACACTAACATGGAAGAAAAGCAACTTTAACTCATCCAGACACATTATTGCCAACCTTCAAGACCATAACAAAATAATCTTACAAGTAGCCAAGAAGTGGACCTGCACAAACACACAATTAGAAAGGAAGGCAACTAGAATATATCTGCTGAAGACAGCTTTGATATATCAAAAGAATGAAAACTATAGGATTTGATTACCAAATCAGTTTCCTAGAAAAAAACTAAACATTGTTTACAAAAAAATGATGAACACTTAAAAATTAAGATGATGAACCAGTTCTCAGAGAAAAGGCCAAAGCTCAGAGCAGTTTATGATTAGCATCCAAGAATGTTAAACCACTTGCAGCCAGGAAAGAACAAAGGGAAGAGACTCTGTAACAGATCTGGGCCATCAAGCTAAGTGCTTTAATCAATAGATACTTTACAACTATGATTAAACTAGTCACTCTTCCAATGTAATCACCATAGGGGAATGAAAACAACAACCACCATAGTATTGTTTTTCATTAACTACTGAATGATACAGTTGGACTTAAGGAGGGGTAAAGGAGGAGGGAAACCCCTTATTGGATAATAGAGAGTGTTTTCTCCAAAAGTTCAAGATTTTTGATGCTTCCCTCCCTTAGAGCCAAGATTGCTCACAAGCAGGTTCCCCTGCTTTTAGCAAGAACAAAGAACTGTTGGGAATATGTCAGCCCATTCTAAATCCTGTCAACATTAAATTCATTTCAATTCAACAAAAATTTACAAAGCCTTACTATGTTGAAGAAAATGTGCTAGGTGATGAGTATTCAAAAACAAAAACAAAACCATCCCTATCCTCAAGGATTTCTGCTGAATAAAATGCTTGTGTCATCAAAGGAACAAACAGGAATTAAATACAAAGTGATTACTACTACAAAATCAAGCAATTAGCAAATGTCTCATGTAAAAGTTGGTATCTAAACTGCACTTTAAAATAAGCTAGATATTCTCAGAGGTGGAAGTAACAACGTAGAAAATTCCAGTCGTGGAAAAGTCTTATGAAGGTATAGACAGAAAATCAACTGTTATGTCATAAGAACAGCCAGCAGGACAGTTTATCTAGAAAGAGTAATATTACATAAGACTAAAAAGGTAGTATTATACAAAAGTAGGTGGGAGCCAGAGTTTTAAATGCTAAACTAAGGGTTTTGTATTTATTCTAGAAGCAATGGGGAACCAGTGAAGATGTTTGAGGAACAGAGTGGCGTGGTGGGAATGATGTTTTAGGAATATCATTAGGTAAGTTGAATAGAGGATGGATCAGAGAAGGAAGGTATTAAAAGCAGGGATCCCAATGAAAAGGTAATTATTGCTACAGTACAGGTGTGAGATGAGGATGTAAAATAGGGTATGGACTGTATAATTTGAGAAAAGTGGATACAGGAGGAATTGCAGCGATGTAATCAACAAAGCATGGCAGCTGGTGGGATGTAGCAAGGTGAGAAAAGGGGAAGAATTAAGGAGAGCTCTAAGATTGTAAATTTGGGGAGCAGAAAAGGATTGTGATTCTCTCAACAAAAACAGGGAGGTTTGGAAGAAGGGACCTAGAAGAGATACAGAGACCTGCCATGAGGTTCATTTGAGGTAACAACCATGAGAGCTGATGAATTGACTGCTCTCAATATCCCTAACAATACCTTGAGAAAAAAGAAAATTAGGAGACTTTTTGCAATAGCCTGGATCTATCCATCTGATGGGGCACTTGGGTGCTTGTGTTTGAACCACAGTTCATAAAATCACATCTAGTTCCAAAATCACATTTCTCCCTAGCCTCAAATCTCCCTGGCCACAAACACTGTCTCAGGCAGCTTCTCTCAAGCTCAAAGGCAGCATGCCCTAACAAAATACTTCTCTCTCTTCCTGATACAGTAGCCAGCTGCACCTATAGAATTTAGTAGCTTGACCCAACTGTGTTCTGGCTGAAGCAGCTGTGTACTGGGTTGTACCTATTGTATATATCCTAGATTCAGTCATATGTATATTCCCCAGCTCATTATATACATCCTGAATCCCTTGTTACCTTAGGATATACATATATTTCCAAAATCCATCTTCTCAAACAAAACATTGATGGGTGGCAGTTTGGTCAGCCCTGACCACTAGCTGATTTAGTGACATTTCAAGCCTAAAACCACACCTCCATGCAGCTCCCCTTGGGCTATTTCCCGGTGAATTCTGGGCAATATGCCTGCTTAATAGATATTAAAAGTGCATGTTCCTTTAAGAACTGACCACTCCTTAACTCCTCCCTAATCCCACCCTGACTCAACTAGTTAGCATATATCCTATATAAACGTTAATTGTACCTCTTTAAGGTTGTAGGTTCCCTAAGAACTCTTGCCCATTATATAGTGTAACAATAAATCTTTGCCACCTTGACTTAGAGAATGTTTGAGTCTGTGAATTCATTCCAGACTGCTTTCCAGGGACTCTGGTTATTGAGGTTACTGGACTCTCTGAACTCCCTGACACCTGTGTCACATTAGTCTAACAAACTGTCCCAGGTAAATTGGATCAGAGAGCTAGTCAGATATGAAATTACAGTTGATGGCCCAGGAGAAGAAACTTCTTTGAACCACACCATGATCTTCCAAGTTCATTGGGGGGGGAGGGGGAAGGGGGAAAGGGAGGTTCAGGGATTGGAGTAAGAGGGAAAAAGAGGTGTTTCCCTTGGGCTTAAGCCAAGGTAGTTATAGAAACTTGGGCATGCTGGTCCCTCTCATTCTACTGATGATCACCATTTTATCCTGTATCTATCTGTATCTAATTATTTTCATGTTGCCTCTCCCATTAGAATGTGAGGTCCTTAAAAGTAATGAGCATTTTTTGCCTTTCTTTGTACCTCTAGGGCTTAAGACCCCGTTTGGCATATAGTGGGTGCTTAATTAAAGCTCATTGACTGGCTGACTTTTTATCTTATATACAGAGTTGCATCCAAAAGAAAATGGATAATGGAAATTTCCCTCACTGGGGCCATCCTAGCTGAAGAAAGAATCATGTTTCCTGAAAAATATTAATCTTTGAGATGCAGGAATAAGAAATCAAATTCCTGGAAATTCTCAAGAATTACCTAAATCACAAATTATTCTTTATTCTTCATAGCATTTATTTATATGTTTTTAAATAATAATGAGTGACCATAATAATAAACAATGGATCATTTTTCTGTGATAGTTATACTAAAAGCTTCAGAGGCTTTCTATTTCTAAAATTATATAATAATAAATTCATGGTTTGTTATAAACCAATATTTTATGACAATGATTTAAAACAGAACTGGCAATAAGCTTACTGATTTCCCTTATCTTTCTTAAAATACTTTGAACATTCTTATAATCTTTACTCATTATTATGGGTCTCTAAAGAAATTTGTTTAATACATAAGAATGTTGAGTTGAGTAGTATTTACAAAGAATTGTAGCTTTCAGTGAATATTCAAAAGATAGAGAAGTCCAGTGTACATTATTGGATAGAACTCAAATAACCTAACAGTGAGACCTCCTAGCAAGGTTAACAACATTCATAGAATCACGAATTGAAATGGTCCATCTAAGGACTTATTTTGTTTCCAAAGTTTATTATTTCTTGGAACACCACTCATGGGATTTTTATAAAGTATGCTATGCATATGAATTTATTGATATTCATTTTATTTGCAAAAATGACTCACCATTCACAGCAGGCAGGGCCATGAACACACACTTATAACATAAATACAGTTACAAACCAGACTGACTAATTACATTGTGACTACTTCCCTCCTACCTCTTTTCCCTGAAATGTCAACCTTAACCTTCAACTCCAAGGGTAACCGTTTCCTGCTCTTGCTTTCAAGTCAACATCAGTGGATGCCTATGAACCAGTAAATGTCTCTATGCTTATTGTTAACCTTATAATCTTGCAGGGAAATTGTCATTCTCTTCCCCAATTTCTCAACTAACTTTTCTCAGGATTCTGGATTCAGAAAAAACATAAATTTCCCAAGAAATGCCAGGAAGGAATTCCCACGTGGAAACAGTAGGTATAATATAATATGAAAAGGTACCACTAATGTCTTGCTTGAATGTTTGATCAAGAGGTGGAAGATGCACATCTGTCCAATGCAGCAAGAGGACCCAATGGATAGTGACTTATCCAGAGTCAGGAAGTCTCAAGTTCAAATCTTGTCTTAGACACTTACTAGCTGTGTGACCCTGGGCAAGTCACTTAACCTCTGTCTGCCTGAGTTTTCAAAACTGTAAAAATGGTGATAATAATAGCAACTACCTCTCAGGACTATTTTAAGGAACCATTAAGATAACCTTTTGTAGTGTGCTTTCCAAACCTTAACTTGCTAGTGACATTGATAAGGCTGATGATTTTCTGGCAAGTTCTGTGAAGCCAAAAAGGTTAGAGAATTGTTATCTACATCAGTGAAGGATGAAATGACACACCTTGGAAACGCCAAAGTACTGAAATAATAAGGGATCAGTCTGATTCTAGATTTAATCAGGATACTCATTCCTCAAGCATTTATTTTTGTTGGTTTCTGTCATGTCTGACTTTTCATGACCCTATTTAGGATTTTCTAGGCAGAGATGCTAGAAGGGTTTGCCATTTCCTTCAACTCATTTTACAGATTAAGAAACTGAGGCAAACAGGGTTAAGTTACTTGCCCAGGGTTACTATTCACTGTGCCACCTAGCTGCCCCATTAAGTGTTTACTATGTGCCAAAAGAAAAACAAAACAGACAGATGGTTTCAAGGAGTTAATTTTTCTAGAGGAATCATGGAATAATGGCTAGAGAGAGCACTGGAGTCAGGAAAATCTGCGTTCAAAATCCGCCTCTGACAATTACTACCTGAAGACCCTGGGCTTAATGACTTAATCTCTCTATACTTCAGTTTCCTCATTTTTTGGCTTTTTTTTGGAGGGGGAAAGGCAGGGAAATTGGGGTTAAGTGACTTGCCTAAGGTCACATGGCTAGTAAGAATTAAGTGTCTGAGGCTGGATTTGAACTCAGATCCTCCTGACTCCAGGGCTGGTGCTCTATTCATTGTGCCACCTAGCTGCTCCTAGTTTCCTCATTTGTAAAGAGAGGGGATTAACCTCTAAGATCCCTTCTGGACCTAAACTGATGATCCTACATATGATCCTAAACTATAACAGTTGTACCAAGTCAGTATGAAAAATTTAAATCTCAGACAGACAATAATGGCATGGAGAGGCCATGGATCAGCAAACATTTACTATGTGCCAGGCACTGTGTTCTCTATTGTTCAGTCATATCTGCCTCTTCGTTACCCCATTTGGGGTTTTCTTGGCAAAGATACTGGAGTGATTGACCATTGCCAGCTCATTTTACAGATAAGGAAACTGAGTCAGAATTAAGTGACTTGCCCAGGGTCACACAGCTAGTAAGTATCTGAAATCACATTTGAACTCAAGATGAGTCTACCTGACCCCAGGCCCAGTGCTTTATGCACTATGGCGCCACCTAGCTGCCAAGATACTGTGCCCAGATACCAGGGATATAAAGACAAAATAGAACAGTCTGCAACAAACTCTCTCAAGACGTTTATATTTTGTTGCTTTACAATGAAAGAGCACACAAAACAAGCACATAAATCAGGAAATTATTTGCATTATTGAAAGACTTCAGAGCTGGAAGAGATCTTAGCAAACCCCTAGTCCAGCCCGTTCATTTTATAAACTGGGACACATAGGGGTACAGCAATTTGCCCAAGTTTGCACATGTAGCAAGTACTGGAATGGGGCTTTGAACCAAGAATTTGAGACTCTCAAGGTCCACATCCAGAGCTCTTCCCACTATTCCAAGCTGGTAACACCTTGCATTTCTATCTTCTGAAGATCTCAGTTCTTTGCAGGAGGAGGAGCTAAAATCGATAAGTGCTAGGAATGGGTCACACTTGACTGAGAAAGCTAATTTCCCTTTGCTTAGTACTCAGTAATGTGACAGGAGGTGGCTCTGTCTTTTCCCTGTATTACCATCACCTGATGGGGGCTTGGGAAGCCCCCCTCCCTACTCCCCCAGGGCTCCTGTCCAAAGCAGCACAGCCTGAGGCACTCTGGGAGCTTGGCTTGACCCCTCGCAAGTAGGCATCGCACCCAGTAGTATTAGACACACAGTGATGCCATCTACCCAAAAGCCTACTAATGTTCAAGTTAGCACCTTTCACACTGAGACCAGCCTTGACAGGAATAATTTCTTTATAGCAAGGCATTAAAATTCATGCTCATATCCGTGCGAATGCTGCGCTGTCATTTCTAAAAAGCATTTGCCGATATTAATAACAGATGCTCCTAAGGACCCCAACAACCTAATCTCTTATGTATCCTGTCATTTACTCGAGCTTTAAAGCTGGCCACTTTTAATGGAGTATTTTTTTTATGCTACTCGGCCTAGAGAATATACCAACCACTGAATTATCCTGTCTTCTCACTTCCCATCCCCATCTCAATCTCTCTTCTCTTTCATTTTCCAGGTGTACACCCTTCGAGGCAGAGTACTAGCAGCAACACTGAGGGTCACTTATGTCTCTGTGACACCAAGAACTTTACAGGGAGTAATTCACTCACAACTCTTGGTGGCAGGAACACCCCAAAATAATATTTTTCCCATTTTACAGATTTGGAAGCTGAAGCTCGGCAGGGATAAGTGATTGGTCCAAGGTTGTACAACTAGTAAATTATGAAAGCAGGACTCAAACCTGAATCTTCCAAGTCTATTTCTAGTTTTCTTTCCACTCTACATCTCATGGTAATGTCTCTGGGAAGAAAGGATGTGACCTGCTTTCTTCCAGAATGAGGTGTTTACTATGTTCTCTCCAATAAGACATGGGCAGTCATTCCCTTGTCAGACAGTATATCACTGCCCTGCTCAAGAATTTTCACTGGCTCCAAATAAACTCCCTTCTTTGGCACTTAGAGCCCTTCACAATTCACAATCCACTTTCTCAGACTTAGTCCCATCAGCTCCTCCTGCCTCCTTTTCGACATTCTATCGCTCCACTAAACTGGCCTTCTTGTGTTTCACAAATACAAAATTCCAGTTTCTACCTCTAGCACTGGCAACAGACTGATGTCCCAGTCTAGAAAGCCCTCCCTCCTCACCTCTCCCAGGATTGTTACGAGGCTGAAATGAGATAACAGAGGCAAAGCACTTTGAAAAACTTGGCATATGAACACCAGGTCTTTGTTGTTGCTGTTGCTATTAATCCTAGAGTTACTAGGTCTCCAGTCTGGTGCTGACTTTATTGCCTGAACCTTCTACTGAACTCCTACTGAGCTTAAGCAATGTTTATAGAGCACTGCAGTGACTAAACATTTATTGAGCACCTACTATATGCCAAGTACTATACAGTGATAAATATTTAACAACCAACTCTCCAGAAAAAAAAAAAGCAGGCATGCATACTTTTAAATTTGATACATTTCTTATGCTTTTTTTGGTCTAGACAATCAGCAAAACAATAAATCAAGCCCGGATCTGTAACAATCTGAAGTATAAATGTTCACACCGAAAATTTTTAATTGGCTCTCCAAACTATTTGGAACTGGCTTTAGAATACTTCTGCCTCTGCCTTTTAGAATCTTGAGCTTTTTTCAAGTCTCAGCTCAATACTTCCCTGATTCTCCTCAAATTATCTTTATATATATATATATATGTAAGACCTGGGTTCAAATTCTGTCTCTGACATGTATGAGCTGTATAGCCTGGGAAGTCAGTGCTCTAGGCAACCTTTTCTATTTTAAGGTATAGAGAAGCTGTTAACCTTCATTATTACAGGAAGGTTCCTCATCTAGAGTTCTCTCTACCAATATAATCACAGGTCCTGTGCCTAGTCCTATGAATGGTGTCTAGCATTTTAACAGGGGAGAGGTGGAAGTTAGGAAGTAAATCTAAGGATTCACAGATCTTCTATTTCTAGCAGGAAGAAACTTTAGAAACTATCTATTTTAAGAGTTCTTAACATCTTTGTATAATTAATCCTTATAACAATATGGTGAAGTCAGTGGACTGCCTCTCAGAACAATATTTTTAAATGCATAAAATAGAATTATAAAAAAATCAATTGTCTTAAAATACGGCTATCAAATTATTTTATTTTTAAAAGTTCATGGGCCACAGGTCATGATAATCTTTAATAACCCAACCACTGCATTTTACAGATAAGGCAACTGAGGCTCAAAGATTGAATGAATGAGCATTTATTAAATTGTTACAAAGTCCAAAGCACTGGGCTTTGGAAAATAAATATAGCCCATGAGCTCAAGGAGCTCACATTTTCATAGGAATTCTGAGCTGAGCCTAACTTGAACCAGTTCCTGCTAGTTTTATTTAGATATTATAACAAAAAGAAACACTTATAAGTCACTCAACAAAAAAAGGAGATTTTCTCAGGCACTCAGGAGCAGCATATTTGAAAAGGATAAGGCATTGAGAACCTTTGTAGCTGATTCAGCTGAAGGAAGCTCCCTTGCTTGAGTTACCTACTGTAACTCACCAATCAAACATAAAAGCACACCAAGTTTCATTTAGAAGCTTTATACTCAGGAACCTAGTCGCTTGAGTCAACCAAGGCTCAAGGATGATCTTAATAACTTTTTAAATTTTTAAAAAATTTATTTATTTTTAGTTTTCAACATTTATTTCCATAAGTTCTACATTTTTTTCCACCTCCCTCCCTTCTACCCTCCCCAAGATGGCATGCAATCTGATATAGGCTCTACATATACATTCTTATTAAACATATTTCACATTAGTCACGTTGTATAGAAGAATTAGAACAACTGGGGGGAACCATGAGAAAGAAAAAACAAGACAAAAAAAAGAGAGATCAAACAGCATGCTTTGATCTGCATTCAGAATCCATAGTTCTTTCTGTGGATATGGATGGCATTTTCCATCTTTTGGAGTTGTTTTAGGTCCTTGCATTGCTGAGAAGGGCTAAGTCTATCAAAGTCAGTCATTGCACACTGTGGTTGTTATTGTGTATAATGTTCTCCTGGTTCTGCTCAATTCACTCAGCATCAATTCATATAAGTCATCCCAGGTTTTTCTGAAGTCTGGCTGTTCATCATTTCTTATAACATAATAGTATTCCATTACATTCATATACTACAATTTGTTCAGCCATTCCCCAGTTGATGGGCATCCCCTCAATTTCCAGTTCTTTGCCACAACAAAAAGAGCTGCTATAAATATATTTGTTCACCTGGGTCCTTTTCCCATTTTTATGTTCTCTTTGGGATATAGACCTAGAAGTGGTATTGCTGGGTCAAAGGGTATGCATATTTAAAGCCCTTTGGGATTTTAATAACTTTTAAGGAAAAGTGTCCCCAATTTGCATGGAGAGAGGGGTTAGACTCTTGCTCCTACCGCAGATAAACAAGACATGGGGAGGACTCAGCTTCAGGGTGGATTGCCACCCAAAGTAAAGGGACTTACTCAATATCACCACTCCAAGTATTAGAATCCAAATGGCTGGGGCAGGGGAGGGAGCACAAAAGTGCTGCAAAGCATGGGAAATGGTATAAGCAAAAGTGTGAGGCAGATTAAGGGTGTGAATAAATTTAGGCCCAAATGAGCTAGTATATGTAAAGTGCTTTGCAAACCTTAAAGTGCTAATATAAATACTAGCTGTTATTGCTAGCTATCTGTGAGGGGCCCCTTTTAGTTGGAACTTGGGATGTGTGAAGGGTAATTATGGGAAAAATCTACAATTGCCCAATAGCTGGGCAATTCATTAGAAATGAAGCAAGAATTACAAAGAAGGGAGGGATAGAAGGGGAAGGAAGAGATAAGGGAAGAAGAGAAGAGGAGAGGAGAGGAAAGGAGAGAAGAAGGAAGGAAGGAAGGAAGGAAGGAAGGAAGGAAGGAAGGAAGGAAGGAAGGAAGGAAGGAAGGAAGGAAGGAAGGAAGGAAGGAAGGGGAAAACAGAGAGACAGATTCAGAAATGAAACAGAAAAAAGGAGAGAAATCAGAATGGAAACTAGGGCCCACTTCAGAGATCACCAGGGGCAGGGTCCAGGTGTAAGCACCAATCTCTTCCTAACCACGACTTTGTCTATTTAAATCCTGAATGCTTTTGATTAACAAGACTCAACAAACCAGACTCTACAATTTAAGATTTCATTTGGTGAGAGCGATATGACAGCTGGTTGGTGGTTGCTTCAGCTCATCAATCACACAGGTTATAAAATACAACAGAGTTCCCCAAAGCCTCATAAACCACAGAGATGTGCTCAGCAGCTCCTTCCCCTCTGGTTTCTTGGAGCCCTTTTCTCCCTGACAGACTGTTTATTCCAATTAGGTCAGAAGAATGTCCCTCCTCAATGTATCCTAAGTAAAAAATATCCATATTACTCCTGATGCTTCTCTGTCCCTGTGCCTGCCTTCGGCAACACAAAGAAGAGCTCACTGTCTTGGCCAAGTACAGGCAGGGCTTCATTATCGGAGACCTTTCACTCTTAGAAAGTTCTGTTTTATATTTATCCAAAATATGCCTCCCCAGAATGCCAACCTTTCCTTACTAATTCTATCCTCTACAGGTACAGAAAGAAGCCTGCTACCTGCTACCTCTCTGATGGGCAAGCTCTTCACATATCTGAAGGTAGCAATCATCTTCCCAGCTTCTGCCATCCCTCATAATGAATTATTTCCAGATCCTTCATGATCACAGTGGCCCTCCTTTGGACACACAAGAGTTAATCCCATGGATCCCCAAGAGGGATATGGATAGATTTTAGGAGGTCCATGAAAAATAATTACATCTTTATTTTCACAAACTCCCCACTGAAATTTAGTATTTCTTCAGATATGAATGTAGGCAACAAATACTATCCTGAGAAAGGGTCCATTGGTTTTACCAAAATGCCAAAGAGATTCAAGACACACAAAAAAGATTAAGAACCCCTGGTCTAGATCAGCAATGCTATAATGTAGTGTCCAGATCCCAACAAAACACTGACATTTACAACAGCACTTTAAGGGTTACGAAATTTTGTCTATACTTCCATACCATGTCTTTTCTATTCAGATATAGTCTCTATTGTCTTCCCACTGGAACTTCAGTCTCTGACTCAGGAACCACCCTAGGGACCAATTGGTCAATGTGTTACCCATTTTACCTGATTCAGGCCTTTCTCCCTCTCCTGCCTATTTCTACTCTACTGCACTCCCAAGACATATACCCTTCTTTCCAGTGGCCCTTTCTATGTTTTCTTCCCCCTTTAGAATGTAAGCTTCTTGAGGCCGTGGGACTGTCTTGCCTGCCTGTATTTGTATACTGAGCACTTAGCACAGTGCATGGTACACAGTAAGTATTCAATAGATGCTTTACCTACCTTATGTCATTTAGATTTCACAACCCCATAAAATAATTAATGACATATTTTACACATAAGGAAACGAACTCCTAAAATTTAAGTGATACCCAGGGTCCTGCAGCTATTAAGTGTCATAGACTGGATTTGAATTGAGGTCTTCCTGACTCCAAGGAGAACACATTATACACTGTATCTCAAAAAATGGTCTGATCAGCCCAGAGTACAATGGGATTTTTATTTCTTCAACATATGACTTTTTTTCATCTTTTTTAAAAGCGCCTATATTATAATCTGAGTTAATATTGAATTCATAGTCAACTAAAAGTTCTTGGATCTTTTATATGTAAAATGCTATCAAGCCATTATTTGATATCTATAGTTTAGGGAATTTTTTTACTTAAAAAAATGGGACATTTATCTGTCTCTATACTCTTCTATCTTTCCTGTTTGTACGGATCCTGCCATACCAGGCTGGTGCCTATACATACCTCTCCAGTCGCCTCTACGACTCTGGTCACCTCCACAAACCCCGGTCACTCCCACAACCCTTGGGAGAGTTTGACAAAAGACAAAGGAGTCCCACACCAAGATGTAGTGTATAGCCTTGTTGTTTATTCTTTTCGTCATTCACAACCTCCTCTATTTTCCTCATCCCCCTCTTCACCTCATCTCCCCCTTTTATCCCCTTTCCCTGACTCTATTCCCCCATGTGCCTCAGCAACAGACTCCTCACAGGAGGGGAGTACTCCCCTGTTAGCAGTGTGTGCTCAATACCCTATAATCCTTGAACCTGTGTTAGTTCATGGGGGGCAGAAACACACTCTCAGGTGCCTCTTTACCCAGCCTGAGTTGCACTATCATTTGCCTGAGTTCTCTTCTCAGAGTTCGGGTAAAGTCTTAAAGCGCCCTTACACCTGTTCTTCACAATTCCTGAGAAATCATTGACGGTGATATTTAGCTATATATTCAGAAGCACTTTTGGCACCTTGGGATATAATTTATCTAGGCTAAAGAATCTAGTATTTCTTAAAAGTAGCCCAACGCTCTCATACTGTTTTCTTATCTACCTTGGACATCAATCCCCTCTTTTTCATGTTGAATATGTTCAGAGCTGGACAGATCCTTAACGTTCATCAAATCCAAACACCGCCCCCGCCTTTTAAATTAAGAAACCAAGGGCCAAAGAATTAAATGAATTGTCCAAGTACATAATAAGTAGTAGCATGGAGATCTGAACCCAAGTCTTTTGACCTCCCAGTCCAGCACTTTTATTAGTCACATGCTATCTTCTCTGGTTCTATGTTCTCTCAGGTATCTGTTAACATCTATGCCCTCTTCTCCAAATGGTGAGCCTATCTATCCCTTCCTTGTTCTCTTCCCTGTCTTAAACGTCAATTTTTTAAAAGCCAATAATTTTTATTGTCTTTTCTTTTTGTTCTGTCTTTTTTAATCACCTGAAAAGGGTCACCCCATTTGGGATTTTCTTGGCAAACCTACTGGAGTAGCTTGTCATTTCCTTCTCTATATCATTTTACAGATGAAGAAAATGAGGCAAACAGGGTTAAGTGACTTGCCCAGGATCACACAGCTAGTAAGTGTCTGAAGCCAGATTTGAACTCAGGAAGATGAGTCTTCCTAACTCCAGCCACCTAGCTGTCCAACTACCATTCCCCCAGCTACTATGTTAAAAACCTTGATGTTGTCTTTGACTCTCCTCTCTGAGTCACCTTCTATATCCAGTCAAGTTCTATTGATTTTAAGTCTCCAGACTTTCTCACATCTGTCTTCTTCTTTCTATCGTTGTCTTAAGCATTCTTCTCAATTTATTTTGAACTTTAATTGTCCTGATACTATCCATATATATTCATACTACTTTTGTGACTATGATGCCCTTCCTTGCTTCTTTTTTTTTTTGAGGCAATAAGGGTTAAGCGACTTGCCCAGGGCCACACAGCTAGTAAGTGTCTGAGGCCAGATTTGAACTTGTCTATTCATTGCACCCCTTAACACCCTCCCTTCCTTTCATCTTGTGTATTTGTTATTTCTTGTGCAATCACATTGGTTTATTTTGATACCTCCCTCTTTTCTTCCTTATTTGGGTTGCTCTCAATCGCATTGTCAGAATTTCATTTTCTAACTTTCTTTTGCCCTTGAGTCATGTTCTCTTTTTGAGTCTCTAGCTGTGGGAACATAACTATCTTTAATCTGAAATGTTTGAAATCTGCTTTCCTAAAGTCTAGAGTAAATGATGACTCTGCCCAATTTCCCTCTCCTCTTCTGTTACAAACTCCAGGAAAATTTCTGCCAAGGTTCCCATCCCTTCCATCTCACCAGTCAGTTCTTTCTCATTGGTCAGAATAGAATGCAGAATTGTACAAGATGAAATTGCTAGCAAGGCAAGAATTTATCACATCTTGCCGAGCGAGATTTCCAGCAGATGTCTGGATAATTAAAGTTCCCGGTCACTGCTGTATCTTGCCACTGTGACAGTTTGTGATTTATATTAGGAAAAGCATCACCTAAGTATTCTCTCTATATTGGTGGGCGGTAGTAAGTCTGTTGCCTCAGTTATGTCACCTTGACATTGGGATCCATCTGACCTTGGACATAAGCACTGATTTGACCACTGAGTAGGTAGCTTATATCCCCTTCTTCTTTTTAAGTCCCTTCCTGCTTTGATTCTCTTGCATCCCCCAAGCAAATTGTCTCTTTAAAATGCCACTTTCCTTATGTCACTTCCCTACCCCAAAACCTTACTTCTCCTCTTTCTCCTAGATACAGGGGTGGGGAACCTGTGGCCTCAAGACCACATGTGGCCTTCATGAAGTTTGGATTTAGTCAAAGGGCCACATTTGAGAACCTAGAGGGCCACATGTGGCCTTGAGGCTGCAGGTAACCTGCCCCTCCCTCTTCCTTCATCTCTTTCAATAGCATCCCCATTTCCCCAATGACCATATTCAAAACACTGACATCATCTTCAACTCTCCTCTCTGACTTATCTCCTACAATCAGCCAACTCCTATTGATTCTATGTATTCAGTCTTTCTCAATCTGTCTTTTCCTTTCTATGGCCATCACTCAGGCCCTCATCATCACTTCCATAAACCATTGCAATAATTGCCTCCTAATTAATCACTTTGCCTCCAGTCTCTAGTCCCTCCAATCCATACTTTATACTGCTGCCAGATTCATCTTCTACATACAAAGATGTGACCCTATCACCACTATGCTCAAAATCCTTTGGTCTCAACACATAAAATCCAAACTCATCAATTTTGATTTCAAAGACACACTTTGGCACCATCCAGTCTTTCTAACCTTATAGCAAAGCTTGCATATGCTCTACAGTCCAGCCCTGGTCCTTAGGCATTGACGAACTGTGCCAGCATCTCATGGGACCAAGTTCTCCACTTAGACACAAACCATTAGACTTTGACCTTTAGTTCCCAAGCTCTTCACTGCCACTGCTTTTTCATTCATAGAAGCAGCACAGTTTATTGGAAAGAGTCCTGATGTTGGGGTCAAAAAAATCAAGGATCAAATTCTGTCCTAGACCTTAGCTTCTCTGAGCCTCAGTTTCCTTATCTGTAAAATTGTTATAATATCTGTTGTGCCTATTTCAAAGGGACATTGCAAGGAAAGCATTTTGTAAATGTAAATTACTTATAAAGATTACATTAACTATTGTTTTTATTGGCTTCCTTGGGTACTGAACCCCACCCCAAGGCAATGTAGCTCTGGACTTTGGTCCCTAAATCTAGAGATCTGTTGCTGAAATTCTCTGCTGTCTTTTCCTCTTCTCTGCTGTCACCATAACTAGGTGATCAGATTAACATTTGCTTTCTCTGTCCTCTCTATAGTCTACTGCAATACATTGCAGACCACAAGAATGCAATTTTTGAGGTCTTTTGTATAAGAGAAAGGACTATGGCAATCCAGAAATAACACTCCAAGCTAAACAGATGACGTAGTTGTCTGTTTACACCAGACAATAATGAGCTGGGTTCAGAACTGATTAAGAAGAGGAGAGCAAGCTGGGTTGCTTTGGGAAAACCACAACATGCCTGCAATGACCTTAAACTTCCTGTGAAAGCAAGGGCTCATGGTTTAAAAAGCAGCATTCTACTAATCTGGCAGCAAAGCATGGAATACACCAACCCGTGAAGAATATGAAGTGTTTATCATGATGAATAAAGGTGGGAGAAGACGACAAGACAGAACCAATGAGGGACTTTGAAGAATGAGAATAGACTATGTCACCAGTCATATACCACAAAGATGAGAGGGTCATCTAGAGGGAGGTGAGGGATAACAGTAGACAGCAGGTGTGCCCCACTGGTACCTTTAAAGTGTCAGGAGAAAGTGAGGCAAGCAGCCATCCTTATAGGTAGACCCTCTTATAAAAATCCTACCTTCGATGAAGAAGCTTTTTCCAAACCCCCATAACGCTAGAGGCTTCACTCTGTTGATTATCTCTGATCTATCCTGCATATAGTCTGTTTATACATAGTTGTTGTATGTTGGCTCCCCTTTAGATTGTGAACACCCTGAGAGCAGTGTCTGTTTTCTGTTTTTCTTTGCATTCTTAATGCTTAACACAATGCCTGGTATACAGTAGGTGCTTAATAAATGCTTGATGACTAACTGATTTGTGGGAAACTTGTGAAAGACATGGACAAGAGTGACCTAGGACAGACAGGCATGGATGGGTTGTGATCTCAAAAACAACAACAGCAAATCCCCACAGTTCTTGTTTATTGACATCACCTCAAAATCATAATAATGAAGCGCAACTCCCTGGAAAGTCCCAAAGTTCACAAAGAATAGTCCTTTTCCTTGTATTTTTCAAGTACATCTTGATAGAGGGGTGTCTAATCTGTACCCACCTACCTCCAGTACTCTCTGACCTTAATTTTAATGCCTGGCATATCTTCTTTCTCCCCCTTCACTTACATAAATCCTACCTACCCATTAATCCCCAACTCAGATATTACCCTTTCCATGATTTTTTTTCTGATATCTATTCCTATTCCCTAGCTATACTCTTCTGGGCAAAAAACAAAAACTCCCTCTTCCCTTAAAAAAATAATTCTCTTTTAGAGGCGGCTAGGTGGCGCAGTGAACAGAGCGCCGGCCCTGGAGTCAGAAGGACCTGAGTTCGGAGCCGGCCTCCAACACTTAATCCACACAAACAAAAACCTAGCTGTGTAACCTTGGGCAAGTTACTTAACCCCAATTCCCCTAAAGGGGCAGCTAGGTGGCACAGTGAGTAAGAGCGCCGGCCTCGGAGTTGGGATGACCCGAGATCCGGCCTCAGAAAATGAGCACCCACGCATAAATAACGACTAGCCGTGTAACCTTGAGCAAGTTACTTAACCCCAATTGCTTTAAAAAAAAATAATAATAATAATTCTCTTTTTGTCCTTGGAATTAACCCAGCAGTTTGTTATTCTCTTGTGCATTTATCATGCTTTGCAAAGTGGAAAGCCACCATTGAATAGTGGATAGGACACCCGTCTCAGGGTCAGGATGACCTGGGCTGAATTCTCATACCTCTGATACAGAGGGTGTGAATCACCTCATCCCTCAGCACCTGAGACAACTGTCTAAAACCATAAGTCACAGAACAGTTGCCCAACCACATTGATTGCTTCCTTATCTGGTAACTCCCTACTCTGATGAATCACAAATCTAGACTAAATTTTGAATTATAGTTACAAGGTTGTGTCATATTCTCCAACTAATTGGTAAGCCTTATGGAGGGAGAAGCTTTGTCTTATCTATATCCTGGAACTAGGGGCTCAACAAAAGTAGGGCTTTAATTAATGTTTGAGTCATTTGAACCTATTATAGCTTCCCATTGCCCAAAGGATAGCGTTTAAATTCCTCAGGCTGGCATTGGAGACTTTCTTACAGTTTGGCACCTATCAACTTTTCCAATCTAATCTCCCACAATGACCTTACACAATCCTCCAGTCAGGTCAAACTGATTTCTTCACTATCCCCTCAACAAACTTTCTAAATTCCCACCTCCACACTTAGGTTCACAATATCCTCTCCCTTCTTTCCATTCATCTCACTATATCCCATCTTTCAAGATGCACCTCAAGGTTAATCTCATCCACAAAGCCTTCTCAGACAGCTCCAACCCACAGGGACCACCCTCTTCTGTGAATTTAGTTTAGCAATCATTGTCTGCCTTATAGTGGAACACCCCAACAAAAATCAGGAAGCCTTGAAGTATTGAATTAGGATTATCTGCACAATTAGATTACAAACCCCCTGAAGGCAAAGACTATGCTTTATACTTCTTTGTATTTGTATAACTGGTCCTTCTCGCTGCCCTTTTCTCTATCTTTTCCCTCAACCTAGAAAAGTGCCTACAACAAATTAGACTCTCTGTAAATATTTATTATATAGATGATTCAGTGAGATAATCTTAATTGGAGGGAAAAAGAGATTTCTTCCTAAATTAGGAGATGAATTTAAAGGATAGAAATGCACATAAGCCGCTTTCAAATGACGTGCCATACCATAGAAAATAATAGGCTTTCAGAAATTAGAAAGAAGGAAGGAAGGAATGGAGAAAAAGAGAGAGAGAGAGGGAGGGAGGGAAGGTAGAGGGGGGGTAGAGGAGGAGAGAGGGGGGAGGGAGAGAGAGAGAGAGAGAGAGAGAGAGAGAGAGAGAGAGAGAGAGAGAGAGAGAGAGGAGAGAAAGAGAGAGAAAGGGAGAGAGGGAGAGGAGGGAGGGAGGAAGGAAGGAAGGGAGAGAGAGAGAGAGAGGGAGGGAGGAAACATTTATGAAGCACCTACTATGTGCCAGACACTGGGCTAAACACTACAAAAATTACCCCTTTTGATGCTCACAACAACCCTAGGAAATAGCTGCCATTATTATCCCCATTTTACTCTTGAGGAAATTGAGGTAAACAGAGATGAAATGATTTGCCCAGAGTCACACAGCTGGTTAAAGTCTGGATTTGAATTAGGGTCTTCCCAGCCTTCCCAGCCCTCTAGCCACTGCACCACCTAGCTGCTTCAGAAGGAGTAGACTGTGATTTCATTGGTTTAGGGAACTCCTGGATGAAGAATTTCCCTCTACCAATGCAAGTCAGCACCATCTTAGAGAGTTGCCTAGAAGACTGAGAGGTTAGTGACTTACCCAGGGTCACAAAGTCATTATGTATCAGAGGCAGGACTTGAACCCAGAGCTTCCTGGTCCCAAAGCCATCTCTCTATTGTATCATTCTGTCTCTCCTAGAATATGTACAAAATATTCAACTTCCAAGTAAAAGAACCTTCTTATAGATACATATGATATGGTATAATATGGCATGCATGGTATGTATGACATGAAATGAAATGATATGGCATGATATAACATAATGTAATATAAGATGTGATATGATGTTATGATATATGATGTGATGTGATATGATTCAATAATATATACAATGTAATGTAATAAAAGGTCATAAAAATATTGAAGGCCCTGAAAATGACCCCAAATTTCATATTCCCTCTAATCCAGGAAGTTTTAAAACTCACTCAATAGCCCCATGGAGAAGGAAGCAGGTTATTTAAGCTATACTATCTACAGAATTAGAGCTTTCAAGAGCATTTGCAGCTTGCCCCAAAGTCTGAAAAAATGTCAACAGATTTACTAGTAAGCATTAGAAACCAAAAGGCAAGGCTGAGCCTGGCCCCCCTGTATTAGATTAGTCTTGGTGAGAGACTATTAGAAATTGCTGACAGTGAACAGAGAACCGGCCCTGGAGTCAGGAGGACCTGAGTTCAAATCTGGCCTCAGACACTTAACACTTACTAGCGGTGTGACCTTGGGCAACTTAACCCCAATTGTCCTGCCTTCCCCCCTCCAACAAAAAAAGAAAAGAAAAAAATTAGAAATTGCTGAGCAACAGATAAGTAAACTCCAGTCCTTTCTGAGACCTTTTCTGGTAGCAGAATGTTGACACAGGAGTAAAGATTTAGAGAATGCTTTACATATATTTCTTCTCTCATTTGATCCTCACTCCAGATCTGGGAGGGAGATTCTCCAGGCATGATTATCCATTTTGCAGATGAAAAGACTGAGAATCAGAGGAGCTATATGTGATTTGACACTGATCCCAAAGCTAGGTGTTGGATTTTACCCAGGTGTCTCCTGACTCCCAGACCAGGCCTCTTTCCACAGAGTGGAAAGGTCAGAAGCCTTAGATTATAGCTGGAAATAGTAAGGCTGGGGCAGGGAAGGGAGCAGCCTGGAGACACTTGCAGATGCCATTAAAATTCTCACTTTGAAATATAAACTTTTAAATCTGGAAGGAATTTCTGAGATCATCTAAGCTGCCTCTTCATTTTTCAGATGAGGCAAATAAAACCCAGAATGGTTCAGTGCCCAAAGGTTAATTTCTTTTAGGCCGGGTCTAATTTCTTTTGGGCCCCAGGCTACTTTGCAAGGCTGATTTGTGTCATTTGATTTGTAAACCAAACTAGTCCATCTTCAGTCTTTCTTCTGCATAAATATTATCTAATAATAATTGTTCCCTTCATTTCCCTCAGGGGATATGAATGAATAAACTCTCTAATCCCACTGGATCTCAACTTTTGAACTCCTCAGGCCTAGTTCTATTAGGCCCTCAATCTGTAGCCCCTGGTAACCCCTTTAGGGGCATGATGCCAGGCTCTCTTGGAAGGGGGAGTGGATAGAGCCCCTCAAAATCTTCTCTCACAGACTCCCCAGAACAATAGTCAGCAAAGGAAGGACCCAGACTGGTGAGATAAGAAGCCTGAAGCTGGAATTATCTTGCCAATGAGACCAGGCATAGGGAAGGCAGACCTGTGCCCAGCTGCTTGTCCCTACTGGTAGAGGCCACCAAAGTTTACATTTCCTTGGGCTCCAACAGGCTCAGGCAGGCCAGCAACGTACAGGTTTAATCATGCTTCATTCTTCACACTTACAAAGTAGAAGGGGAAAGATAAGGACCAGAAAATAGGAAAGAAAAAGAAAGCAATCCTCCTCCCCAGACTGGACAGCTTTGTCGTGGACCAAGGCTTCTGCTTTTGGCTCTCATAGGTTCCCCCCGCCCCATGAGGTGATCTCTTAACCCCAGAGCCTGAAAGAAACCATGTCAGCCAAGACTGTGTAATCCCTAGGACTGTGTGATTTCATCCAGAAAAAGAGGAAATTTGATTATGAGATTTTCCACCTATTTGCAGGGGACCACACCCTGCTAAATTCAAAGGAGACACTTTGTCTTTTCCTCACTGGTAAAATACTAATAACTTCCCAGTCTGATCATGGCCCCAGAGTTCTTTCACTGAGATTGGAGACTGGAGTGGCAACCCTCCTCTCAGAAATTCTGCTCCTATCCTATGTCCTGCCATCGAGCAGGGTGACAAATAATACAATCTTGTCAGGTTTTGCTGTTCCCTGGGAAGCTGGAGCCAGGAATTTAGGCTGAAGTGAATTCCAGGCTTAGAACTGAAAAGGATCCCAGAGATTATCTGGCCTAACCATCATTCACATCATGAATTTCATCTACAATGTTAAGCAGAAATTCTCTATCTGCTGCACAAATACCTCCAATGGTGGTAGAACAATCCCTTCCTCATACAGCAATGAAAAATGAAAAAGAACAAGAGATATTCATTGGGACATCCACATCCACATACCTGTTTTTGAATTTCAAACACATAAGAAGTAGAAGCAGTGTGGTGTCATGGATAGGACCGCATCTGAAGCTGGAAAGCCCCAGGTTTGTCTAGCCTCTGACACATGCTAGCTCTGTGACCCTGGGCAAGTCACCTAACCATTTAGTGCTCTAGGCTAGGCAGCTCTCTAAGATGGTAAATTGCAGACAAGTTGCTGACCTCCAGTGGTGGAAGGAATTTCCTCATCGAGGAAGGAGTGAGTTCTATCCCAAATAAATCACAAGTGTGGTCCCTAACTCTATTGTATAGGAAAACAACCTTGAAAGATTTGCAAATTCTGACCCATCACTATTCCAGGACACTGATGACAAAGGATGGTTCCCTTCTCTCAGCAAAGAAGAGGTGGATTGTGGGTACAGAAAGAGACTGAAATCTTCATCTGGGACCAATGAATATGTTTGGTTTGACTATTTTTACTCATTACAAGGAAAGGCTTTCATTTGGGGAGAGGAGAGAAAGAGTGGTAGGGCAGAAGTGAAGGAGTAGGGATAGAGATTACAAAAAAGAACATTTTTCAAGTGCCAGTGAAACATTTTAGAAATCGTATATACAGAAGAGAATAGAAGTTCAGAAGAGGAGACAGGCAAGCAGGACTTGGTAAGAGTTCTGTTGAGTGATGTAGTAGAGAGAGTATTGGCCTTGGGAGTCTATAGACCTGATTTCAAATCCTTCCTTAGACAATAACTAGCTGTGTGACCCTGGCCAAATCACAACCACCCAGCCTCGGTTTCCTCAACTGTAAAATGGGTACAATATTAAAGTTGAAGGTTAACTGTTTCTAAAAGCCCCTTTGTTTCAAGATTACCTTTTCTTCTCACTAATCACAAGAAACTGTTGCTTTTAAAATCCGTAAAGGAAATAATAGTTGAAAAACCCTGTGTAGTTTAAAATCAGTCATCAGAGTACATAATGGCTAAGATATAAGTGGATTACCTGTTTTTAATATGTAAATAAATGTAATTTGCTCCAAAGACCGATGGACTATGGTATCTGTTTACGTCTATTGTGGTACATAATCCAAAAGCTTTTAGGCATTTTGTGCTAAAAACTCATTTCACCAACTACAGCAAAGACCAAATCTGAACTGCAAATCTGGTTGCTTTGAAGAGATGGTTTAATTTGAATCGATTAGTTTCTAGAGTGTATCTTTCAAAATTCTACAGTGTTTTTATTTCATATACTGCATATCTGCAAATGATAATAAAATTTCACTTTCTTTTCTAAAAAAAAATAAAACAAACCAAAAAACATAATTTAACACCTTCCTCCCAGGGTTTTTTTGATGATCAAATGAGGTAATATTTGTAAAGTGCTTTGCAAGCCTTAAATGCAAGATATACTTTTGCAAGAAGCTGTATGTAATAGATTCACCATTTCCTATACAGTCTTCTCTTTATATATGGATATGTCCAGGCTTGTTGGTATATATCATGTTGGCATATATGAGGCAACTAGAATAGTGTACCAGGCCTGAATGTCTGACCTCAAATGCTTACTGGCTATATGACTCTGGGCAAGTCACTTAACCTCTGTTTGCTTCTGGAGAAGGAAATGGCAAACCACTCCAGTATCTTTGCCAAGAAAAGCCCATGAACAGTATTGACATGATTTGGGCCATGGGGGTCACAAAGAGTTCGACACAACCAAACAGCTAAACAACAATAAAGCTGGTCCATATTTTTTTTTCCTAAAAAGCAAACAAAAATTTTAAGTGCTCAACAAAGAATTCCATTGGAAGACTTAAGCCTTACTAGTTTGGCACCTAAAACTCTCTGTCCACCAGCCACAGCCAGCATCAAGTCTTCCCTCTATCCAGTCTGTTGAAGTTTCTTAGAATTTGATAGGGCCTAGCACAAGGCCAAACCATCTCAAAGGCCCATTGGGAACAGATGGACCTTTGTATTTTCTCCAGGAAAAAAGGGAAAAGACAGTGTCACGTAGGGAAAAACCCACGACTAGCTTTGGAGTCAGAAGACCTGAGTCCAAGTCTCAACTCTGCTCCCAGAACAATATTAGCTGTCACAAATTCTCTGGGCCTCAGCTTTCTCAACTATAAAATGAAGGGGTTAAAGCAGGTTCCCCACCCCTGGGTTAAAGGATCTCTCTCACCCTGTCCAGCACTTAGGCCCGTAAACTGCTATGCGATCTAATCTTAATAAATTCTAGCAGAGCAGTCCAATTTGTATTCATCATTCTTGGGGTCAGCCCTACTGCTGCCTGCCAACAGATGTTAAAGCCTTTAAAAATGCTGAGGGGAGTACTTTCTTAAGAGCCTAATCATGGGGTGATTTGACTAGCAAAGCAACCTGCATTTGTGTGAGAGAGAAACCTCACCAACATGGCGGATGGCTTAGAAATGAATGTCAGAGTTTTAGAGCAGAGACTCTTTACTTTCTGGGTGTCACAGACCCCTTTGGTAGGCTGGTTGGGCCCAATTCTACTGTAGTTTGTCGCTTATATTCACATTTGCAGGAATGTTTGATTTAAATTAGAGGTTAGTAAAACTAAAGATTTAATTTTTTTTTCCGCCCAAGTTCATAGGCCTCCTGAAATCTGTTCACAGATGAATCCATGGATGCCAGGTCTTAGAGCAACCCTGTCCTTGAACAAGAAGGAAACAGTTACCATCTAACCCAACCTTAGTGGTCATAAAGTCCAACCTCAGATAGCTGAAGTTACCACATAGATAGAAAAAGCCAGAATGAAAACTCAGGTCTTCTGACTCCCAATCCCGCACTTGTTGTTCAGTTGTTTTCAGTTGTGTCTGATTCTTTGTGACCCAATTTGGGGTTTTCTTGGCAAAGACACTGGAGTGATTTGCCATTTCCTTCTGTGGCTCATTTTACAGATGAGGAAACTGAGGCAAATGGGTGAAGTATTTCAGACTGAATTTGAGCTCAGGTTTTCCTGACTCTAGGCCCTATCTAGGCTCTATCCACTGAGCCACCTACCTACCTACCTCTCCCAATATTAGAATGTATTATATATATATATATATATATATATATTGTTCATTTCAGTCATATCTGACTCTTTGTGACCTCGTGTGGGGTTTTCTCAGCAGAGATACTAAAGGGTTCCCCATTTCCTTCTTCAGCTCATTTTATAGATAAGGAAACTGAGGCAAACAGGGTAAAGTGACTTGCCCAGAGTCACACAGCTAATAAGTGTCTGAGATCAGATTTGAACTCAAGATGAGTCTTCCTGGCTCCAGGCCCAGTGTTCTCCACTGAGCCACCTAGCTGTCCCTAATATTTATACTAGAGATGTCAAACTCTTGGCCTAGTGGTACATGTGACCTACAACCCAACTGAGTACACCTGAACCAGATTAAAACATAATTGAGAAATACTAAACAAAACAAATAAAAATACAATAAAGATAGATACCATTACATTTTTACAAGAAGTTAATAAGCAGCCCACAGGAATCCTTATGTATGGATTAGTGGCCAGTTTCCCTCCCTCTACCCTTTTTCAGTTTGACACCAAGGATCTATACCATATACCATGCTCTTACTCAAACTGCCACATGCACTTCCTGCCTGTCATTCCAAGACATTCCCCTGCTCTGGACCAGCGTAGACAGCCAAGAGCCACCTCTGTGCTCTACCTGCATGGAACATCCATGGCAATCAAGGCAACCGTGAAATCCACCTTTTCTCAATGCTGTAGCTTCTCTTCTCCACCTGAAATGGCAGCACCTGCAGCAGTGATAGGACCACTGATTTTTCCCAGCTATAAGAGATCTCTACCTTCTTCAATCTGATTAGGTAGAGCCTAATAATTAGCTCTACCAATCAGTCTGTTAGGACTTCTCCTATTTGTGTTGTCTTATCCACCTATTAAATTGTAAGCTACTTGAGGGTGGGAGACTATGGCTCATTCCTTCTTTCTACCATTAGAGCCATATGGAATATTGGGCATAATAAGTAGTCAAATATTCATTAGAATTAAAACCTTTAGTGGACTCTTAAGGAGGTGTAGACAGAAACAGAGAGAGAGAGAGAGAAAGAGAGAGAGAGAGAGAGAGAGAGAGAGAGAGAGAGAGAGAGAGAGAGAGAGAGAGAGAGAGAAAAGGCAGAAATTACAGGAAGGGAAAATGTGAGCATAAATACAGAGACAGGAACAGTAACAGGCAATAGTAATCATCTACTTATTAAAAATCTCCACTAACGTGTTCAGGGGATTCATTTAGTTCAATTTGATTTTCAGATCACATCAAATTTCTTTCTCAGTCAACTCATCCATAAAATGGGCATAGCAATATTTCTTTGCTTTCATGGGGATAGTGAGAAAGTGTCAGATATACAGATGCCTATTGGAAAGCCAGTGTGTAACTTGATTTTGAAACTTTTATATTCAAAATGTGTATATTTGTATTTAAAAAGAGTAGAATAGAGAAAGGACAAAGTCCTGGAGAAGAAAAAAGGTGGAGGGGAGACAAACCTGAGATTTAAGATAGAATTCCAAAAAGAAAAAAAAAAACCACTAGGATTCTGCATCAGTACAGAAAGTCTTTTAATGTTATAGAAGGATTCATATAAAAGGCAAATAAAGCAGTGGAGAAACCCAAGACTAATTTCATGACCAAAGAGCTGAGAGGTATATTCCATAGTATCTCTGATCACACATTGTGCTGTGGTGGCAGGATTGTCTACAGAACATATGTTCCACTCCCTGGGATTTATTTTTTCTTTCTGGTTCTTTTCCGACAAATAAAATGAAGTTATCATGGCTGAAAAGGTAGTCGGAAAGCCCAAACAAACAAAAAAGTACAGTGGAGAGAGTTTTTAGCTAGGGTTTTGGTACCAGCTGTGGGAGATAATGTCTTTGTTTTATAAGATCCATTTAAATGTTTCTCGTGCCTAAAACAGCAAGCTTTGCCCCCCAGGTTAAACCCCAGGAACCAACAAGATAAGGGAGCCAGAACTACAACTCTGGGAGACCTACTTCTAAATGTGAAGTTTTACCTCTACCTGGAAAAGAGAAAAGTAAGCAGGGATTAAAAGGAGTTCAGATTAGAAAGAAGGCACTACTAGTCTGTACAGCCAAGGTTTATTATTTCTTTAGTAATTGCTCATAATGGGATTCTCTCTTAATTCTGACGTTATCGTTTGCCCTTTGTTCTCAAAGAGGACCACGACATCAGGAAGGTGATGCCATGACTTAAAAGTGAATTGGATTTAAGTGAGGCAGGGCTGTGCAAGGTCACCAGCCTCACTGTCTCCTCCAGAGCCATGTAGATCCAGTGGCCAAATATAGATCAGGACGACTGGAGATGGTCCCCTAATTCTTATATGTAAATGTGAACAGTGCTTAATAATATTTATACATTGTTTTCCAGAGCAGCTAGATGGCACAGTGGACAGAGCACCAGGCCTGGAGTAAGGAAGACTCATCCTCCTGAGTTCAAATCTGGCCTCAGACACTTACCAGCTGTATGACCCTGGGCAGCTCACTTAACCATGTTTGCCTCAGTTTCCTCATCTGTAAAATGAGCTGGAGAAGGAAATGCCAAACCACGCCAGTGTATCTACCTCAAATGAGGTTACAAAGAGTCAGACACAACTGAACAACAACAAAAAACATTTTTTAAATAAAAAATCAGCTCTGGACTTGGAAACAGCTGTCTTGAGTTCACACCCCATAAACATCCAAAATTACACGACTCAGTCTTGTTAGCTGTAAATGAAGGATATATTCCTTGCATTACCTGTGTCACAGGATTGGTATTATAAGGAACACATGAGATGACTCTGTGTTTGTAATTGCAACATGATCTATCAGTGCATGCTAATATTATTCACATTACATTTCTACAGGGAAAGAAAACATAATTGGCTCCATCCTGGGCTTCCTTTGCTTCTGCCTTTGCAATGTCCTTCACTATTCTTTCTCTCTCTTTCATCCTCGGTGTTTCCTCTCTTCCTTATGTGGAATGAACCTACCCACTAAGGCTACACTACCTGGATACCTGAGTGGTGTTTCTTATCAGCCATCAGAACTGTAGTTTGAGTCCCTAAGAGGAACCAACCCAGGTGAAGTGGCAAAAATAGCAGTTTGTGGAGTGTGTGTGTGTGTGTGTGTGTGTGTGTGTGTGTGTGTGTGTGTGTGTAAGCAGCCAGTTTTCAATTATTTGTAGTACTAGAGGACTAAAAGCCTACTGTGATAACCCAAACCATTCATTTGAGTCAAAAATTTTAAGTTTTTTCACCATCAAATCTTTTACTAGTGTTACAAATAGCACAGGGCAAATTGTATGGAGAAAATCCAACTTCGATCCAAGGCCCTGAGATCCGGGATAGCATACTTACCTGGTAGCAATCACTATTTCTACCCATATAGTTCACCCCTAGGGGCATCATGGTGTGACAGAAGGGGACATTTGACATTTGAAATCATTAAGTTGGGTTGAAATCCTGCCTCCGACACTAACAAGCTGTGTGAGACCAAACAAATCACTGACCCTCTCTGTGACCCCACTTTCTTCACTTGTGAAATGGAGTCAACTTAGTAGCATTTAAAATCCTCTTTAGCTCTAAAATTATGTTCCTGTGCTCCATCACCAAGGCACCCTCTCTTTAGCCTGCCTTTCCCCCCACCAAACGCCCCAGGCCACACAGATCCCCTTTTTTCTGCTGTGATTGCCCCCCTTCAATTATTTTTGCCCTAGGAAAAAAAAGTTTTCAGTTACTGGTTCTGACTCATCACTCTGCCTTGAGCTATTCACCAGTACAGGATTAGCAAGAAGTGACCTAAAGAGAGACAAAGACACCAAATAATTCACCAACCACATGTCCAGCCCTCAAATAATCAGGAACCAACTAACCTGTCCCCTTTTCCTCTTTTCCTGTGCAATCTCCTCCTGCCTTAGTCCAGTACTACAATTTATCCAGCTGCTGGTGAACAGCTGGAAGAATAATAAAGAAAGAAAAAAGAAAAATATGATCCCGTTTCATGTTTGGAAGATGTATTTGACAAGAAGACCCAGAAAGAAAATGATAGTGTAAGGCTTCAATGATTTCTCGAGGAAATGTTTTCTAAATGATTTATTCCTTTCCTGAGACTTTGTCTATGAATTTATGCTGTCTTTCTTTTCCTTTCTGGACTGTGGATGAGCAATGGCTTCACTGACAAGCCAGTAAATTTCCCCCCAATGCTTCCTCTGGAAAAAAAAAGAAGAAGAAGATGAGGAGAAAACGCTGCAAACACCAAATTCAATATGCTGCCATCCCCATCCCCCTCTTCTCCAAAGCATAAAGCCAAAATGAAAGAAAGGCACAGAGCCTGCAATGATACTTTCCAAGATGAGATTGGTCCTGTTTAAATTAAAATAAATGAATGCAACTTCCGTAGGCTGACTCACACACAAAGGCCCTGGAGGAAATCAGCAGCGCTCATCTGCCTTCCCCCAAATGGGAGCCTGGGCCCTTGAGTAAACTTGGCCAAAGAGAACCCCAGGGGTCTAGATCCAGCCCTGATGCCTCGATGGAACCTGATTGTCCAAAAGCCTCCATATCCACCTCAAAGGCATGGGGGCAGGGAGGTTTGGGGGAAGATAGCAACTATCTCTGGAATGCTGGGAAAGTGGACGATCAGGCTCAAGGAATGTTGGAGACGACTCATGGACATAGGTACTAGTATCATCTACATTTTACAGCTGAGGAAACTGAGGCAAATAGTGGTTAAGTGACTTACCCAAAATCATACATCCAGTAAGTATCTAAGGCTGGATTTGAGTTTAAGTTTCCCTGACTCAGACACAGAGATTTATCCATTCTTCTAATTCACTCAAGTATTTCCTGATCATTATCTACTATGGGCTCAGCACTGTACTAATCACAGGGGAAGACAGACAGAAACACTGACCTTGTGGGAAGGACTCAGCTGACGGGCATCTCCTGCTGCAGCCTCCCTTTCCCGGATTGTTTCACCTTCACACATTCTTTATTCCTGTCAGACCCACCAACTTGCTACTCTGTGAACTGAACCTTTCTACCTCCTGCCTCCATTCCTTGGCCTGGGGTTCTCCCTATCCCCACAATGCTTCCTCTTCACCCCCACCTTTTAGAATCATCAGCTTCCTTCAGCTCTCAAGTGCCATTTCTTCCTTAAAGCCTTTCCTGATCCCCCTAATTGTTGGCACCTGCTTCCTCCATCAAGTACCTTGTATTTATTTATCTATGTGCTGCCATATACACACAACTAGTAGAATGTAGGCCCCATGAAGGCAGGGGCTGTTTTCTGTTTTTGTACCTATAGCATCTAACATGGTGCTAATGGCCCATAATAAACTCTTGCTAAATAAAATAAAGTAACAACAACAACGAGGACATATTTTCTGAGCATTTTTCCATCACAAAGCCCTTGATGTGCATTACCTCATCACCACCTTGTGAGTTGGTTTTTTATGCCCATTTTATAGATGAGGAAATCAAGGTTTGGAAAATTAAAGGGATCAACCCAAAGTCACATAGTTAATGAATGGCAAATACAGGACTTGAAATTCATCATTCTTTCCATTTCCCCATGTTCTTTCTCTTGAGGTTGGAATCTAGCTGGGGCCATAAGACTTGTACATCTGAAAGTTAAATAATTAGACAGGAAATATCATACAGCAGTCTGTGCCAAGTGTCAGACAAGTGGAACAAACAATAAATGCTTATGATTCTAGAGGACGGAGAGATTATTGAGGACCAAAGTAGTCAGGGGGAAATGTATTTAATGGCCAGTTGCCAGTAAACATTCACTTAACTTCCCCCTCTCTCCCCCTTCCCAATCTTTCTTTCTTCCCTGGAATATCTCCTACCCACCCACCAAGTTTCAACATCAGGTAATATAAAAATAAGCTTTTAAAAATAATGTCAGGCTGCTTCCCTGTCTTCTGTATATTCATATAGGCCACCTTCCTATATGGTTCTGCAAACTCAGAGTTTCTCAGCTTTAGACTAAATCCAGTTTGTCCCTCATGTCTCTTCATCCTGAGAGACAACTTGGAAATCCTTACTCCCTTCAAAGTTTGGTCCAGGTGTCCCCTCCTCGTTTCCTGACACCCTTCCCAATTGTGAACGTTCTCCCCTTTATGAAATCTCTCAGGCCATCCTTTCTCCAAGTCCAGAACTCTATCCTCTGTCTTTCAAAACATAACCAATCTTCACACGAATTCTGCTAAGGTGTTTAGTTTTTATCCCCAGTAGCAAGACAGCATCTAAGGGATGCCATAGTACAATAGAACACTGGACTTGGAGTCATGAAGAGCTTAGTTCAAATGTGACCTCAAATCCTTACTAGTTGGATAACCCTGGGCAAATGCCTCAGTTTTCTCATCTGTTAAATGGGAAAAATAATAACAGCCTCTACTCCCCAGAGTTATTGTGGGGATAAAAATGAGATGATATTTGCTCTATGTAAATGCTAGCTATTATTAAGACAGTCTCTGGGGGCTTGGGCCCTCCTTTAAAAACTCTATACGCTAAACACGCTAGACTGTGGGAACCAACAGACTAAATGTGCCAATAAATTCCCTCATCCACCCAAAGGGGCCTTTGTAACATTATCACTTCCTGCTGACGTGCTTAGACTCCATCCTAAATGGAAAGACAACCTCTTGTTGCCTCAATATCAGTTTCCTCATCTGCAGAATAAGAGCATTGGACTAAAGGAGGGACTCTCAGCCTTTGCTGTGTCATGAGTCCTATTGGCAGTCTAGGAAATGGATGGACCCCTTCTCAGAACAACATATTTAAAAATGCATAAAATAAAATATATAAAACTACAAAGGGAACCAATTCTATTGACAGAAAAATGAGTTTTTGGCCAACCAAGTTTACTGACCCCCTGAAATCCACCCATAGATCCCAACCCCTAAACTAAACAATCTCCAGGGTCTCTGCCAGCTCTGCCATTCTCTGATTGTATCTTGATTCGGTCTTTTTTGGTTTTCGTTTTTGAGTCAGCTAGGACTGAAGTAACATTTTGTCTTTCATACAGGTTCTCTCCCTAACTTTTCCCCACCCTCTCCCCATCAGCAGTGGGATAGTTAAATGATAACCCTTATCAGTGAAGGATATTCAACCACTGTTTTATTTTACCAGCAATCTGGCTCATCCCCCAACCCCTTCTCTGTGCTGATCATGAACTGTCTAGCTAAATAAGGGAAAATCAATAGACTCAAATAAGCTAGCCTTCTATAGATCACCCAAAATGGATTATTACAAAGATTTTCTGATGACTGGCACTTGGAGCCTGGAATGTCAATTCATCTCAAGTCCCATTGGCTCCCGAAGAAAATTAGTTTTGATGATAATATAATCCAATAGATGCCTACTATGTGCCTAGCATTGTGGTAGGTGTTGTGAGAAAATAGGAAAAAAATGCCTTCTACCTTAAAGCAATTCTTAAGTTGGAAAGGATAATGATAACATTACCTGCCTTACATGGCACTTTCTATACATTATTTCATTTGATCCTCTCAATAATCTTGTGAGAGAGGTAATATTATTCTCATGGTATAATTGAGGAAATTGAGACTTGGGGTATAATTGGCCAAAACCATACACATGTTAATGAGGTATGGTGAGACTCCAACAAAAAGTATCTGACCCCGAGTCTAGTGTAGTTTTCATTATAAGAGTCATAGAATTGAAAGGGACTTTAGGGGTCATACATTCCAATCTCCTCCCCATTCAGAAATATTTTTTATGTTAACTGACCTAGTGGATAAAAATTCCAGGGAAATTTATTTAGGTCAATGTAAAGAATAGTTCCACACAAATTTCAAACAATGTGAAAGGGAGCTCCGAACAACTTCTGGAGCCACAGCACCCACAGAACGGCACAGAGAAGCTAACCTCCTGCTGAGGACAGCCCAGCAGCCCTGCAGGGAGCGGCCAGCGCCAGGCTCTGAGAGCAGGCAGCACAGCACGCTGGGAACCGACAGCGCAGCTCGCAGAGCCAGCCCAGGTCTGCGGTTTTAGCCCCAGGGCGGCCGGGCCTTCAGCCAGCTGGTGGAACCCCAGAACACCAGCAATTGTGGCGATTCCAGAATTATCAGCACAGATATGCCTAGGACAAAGTGAGAGGTTAGTGCCCTATGGACTTTGGGACCAGTATTTGGGGAACACGTGGCTTCCTCCCCTGGGGGCAAAAAGCTGCTGAAGAAACAGCTGCACAGAAGCCATTTTGCAGCGTCAGTAGTGGCTCTAGCTCCTGGTCTGCGAACTGTAGGAAGATCCAGCAATCAGTCTGGGGGTTAATCGCTCTTGCTTTAAACTGCCTGGATCTGGATTGTGGTCTGGGGGGGAAGTTTGGGGTGGGTATCCAACTTGCCAGAGTGGGTGAAGGCTTTACAGAGGCCACCCAACTGGCGGAAGTTGTGAAGACCCCAAGTTTGGGCGGAAGCTCCCCTGTCTGGTGGCAGAGTCCTACTGTGGCAACAAGCCCAAAAATCAAGTAATTAAGTGGCAATATGCCTAGGCAAACGAAACAAAATAAACAGAAAAGTTCAACATTGGACTCCTATTTTAGGGGCAAAGAGGCTCAAAGCATGGAGGAGGACTGTGAGATCAGAACTCCTGCACCAAAAGCCCCAAATGAAAATACAAGCTGGCTACAAGCCATAGAGGACCTTAAGAAGCAGATAAGAGAAGTGGGGGAAAATTTGGGAAGAGAAATTAAAAAGATACAAGAAAAGTATGAAATGACAGTCAATAGCCTGACTGAGGAAAATAACACCTTAAAAAATGACTAACTCAAATGGCAAAAGAGGCTCAGAAAGGCAATGAGGAGAAGAATGCCTTAAAAAGTTGAATTTGCCAGATAGAAAAAGAATCTCAAAAGCTCACTGAGGAGATTCATTCCTTCAGAGTTAGACTGGAGCAAATGGAAGCTAGTGACTTTATGAGAAATCAAGATACTATTAAAGAGATGCAAACAAATGAAAGAATAGAAGGCAATGTGAAATATCTCATGGGAAAAACCACTGACCTGGAAAATAGATCCAGGAGAGATAATTTTAAAATTATTGGACTATCTGAAAGCCATGATCAAAGAAAGAACCTAGAAGTCATCCTTAAAGAAATTCTCAAGGAAAATTGCCCTGATGTTTTAGACCCAGAGGGCAAAATAGAGGTTGAAAGAATCCACAGATCACCTTCTGAAAAAGATCCCCAAAAGAAAACTCCCGGGAATATTATAGCCAGGTTCCAGAATCCCCAGATCAAGGAGAAAATACTACAAGCAGCCAGGAAGAAACAATTTCAATATTGTGGAAACACAATCAGAATAGCACAGGACCTGGCAGCTTCTACACTGAGGGATTGAAGGGCATGGAATATGATATTCCAGAGGGCAAAAGAGCTGGGAATGAACCCAAGGGTCACCTACCCAGCAAAACTGAGTATTTTGTTTCAGGGGAAAATATGGTCATTCAGTGGAATAGAGGACTTTCAAGCATTCTTGATGAAAAAACCAGAGTTGAATAGAAAAGTTGACATTCAGACACAAGAAGCAAGAGATGCTTGAGAAGGTAATCAAGGAAAAGAAATCAAAAGGAACTTATCAAAGTTGGACTATTTACAGTCCTACATGGAAAAACAATAACTGTGTTTGATGAAACCTTTCTCATTATGAAAATAATTGAAGAAGGGTACATGGCATATGTTCACAGGTATACATGGATAGAGGGCACAGTTTGAATTTGATGGGAAGGGATGATTATTTTTTTTTTTGGAGGGCAGTTGGGGTTGGGTGACTTGCCCAGGTTCACGTGGCTGGGTTTTTGTTTGTGTGTTGGGTGTCTGGGGCCGGATCTGAGCTCGGGTCCTTCTGGCTCCAGGGCTGGCTCTCTGCTCGCTGCGCCACCTAGCCACCCCAAGGAAGGGATGATTCTTAAAGGGTGAAGTCAAGAGGTGAGAGAGGAAAGTGGCAAGAGGAGATGGAGAGAGACAGGGTAGGGCAAACTATCTCATGTAGAAGAGGCAAGGGAAGTAGTTGCAGGGGAGGGGAAGAACAGGAAGGCAAAAAGGCAAAAGCATATTCTCATTGAAGTTGGCTCAAGGAGAGAATCTCATACATACTAAATGGAATATCTTAACCTCACTCACTCTCCTGAGTAGGGGAAAGGGGGATGAGAGGGGGGATGATGGAGGGGAGGGCATTCTGGGGAGAAGGGAGGTTAGAAGTACCCACTATCAAAGAGGGACAGGATCAAAGTAGGGAATGGACCAGGTGGGAGGTGAGACAGCTGGGAGGGAAATATAAGCAGTCTTTTACAATATATCTACTATGGTAATGTTTTGCATAGCTATACATGTACAACACATACCGAATTGCTTATCTTCTCAGAGGGAGTGGGTGACAAGGGAGGAAGGGAATGGATCTGAAATCGAAGTTTTAAAATTAAATGTTTCATAAGATGTCCAGGCATTGGGGCTCAGAGATTCACCTTGCCCTAATGGCAAAATCGAAGGGGATATGGGAGAAGATATGGGAGAGAGCAGATTGGATGAGGGGATATCTAGTGGGACTGCTATTCTGGGGGTGGTGGGTAGGGAAAA
>WOXC01000409.1:0-23122 GCA_011680675.1 Gymnobelideus leadbeateri
GGTAATCAGCAAAGTCCAGCTTAGGAGGAGAAAGAAGGGTGAGCAGAGAACTAGGCCTCCCCTTTGCTTGGGCTGCTGCACCAACACGGTCATGCCCTCCTGGTAAGGAGCCCCAGATAACCCTCATCATGCTCAGGGGAGGCGGCCCCCTACAGCTGGAGGGGTCACGGGGACTCAGGGACAAGCGGTTTCCTTTACTGCGCTCCTTTCTGCACCCAGCTCTGGGCGAATTGGGATCTGCGCAGGCGCGGCACTCGTGCGACGTCCTTGCTTTACGGCAGGCCCGAGCGGTTTGCCGTAGGGAGACGGAGGTGCGGTGCAAGGCTTTTGGGCGCGGTTCGACTTGAGCGCGGTAACGAGCGTCTTTCCCGCCGAGCTCCTTTCCGTAGCTGGGGCCCGGGGATGTGCGCTGCCTCCCGCGCTGCCCCGGTCAGGTGGGGCGGGCGGCCCCGCGTTCCCCTAGCCAGCTCCGCGGGCCGTCCCGGGGCTCCGGCTGGGGCTGCGGGGGCGGGGCCCGTCCCCGGCCCTGGGTCCCGACCCTTTCTTTCTGTCCCATCCCCTCTTTCTTCCCCGATCTCTGGTGGTAACTGACGCGGGGCTCTCCTTGTTTCCCCAGACTCGCGTCCCGAGCCGGCCACTTGCAGGGCCCGCGTCATGGAGCCAGAACAGCTGCTGGAGGGACAGACGCCGGTACCCGGGGACCTGCAGGGGGAGGGGGTGCGGGGCAGCCGGGGGCCGTGGGGCTGTGCCCTGACCCATGTCTTGTCTCGTAGGTTTCAGAAAATCCTCACTCCGAGTATGGCCTCACGGAAAACGTCGAGGTAACAAACTCCACTTCTTTGACTGACTAGTAATACTTTTCCTTTGGTTGTAACTGGGAATGTTTGTTTTGTTTCTAATGTTAGACTTGCAAATAAGGGGGACCAGGATGCTGGCGCTGCTATATGCCTGATGGTTTAATCTTACTGATAGTTTGCTTTTATTGCATTTGAATTCTCTGTCTTGTTTCATGTTTTAATCTTACCGACAGTTTGCTTTTATTGCTTTTGAATTCTCTCTCCTATAGTATACAGTGTAGTTATCTTTTGCATCTATAAAATACCCTTATTAAAATCGGACTCAAGAAAAATTTCCAAAAGTTGTCAGATTACTTTATTTTGTGGGCAATGGTGGGTTTCTACTATTAATTCATGTGCTGTTGCCTACATAAGGACTTTTCTAATCCCTTCAGTTAGGTAGTGCCCCCTGAAAATTACTTTGTATTTGCCTTGCATATACTTTGTATTTACTTTTATTTATACCTCTTGTTTCCCATCTTAGAATGTAAGCCCTTTGAGGGTAGGGAATGTCTGTTTTTGTTTTCATATCTATAGCACCGAGCATAGTGCTTGGCATTTAGTAGGTTTGTAATAAATAATAAATGCTTGTTGATTGACTGATCTTTCCATTTACTTTTTAAATAATCAAAAGGTTTTCTCTGTTGACTCTTTGGTTGCTAGTCAATATTCATTAATTGGCCAGCCAATACAGAATGCTGTAGGAGTTGCTTTGAGATACATTTAGTTCATTTCAACAAACATTGGAAAGCTACATATGTCAAGCACTGTTGACATTAATTGGCCAGCCAATACAGAATGCTGTAAGAGTTGCTTTGAGATACATTTAGTTCATTTCAACAAACATTGGAAGGCTACATATGTCAAGCACTGTTCTAGGTGGGGATATGTAACAGAGCAGAAACATTTCATTAGGCAGTCGAAAGGGGAAAGGAGGATAAATTTATCACTGGAAAACAAAAGGAGACATATGCTTTATATATAATAGTAAAGCATGTATCTCCTTTTGTTTTCCAGTGAATTTATTTTCAAGTATATATTACATACATATTTTCATATGTGCATATATGCAAATGTATATATGTTATATATGTATATGTTATATATACGTGTAGCTATGCAGCATGTGTATAGATACACTGTAAAATACTCAAGGCAGAAACTTTTTAGGATTTATATGTAATCTGTTATAAATTACATACATTTTTATTTTGTTATATAAAATTAAATATTATAGAAGTAATGTATTAATAACAGGATTTTCCTTTGCATATAATAGGCACTTAATTAAAAAATAGTGACAAGAGGTAGGTACTTAATAAAGAAGTTTTCATGGAAAATAAGATGGGTGAACATTACTTAAAAGTAAGTGAAAGAAAGAAAGGATATGCTTTGGAAACAAAGGGGAAATGCATTTCAGGGCTAGTGGGCCTGATTATCTGTGGGATTTAATTGAAGTAGGATTGAAGAAGCACTCTCCAAATTCCCCTACTATCAGAGTTGGCTTTGAAACTGGTAGATTTTCTAGTGCTGTGTTAGTAGGATGGAAGTTTTAGAGCTGGAAGGAATTGTAGAAATTAACCAATTAACATCTTTTTTGATTTCCCTACCCAAAACACTCCTCCTTGGCCACTACATACCACCATCTTCCCCTCCTGGAATGTAAGCTTTTTGAGGATGGAGACTTATTTATTTGCTTTGCTTTTATTTCTGTCCTTAGTGCTTAACACTAGTATTTATTTATTATTATGATTAGCACCTACTTCCAAGGTTGCCATAAGGATAAAAATGAAATAATATTTGTAAAGTGCCTTGCAAACTTTAAAAGGCTATATATAAGTAATAGTTATTTTATATAGATGCTGCTGGGGTTTTTTGTATTGATGAACAATTAGATCAGCCACTTTTAGCAATATAGAATATTGTTTTTGATGCACCCTTGGGTTGGATCAAGTGTAGAGGCAACATAATTTGCTTGTATTTTGCACCTGTAAGACATTCCTAGGTACCAACATTCATATCCTTGACAAACAATTTGAACTTAACTAACAGTTGTAGCTCTCAACTAATTTTCATTCTTTTGTGAGATATTGAAATAGATTAACTTAGAGTTATAACCAAAATAGAGTTAGTGAAAGGAATTTCTTACAATTTAGTATATATCTAACTTTTAGGATACCTGGTAGTTGCTATGTTTCCTATTTGAAGTTTTGGTTTTGACTTTGTTATTAAAATATATAGTGGGGGCATCTAGGTGGCTCAGTGAATAGAGTGCCTGGCCCTGGGATTAGGAGGGCCTGAGTTCAAATATGGCCTCAGACACTTAATACTTAATAGCTGTGTGACCTTGGGCAAGTCACTTAACTCTAGTTGGCCTGCCTTCCCCCTTCCAAAAAAACAAAAACAAAAACAAACTCAAAATATATAATGGATTGTACTTCTTGGCATAAATAAATGGTGTGTTTTCTTCCTCAATTTTTTCATTTCTTCAAGGTTTAGATAGTAGGTAGTGATGTAACTTTTAAAAGATGTTGTTGGATTCTGTGTTGCTTGTTCTTTTTTCCTTTTGCAGTAAAATAATGCTCAGAAATCAGATGATAGTTTTTCCTAGAGGACAGAGAGACCCAACCACAATGACTTACCATTTTAAGAATTTAAATGTATAAAATATAGTCTGGAAATTTGGCATGGAATGGAGAGGTAAATTTATAAAGGAGAAAAAGGAGGGGGGGCATTTTAAAAAATAGTTAAATTATAGTTAGAACGATCATCAGCATTTTTGTTGCAAATTGAACCCAAATACAGTTTTTGTGTAATGTAATTTGCATTTGTTGTACTGTCATTGAATATATACTGTCACTGAATCACATTACAACCCCTCCATGCATATTCATCTCATACAATTCTTTTCCAAATGTTTATATAAATCTTTCATACATACTGTGGAGCCCTTTTATCTTCCTCTTATAATTTTCCTAGGATTCTGCTGTAGCAATCAAAGTCTTTTGCCTCTCATTCTTATCACAAGACCAGCACATATCTTTTTCTGGTCACTTGTGTCCTAGAGATGTTTTAGGTAATACCAGCAAGTGATGGTTATTGTTGGTAAAAAGTTTCAGTCCACTTTTCATTGCCATTTGAGGTTCTTGTAATTTTGATTCTTATGAGATTATATTCTACAGTTCATTTCTAGATAGCATCATGAAGAGGATATTAGTGTAACAGAGAAGTGACTTTTGTATCAGTTTTAAATAATTAGAAGTGCTTTGCAATTTGTCAAATGTGCTCCAGCTAATCTTTCTTACTTAGTTCCTGGCTCAGCTTATTGTCCATATATTTCATATACATATATACATACACACACATACTCACACAGAGACACACACACACTAATTTGACTGTGTAGTTGTATATCCAAGTCTATGCAATATGTATTCTTTATCCTTTTTTTCTTTGAATTGTTAGACTATTTTCAAATTCTGTGTTTCACTTATGAGACTTGATATAATTACTACAATCTCATATGTGAGTAGGAACATTGGAGAACTTGCCATCAGTAAGGAATTCTTTTATGTAAAATGTTAAATAAAAGTACTTTTATTACCTCACAGGGTGATTATGAGGAAACCACTTTGCAATCTTAAAGTACTTAACAAATGGGGGTTATATTATTATTTTCTGCAGGACATCTTCCATGACACTGGTGAGCACTTTGGTTGAACATGAATCTTTTATAGTCACCTGTTGTCAGTGGATTATTGAACAAAATGATCTCTGGTTGTATCTGTCATAGTTTTGTATAATTTTAAGATATGCTTGGATGATTTTTTTTTTTTTGAGGAGAGCCTTTGTGACAATTTTTTGTCTCACATATTTAAATAGATATTTTTTTTATGACTGCAAAAGTGACCCACTATAGAAAATACCTATAAAAACCATTGTGCTTTAGTGTTATCCAGGATATTCTTGATGTATATATTTGTGTATGTGTGTATGTATGCATATATATATGTATACACACATATATGCACACATACGCATATATACATTACTATCACAGGCACATGGTAATGAGTAATTGGTGGTTGGTGATGACTAATTGGCTTCCAGTTTTATTTTTTGGTTGTCACAGCACTTTGAATAATCTCCATTCCTTTGAAATATTCCCTTTTTCAGAACATCTTAAAAATCGGTTCCTGGATATCTTGGTAAAATTGGGTTACTTCCAGTGTGAATTTAGTCTGTATTCATTCTATTTATTTATTTATTTATTTTTTTAAAAGCAATTGGGGTTAAGTAACTTGCTCAAGGTTACACGGCTAGTCATTATTTATGCGTGGGTGCTCATTTTCTGAGGCCGGATCTGATCTCGGGTCATCCCAACTCCGAGGCTGGCGCTCTTACTCACTGCGCCACCTAGCCGCCCCTTTAGGGCAATTGGGGTTAAGTAACTTGCCCAAGGTTACACGGCTAGGTTTTTTTGTTTGTGCGGATTAAGTGTCGGAGGCCGGCTCCGAACTCAGGTCCTTCTGATTCCAGGGCCGGCGCTCTATTCACTGCGCCACCTAGCTGCCCCCTGTATTCATTTAGTCAGATAACAAATGCTTGTTGAATGAATAAATCAATTCAGCTGCTTTTTAAATCAAAGGATTATAATGTAGCCTTAGAACTGGAAGGTACCTTTACAGATCACCTAGTGTGGCCCTCTGTATTTTGCAGATAAGGAAACTAAGGCCCAGGTTTAATCCAAAGATTAAATAACTTCTTAAGAGTTTTTGATGCTTCCTCAAATAGTAAATTTTGTTCTTATTTGAATGAGTTCAAATGTGATAGGACATGAGAAAAACTTAATTGCATTGGTTCCATTTTATTTGTTTGATGCCCTGGTTTTCATCTACAGATGTTGACATTGATCTTGAAACAAGTTCTTGACTGGCTTATTTTCTCAGTACATACAGTTCTCAGTTTACATAAATTCTATTTTACACTCCTGCCTTCCCCTCCCTCCTCCCTGAGAAGGTAAGCGATCAGATATAGGTTATACATGTGCAATTATGTAAAACATTTCTATATTAGTTATTTTGTACAAGAAGAATCAAATAAAAGAAAAAAAAGTGAAAGTGAAAAATAGCATGCATCTGTCTATTCAATCCATATTAACTTTTTCTCTGGAGGCAGATAATACACTTCATCGTTAGTCCTTTGGGATTGTCTTGGATAATTATATTGCTGAGAATAGCTAAGTCATTCACAGTTCATCATACAACATTGCTGTTACTGTGTATAGTATTCTCCTGGTTCACTTCACTATGCATCAATTCATTCAAATTGAGGTTTTTCTGTCATCCTGCTTGTCATTTCTTATAGCACAGTAATATTCCATTATAATCATATACTATATAGCTTGTTTAGTCATTCTGAAGTTGATGGGCCCCCCTCCCTTGATTTCCAACACCACAAAAAGAGTTGCAACAAATATTTTTGTACAACTAGGTCCTTTTCCCTTTGGATGTCTTTGGGATATAGGCCTAGCAGTGGTATTGTTAGGTCAAAGGTTATAAACAGTTTTATAGCCTTTTGGGCATAGTTCATGTTGTTTTCCAGAATGGTTGGATTAGTTCACAACTCTACCAATAGTGCATTGGTATCTCAGTTTTCCCATGTCCCCTCCAACATCCAACATTTTCCTTTTTTGTCATATTAACCACTCTGATAGGTATGAGGTGGTATCTCACAGTTCTTTTAATTTTCATTTCTCATCAATTTTGATCAATCAGTAGTAATTTATAGCATTTTTTCATATGATCATAGATAGCTTTGATTTCTTTGAAAACTGCCTGTTCATAACTTTTGACCATTTATCAATTGGGGAATATGACTTCTATTTTTCCAAATTTGAGTTGATTCTCTATGTATTTAAGAACTGAGGTCATTATCAGAGATACTTGTTGCAATACGTTTTCTCCCAGTTTTCTGCTTTCCTTATAATTTTGGTTGCATTGGTTTTGTTTGTGCAAAACCTTTAAAAAATTTTTATATAATCAAAATAATCTATCTTATATTGCTCTCCATGTCTTCTTTGGTCCTAAATTCTTCCCTTATCCATAAATCTGATATAAACTAATCCATGCCCTCTTAATTTGCTTATGATATCACCCTTTATATCTAAATCATGTACCCATTTAACCTTATCTTGGTATATTATACCTAGTTTCTTTTTTAAAAAAATTTCAAATCTTAATTTATTATTTTTTAGTTTTCAACATTCATTTCCACAAGATTTTGAGTTATAATTTTTCTCCCCTTCTCTCCACCCCAAAATAGTGACCCTACTGAATGCCCCTTCCCCCAATCTGTTCTCTTATATCTTCCCCAATCACCCCTAACTTTTTAGTAGGGCAAGATGGATTTCTATACCCCAGTGCCCTTGTATATCTTATTTCCCAGTTGCATGTAAAAAAAACAATTTTTTTGAAACATTTGTTTTTAAAACTTTGATTTCTTGATTTCTTTCCTTTCTTCCCTCCTCCCCACCCCTACTGTGAAGACAAGCAATTCAATATAGGTTGAATATGTGTAGTTATGCAAAACATTTCCATAGTAATCATATTGTGAAAGACTAACTTTATTTCCCTCTATCCTATCTTGCCCCCTACTTATTCTATTTTCTCCTTTGACCCTGTCCCTTTTCAAAAGTGTTTGCTTCTAACTACCCTCTCCTCCAGCCTGCCCTCCTTTGTATCATCCCCCCCTCTTATCTCCTTCTTCCCTACTTCCCTGTAGGGTAAGATACCCAATTGAGTGTGCTGTACCTAGTATATGCTGTACTGTTTTCTAGTTTTCCCAGCAGTTTTTGTCAAATAATGAGTTTTTATTCCAAAAGCTTGAATCTTTGGGTTTATCACATACCAGGTTACTGTGGTCATTTACTATAATGTAATTTGTACCTATTCCACTGATCCACCTTTCTCTTTCTTAGCCAGTACCAGATTGTTTTGTTAATTACCACTTCATAATTCAGTTTGAGATATGGTATGGCTAGATAACCTTCTTTCACAGTTTTTTTCATTGATTCCCTTGCTATCTTTGAACTTTTATTTTTTCAGATGAATTTTGTTATTATTTTTTCTAGTTCTATAAAATAATTTTTTGATAGTTTGATTGGTATGGCACTTAATAAATAGCTTAATTTAGGTAGAATTGTCATTTTTATTATATTGGCTCAGCCTATCCATGAACCATTGATATTTTTTCAGTTGTTTAGATCTGACTTCCTTTGTGTGAAAAGTGTTTTACATTTGTGTTCCTATAGTACCTGGGTTTGTTTCGGCAGGCTGATGCCCAAGTATTTTACATTGTCTATAGTTATTTTAAATGGAATTTCTCTTTGTATCTCTCACTACTGGACTTTGTTGGTAATATATAGAAATGCTAATGATTTACATGGATATATCTTGTATTCTACAACTTTGACAAAGTTGTTATTAATTTCAAGTACTTTTTTAGTCGATTCTCTAGGATTTTCTAAGTATAACATATCATTTGCAAAGAGTGATAGTTTTGTTTCCTCACAGCCTATTCTAATTCCTTTAATTTCTTTTTCTTTTTAAATTGTAATAGTTAACATTTCTAGTATAATTTTAAATAATAGAGGTGATAATGGGCATCCTTGCTTTATCCCTGATTGTATTCTGAAGGTTTCTAGCTTATCCCCATTACAGATAATACTTGCTGGTGTTCTTAGATAAATATTATTTAACATTTTAAGGTAAGCCCCATTTATTCCTATATGCTGTATTTTGTCAAAAGCTTTTTCTGTATCAATTGAGATAATCAACATTTCTGTTGCTTTTGTTATTGATATGGTCAATTAGGTTGATAGTTTTCCTAATATTGAACCAGTCTTGCATTCCTCATATAAATCCCACGTGGTTATAGTGTATGATCATTGTGATATACTGCTACAATCTTTTTGCTAGTATTTTACTTAAAATTTTTGCATGAGTATTCATTAGGGTAATTGGTCTATAATCTTCTTTGTTTTGGCTTTTCCTGGTTTGGGCATTAGCACCATATCTGGGTCATAAAATCAGTTTGGTAGGACTCCACCTATTTTTTCCAAATAGTTTATATAGTATTGGAATTAATTGTTCTTTAAATGTTTGGTTCTTTACATGTTCACAAATGCTTGTGAATCTATCTGTTCCTGGGAATTTTTTCTTAGGAAGTTTATCGATGACTTGTTCAATTTCTTTTTCTAATATCAGGTTCTTTAAGTATTTTATTTCTTCTTCTGTTAATCAGGATAATTTCTACTTTTTGTAAATATTCATCCATTTTGTTTAGATTGTCAAATTTATTGGCATGTGATTGGGCAAAATAACTCCTAACAATTATCTCAGTTTCCTCTTTATTGGTAGTGAATTCATCCCTTTTATTTTTGATACTAGTAATTTGGTTTTCTTCTTTCCTTTTAAAAATCAAGTTAACCAGTGGTTTATCTGTTTCATTGTTTTTTTTTTAATAAAACCAGCTTCTAGTTTTATATATTAGTTCAGTGGTTTTCTTCAATTTTATTAATCTCTCCTTTGCTTTTCAGATTTTCTATTTTGGGGTTTAATTGGGTTTTAAAATTTTGTTCTTTTTCTAGTTTTTTTTTAAGTTTTGTTCCCAATTCATTGTTTTTCTTTTTTTCTATTTTATTGATGCAAGCAGTTAGAGATATAAATTTTCCCCTAAGGACTGCTTTGGGTGCATCCCATAAATTTTAGTGTGTTGTCTCATTGTTATAATTTTCTTTAATGGAATTATTGGTTGTTTCTATGATTTGTTCTTTGACCCACTTTATGCAACTTTTTTTATGAAGCTATTGTGAGATGTTTTAACAGTGGCTTTCTTTTTTCCCCTTATATATCTGACAATAGCAAGCGGTATTATCCTCAGTTATTCTTTGAAGTATTTTTATCTAGCTTTCAATATAAGAAAAAAATTCACTCAACTGATGAAATGTTTCTGCCAGCTGTTTCATTGTGAACCTTTTTGGTTTGGCCTTGGGTTCAGAATCTTCCCTTTCTTCTTCAGTCTTTGTAGCCAGCAGCTCAATCAATTTGACAGCTCTTCTCCTTGAGACACAATCAACTCCTCATTTAAATGTTTGGTTCTTTACATGTTTACAAATGCTTGTCATTGTCATCCACTTACAGCTCCAATTTTTGTGCTAATTTTGCAATCTTTTTTCTCACTTTTTCAAACGTTTCATCTTTATCAAATTCACAAAAATTGGTAACAAACTATGGACTCTCTTCATACGTGTTTGTCTATCTTTCCATGTCTTAGCATTACTCTGGATTGCATGGTAAATATTTTAGGACTTCCAGAAATCTGTGTCAAGTCCTTATCAGCATCCAAGGCTGTAGTTGCTGGGCACCCATGCATAAAAAATTTGTCTGCCTTGGTATCTGCAGTCATTCCTTCATCTATATGTTTTAATAATGAGGCGGCATTAGGAGGAAGGTAGAGCACTTCTACATTTCATTTAAAATTATCCAGATAGGGAAGGAATGAAGCAGTGCATAAACTATCATTCAAAGATGATAAGGGTTATCCATGCCTAAGGATTAGTGAAATAATGCACAGGTAGTGTTGCTCTGCTGATTTTTTTCTGGGATTTTCTGAGTGCTACACAAGAACTGGTTTTAATTTACAAGTCTCAGATACATTTCCTCCAAGCAGAAGAGTAATTCTGTTTCTCAAAGCTTTATGCCCTGGCATAGTTTTTTCTCCACCAAGTTGTAGGTTCAAGATGGAATTCTTTGATAAAATATGCTGATTTCATCTATACTAGAATTTGTCTTGGTAAGCAGGGACTTTCATTTATTGCTTTTTGTAGGAACTCTGGGAACTTCTTTGCTGCTTCAGTATCTGCATTAGTAGCCTTTCCTGATACATGCTTATTATAAAATCCTGCCCAATTTTAAAATCATGCAAACCAACCACCACCTTCTGTAAATACCTGTATTCCTTGAGAGTATTTTACCTTTAAATTTTTGAAGAATCTTTGGGCCTTGGCTCAAATTGTTATCAAGCTTAAAGGAGTATTCTTCTGAGTTTAGTCTTTTATTCACATAGTTAAATAGTTTCTCTATCTCTAGACTAGTACCTTCTCTTCCTTTTCAACAGATAAGTCACCTTCATGCAAGTACTGCCTTTAAAGTGTGCTCCTTTATCTGGAGTACTATCTTCACTATGGTGTTTACACTTGCAAGACCAAGTTCATATGCTATTGATGACAATTTTTATCCTTCATATTTTCTAATTATTTGACTTATTTTTTTCTTTTTTTTTAGGCAGGGGCAGTTAGGGTTAAGTGACTTGCTCAAGGTCACATGGCTAGTAAGTGTTAAATGTCTGAGGCCGGATTTGAACTCAGGTCCTCCTGACTCCAGGGCCAGTGTTCTACTCGCTGTGCTACTTAGCCACCCTTTGGTGGTTCTCATTTCTTTGCTTTTTAGAGGGAGGAAAGCAGGGCAGTTAGGGTTAAGTGACTTGCCCAAGGTCACACAGCTAAGTGTTAAATGTCTGAGATCAGATTTGAACTTGGGTCCTCCTGACTCCAGGGCTGGTGCTCTACTCACTGCACCACCTAGCTGCTATCATTTGACTTATGCTTATGAGATAGTTCATGATTCCCCTGAAGAGCTTATTTGATTCCAGCCATGGTGAAAATATAAGGATCACTATTGAACACAGGGAGAGGCATAGTATCACTCACTGTCTGCTGACATGTGGAAACTGACTTAGAGGTATTTCTCAGCTTCCTCCCAGCATTTATACTAACTCAGTCATGAAGTATCTTATTGTACAGTGTCTGCTTTAAGGAGTTTTCCCAATTTCTTTTAGAATGCAGATTTCTTTCAGAATTCTTTACATAAAGCCCAGTTTATGTGAAGCAATACTATTTTTCATTCTTTAAAGAGGCACTACTACTAAATTTTCCATTACCTTTTGTATACCTTCTTTCATAATACTTTTGTAAGTGAACTTTAAACCAGTGTTGTCTTTGGTTACTGTTTTTCTTGGCAAGGATAACTGGGACATAATTAATGGCTTTTTTATTCTAGGGGTTGGAGATGCTATAATTTCATATAGTACCTTCTTTTTATCCTTTTGTAATAGTAATTAGTAAAGGAACATTTTAATATTGTTGAAAGTTCTAAAACCAGACTGAAAAAATGACTGATATGATGTTGGTACCTGCTTTTTGTAGTAAATTCTATTTTTTAAAATGTATAAAATTTGTATAAAAGTGTTTCTTTTGTCCTCTATACAATTTGGCTATAGCTTGGGTAAAAAGTAATTTAACTAGAAAAGTATGTATGTTAACATACATACATATATTTTTCATATATATGTGATATATAAAATAGGTGAAGTATATTTTGAACATTGCCATTTATTCCTTTTTGCCCTAAGTTTCTAAAATAATCAATTGCAAAAATATCAAATTGAGAATTTCAGTAAAATATTTCTACTTCATATGCTTCCAGTTCCTTGGAAGTTGATTGGGTTCCATATGGAAACTCAAAGCTTAAAAATGCATTTGGGTTTGAAGGAGGCTGCAAGTAGAGAGGTTGAGTAAAAGTTAAAAGAATATATTTTAATGGAAAAAGAGAAGAAATATTTCTTGCTAGAAATATAGAGGGAATTTTAAAAGCAGAAGTAAAGAGAAAAATCTGATATTACGAACAAAAACAATTAACAGTTATGGGGGATAATGGGAAAAGTAACTGGAATGAAATCTGATAAGAGAAATTTGGGTAGGTCATGGGGAGAGAGAGATTTGGGAATTGAAGTGTTCTAATTGAAAAACATTTTATTTCTTCATTGATCTGCCTTGAGAAACTCAACCCGAACCTTAGTTTTTTTTGTCACTCAATTTAATGTGTCAGATTGATGATCATTTTTTAATTTATTAGCGAATAGTGGAAAATGAGAAGATTAATGCAGAAAAGTCATCAAAACAGAAGGTGGACCTTCAATCATTGCCAACTCGTGCCTACTTGGATCAGACTGTTGTACCTATTTTATTACAGGGACTTGCTGTGCTTGCAAAAGAAAGGTGAGAACACATGGAATCTGATTTTCAATTCTTTTGCAAATGATTTATATTTTTCTTTAAAATACTGTATGTATGTTAACATAAGTATTTCACATTTCAGAACAACTGTGTGAGTCGTAAATACTTGTAAGCCTGAGGTTGTGTCTGAGTAGAGACAATAGATAATTTTTTTTTGTTTGTTTGCTTTTTTGGAGGGGGGATGGTAGGGCTTGGGGTTAAGTGACTTGCCCAAGGTCACACGGTTAGGTTTTGTGTGTGTGTGTGTGTGTGTGTGTGTGTGTGTGTGTGTGTGTGTGTGTGTGTGTGTGTGTTTTAAGTGTCTGAGCCGGATTTGAACTCAGGTACTCCTGACTCCAGGGCCAGTGCTCTATTCAATGTGCCACTTAGCCACCCCGACGATAGATAATATTTGATTCCTCTTCTTGGAACTACTTTTTCCTAAGTACCCAAATCAATCCAGGCCTAATTTGGGAATGATAGGAATGCTTTTCTATGCCATTTCTTTTTCATTCTTGTTCCTGGATACTTCATAGATCTTTAGGAAAGATCTTAAGGGAAATTATGAGAGGACTTGGTATTAAGATACCATTGCCACCCTTGGAGTTATCTTTATCTAGGATATTCTCTCAGTCAATTAGACAGTGATAAAAAGAAGATTTAAGGAATAGCAGTGATGATAATACATTTATGCTACTACTTTTGCCTCAAGTCACCTGAGGGGATAAAATAACCAGTAGATTTACTCTAGTATTTGTTGCTTGACTGTGATTTACATTGCATTATGTAGTAAAGATAATTTATTTGTAAAGTTAACATTTTTTGTACATTATTATTGCCTGAAAATTAGAATAAAATTGGAAATGATCTTGATTTGCAACACCATTGGCTTTACATTTATTTTTCTTTTTTCTGCCTTTTAATTTTTCCCATAACTTTCATCTAATTGATTTCTTTTTAGGTAAGTAGATCCATTGGAAAAGATCTTTTTGCTAATGAAGTTAGTCCTCATTTTTGTGCCCCTTGTGTCCTAGTGTAATGAGTTTAAATTTTGTCAGAAATAAATTAAAAAATTTACCATAGTACAACTTAAGAACATATGTCAGGCTTGAAGAGGTGAGTATTGTCTAACAATTAGAAAAGTGCAAGTTGCTACTATTGTCAAGTATAGTTCTAATGTAATAGAAGCTTAGATATTTGTTTTGATTTTTATGTGCACAATTTAAGATTTCAGTGAAATTGGAATTACTCTATGGGTATTAGGATTTATCATTTATAATTTATAATATACATATAATATATAACATAATTTATAATATATTTAAATTAAAGGTGAGTTTTTTATTCTCTGCTTTTTTCCCTCCTGTTAAAGAAACATAACTAGCATTGTACTTTGAATATAGGTTAAAGGTTTTGAAGAAAGTTTTTGAATGACAAATACTAGAATTTTAAAGTTAAAAATAACTTCAGCATATTGAGATTAAATAAAATAAAACTTAGGCCTGTTTACATGTGAAGCAGATGTTAATTTGTTTTTTCAATTAAAGTTAATGGATGTTTTCAAGTCTTAACATCTTTGGGCCAGTGTATGTCAGATGTCAATATAATATACCATGTTGTGTGAAGTATGCAATTTTTGGCCTCAAATCCAAATATTTAGACTTCTGAAATATACTAAAATGTAGTATAAAAATGATAAAGTGGTGAGATATTAATAGTAAACTTTGTGTTCCAACGTGATGGTATTTAAAATTGTCCCAATGTAAAATCATGATGTAAAAATTGACTATGAGGGGCGGCTAGGTGTCACAGTGAGTAGAGCGTTGGCCCTGGAGTCAGAAGGACCTGAGTTCGGATCCGACCTCAGACACTTAACCCACAAACAAAAAACCTAGCCGGGTGACCTTGGGCAAGTTACTTAATCCCAATTGCCCTCCGAAAAGCAAAAAAAAAAAAAAAAAAAGAATTGACTATGAGGTAATGAGATTAATTTATGCCTCCAAATGGGTGTGATCTTCTTTAATGTAGTCATGTTATGGAGGCTTTAAACTTATTCCAGAATTTTACCTCTTTATCTTGTCATCTTCCTTTCTACTTTAACCATACTTGAGTAACTTTAGTTTATATATAAGTACAGGTGCTTGGCCTTAGCCTTCCAGTTCATCAGTCTCCTCATCTTCTGTGACCTCCATAGTTATTTTACCTTACCCACAAAGAGAGGCATGACTCTGCCCTTGATGTGACCATTATCGATACTTATTCCACTTCCCTGATCCAGAATTCTGAAATTTATCTCCTCGACCATAACCTTCTCTTCTTCAGTCTCTCTTGCTTCAACTCACCATAATCTGTTCTGGCCAATATACCTTTAAAACTTTTAGGTCTTTTCATGTATCCTGTAGCTGAATTTTCTTTTATAACTCGTATATTAAAGTTTGAACTCCTTGAAAGCTCTTTTTTCTGTTTACATTACCAGTGCTTAATAAATGCTTTTTCCTTCATTCTCACTGAGAGTTCCTAATAGCAATCATAGGTCTAGTCAATATCATTATCCCAGATACATGGGCCGACTTCATGACTATAAAATAATAAGATGGGATTTTCAAATAAATGTAATAATGCATCTTATAGTTCATTTTACTCTTTATCAATTCATATGTCTTAATACATTTCTCTGAATCTTATATTCATCATTTCTTATGGTGCTATAATATTTCATTACATTCATATACCACAATTTGTTCAGCCGTTACGCCAATAGGTGGACACCTATTTCCAGTTATTTGCTGCAAGAAAAATGCTGCTTATAAACGTTCTTGTTGCATGTGTCCTTAACTTCCTTGGGAAGGATGTTGGTGTTGTCAGCAGAAACAAATATGTTTGGCAGAAGGATGGATTTAGGGGAAAATATATTGAGTTCTATGTTGGACATACCAAATTTGAGGTGCTTATTTTTGTGATATATGCCTCATGGCAATATTGTTGGGTCAAAGGGTATGTGTACAGTTAAGTGGCTTTTTTGTATATTGTTTTTTGTTTTCCAGAATGATTGAACTAATTCATAGTTCTGTTATTGTTCTTATCTTTCTACAGCTTCCCTAATCATTGTCATTTTCCCTTTTGGTCATATTTGCCAATCTGAGGAGTCTGAAGTGGAACCTTTTGAATCCTCTGAGCTACTCTTTATCTTCACTATGACTTTTCCAGTTCTTTCATAGTCTTCACTCCAACTTAAAATATTTCAACCATTCAACTTAAAACATTTCAACCATTCGCTGTCAGGTACCATTGTTCTCTGAGCCTCTTGACACCCATACCTTGCTAGAACCAAACCCTGGTCACCCTCACCATCTACCTTCTCTGTGTATATGAGCACTTCTGGAGAGGTAACAAATGTGCTGGCTAACTTTACTACAAATATAAGTTATCTGAGCTATGCCCTCACCTCTAATGTGGCAATCTTTCCCTGATTAATTTTATCATACTCTCCACAAAGACTATTCCAATCTTTTTCCTCTCATATCAAAGTACTATCATGACCCTTTTCCTACTTCCTCTTAGCAGAGGAACTCCCTTTTTGTTCTACTGAGAAAATAGAGGCCATCCATCATGAGCCTTCACAATTTGTGCCTCCATTTGCTCCTTTCCTCCAGTTCCTCATAAGGAGATGGGTTTCCTCCTTTTTAATACTAACCCCTTCACTTATGTTCTTGATTCCACCTCTTCTCTTTTCCTTTTAGTGCTTGCCTCCTTGATCATTCCCTCTCTGTCTTTTCCTTTTAATCTATCCTCCACATAACTTCCAAATTGATATTCATATGTAGTACTCTATTGGATTCCAGTCTTTTTCTTCTAATAACTTCCAAATTGATATTCATAAAACAGATATGAACATGTCACACCACCCTTCCCCCACTCAAAAATTATCAGTGACTCCCTGTTCCTCTTAGTATCAAATGCAGACTCCAAAGCCTGGTGTTTAAAGCCCTCCACAATCTGGCTTTCCCATCTAACTTTACAGTTTTACTTCATGTTGCTTTTCGTCATGTACTTTCCATTTCAAACACATTGGCTTTCTAGGTTTTTCCATAGATGTTAATTGTCTGAGTGCCTTTACAAAGGATGTCCCTGATGTCTAGACACCCTCCTTCCTCACTTTCATCTTGTGGAATTCTTAACTTGCTTCAAAGCACAGCTCAGGTACCACCTCTTTCAAAAGGTCTTTCTTAACTCCCCAGCAGAAAGTAAGTTCTTTAAGGTTAGGGACTCACTTTTTTTGCCTCTTTGTAGCTCTCCTTAATAAGTATTGTTAAATTCAGTTGTTTAAATTATTTTTGGGTCTTAGCTTTTACCTTCAGAACCATTTGACAGACACAAAAGGAAACCAGCCTTTTCATTTCATAACTTTTATTTATTTAACTACAAATGATATTTTCCAGCTTAATTACCCATTTACTTATGAAACTTATCTCTGATTAAGTTTTGACTTTCTAAAATCAAAGCCACCATCACAGATTGAAGACTTGCCCCCACTAAGGATATTCTGAAATGTGCACCAGGTTTTGAAAGTTAACTCTAAAAGAGGGTTCCAAAAATATTTTGGTTGATGGTACTGTCACTGGAATTGTGTATAGCCATGTCCAGTGATTACTTTGAGGGGGTTTGCTTACATTTGGATGTATGACTCAGTACATTTACTTGAAAACCCTGTCTTATTGCTTTATAGTTATGAAGCTTGCCCATATATTTGTGGGATAGTGATACTGACTGGACTTAGGATTTCTTTGCTATAAGGCTCTCTCAGTGAGCAAATTTCCTCTAACAATGCATCTTTATAGTTTTAGGGAGTTGTCTAGAATACTTGAGAGGTTTAAAATTTGTTTAGGGTCACACAGGCAGTATGTATTTAGAGGTAAGACTGAAGCCCAAGTTTTCTTGGCTCTGAAGACAATTTTCTACACCACAACATGATGCTGTCTCTTGTCTAAATTGAAGATACAGAATTTATATTTTAATTAGGAGTGAAGGTGAAAACCAAAATAATCATTTTAAATTTAGAGAAATAGATGGCTGTTTGCTAAAGAAGTAAATGATTTTCTTGTGTTACAGTGAAATAGAATAAAGATATCCTTTTGCTTGAATTTTGGTAAGAAATTTCTTCTGAAATTGTGTTAAATGGTTATTACAGAGCAATAATGCAATGTCATTTTTATAATAGAAACTTGGGTGGATACATCTGGAATAGATTCTAAATCTTGGATCTCTTTTTCTTTTCAGACCTCCAAATCCCATTGAATTTCTAGCATCGTATCTTTTAAAAAACAAGTCACAGTTTGAGGATCGAAACTAATTTTGGGAAAAGAATAAAATAATTTGGTTGTTACTGTAGATATATATGATTAAGAGGCAGTTTATATTGCCATGATTCCTTTTTTTTTTCTTTTGAAAGTATATGAATCTTCAGGACCACAGATCTTGTTTCAGTAACTCCAAAAGGGAACATATTTCCCTTATTCTTTATTTAATGAACATACTTACTTAATGAGCATATTCGTTGTTTTTATTTTTTCACATTGTCTTAAAATCAACCTTCAGAATAAATTGCTAAAAATTCGATTATTTGAAAGCAGTTTTTATTGAGGATATTTGTGTATTTTTTGGGTATTCATAGTTAGCACTGATCCTATTTCTGATCATTTTTGCATCAGTTTCCTGTTGGCTTCATTTTAGGATGTTGTATTGATTTACAGCACAATGAAAATATAGCACAGAGAAAAGATACTATAAAAGCCTAAGCATTTTAAGTGGCATGCAGTTTGTCATTTCTACCTGTCAATTTCTATTGCCTTAACCTGGCTGTCTCCAAATATGTACTTCCTAGCCAATCAAAAAGTAGTTGTTCCTTAGTTACTTCCCTAAGTGATCACATGGCACCCAAGACTGATGCATGTGGAGAGGTTGAGGTAACCCTCCAACCGAAGGAGAGGGAGTTTATGGATATTCTTTGGAGAAAAGGGTTTTAAGATAGGCAAGGAAAAAATTAGAGTTAAGTACCTGTTTTTAAAAAAATTCATGAGTTTCATGTCTCCCAACTAAAAATACTAAAAAGTTTTTGCAAAATTAAAAAAAAGGAAATGGTATGACTGAACAAGGTCTACTAAAGAAAAGTAGTACTGATCTGCATCTGCCAAATTTTTGATTATATGAGTAACAGAAATTTGGAAATAATTGGTATTTGTCATTTCCACAGTTTTATCAGGATGCAGTAGGAAATATACTGGATTTAGAGTCAGAATACTTAGGCTTACTACTTATGAGGTCTATTCTTTTAGCTGTTTCATCTCTAAGATGGAGATAATAATACTTAAGTACCTCACCAGGGTTATTACAAATATAAGAACATAGAATAACACTTTTGGAGACTGCAAAGTGCTTTACAACCTTAAGGTGCTATTATTTTCAAATAAGTTAGATTGTGAATCCTTGAGAGCAGAGCAATGGTGTTATCTTTTCATACACAGTGCCCTGTGTATAGGTACTTAATAAAATGTTTGAAGGAATCAGATATACCAAATTTTTCATTCTTTCTGGTTTACTCATTTTTTATGAATCTGCCCTGGCAGTTACATTTTTTATTTTAAATTTAATTCTCAAAAATAATTAAACATAGAATAATATGTATTTTCATTTACCCATTTACCCTTTTTATTTACCAAGGTCAAACCAAGTAAATTAGCAGGGAAAAAGGAAAAGAAAATGTTTTCTGTCCCTATGCTTCCAAGTCTGTCCGTTTACCATTTGACTTTAGTTTTATTTGAAAAAGTAGTTGTAGTCAGTATGTATAATGGTACTACTGGTTCTGCCAGTCTCATTTTGTATCAGTTCATTTGGTGTTTCCATATTTTCTTGTATTCTTTAGATTTATAAAATTCCATGGCATTAATACATAATCCAGCCATTTTCTAATAATTGAAATACAGGTTGTATCTATTTTATGCTATTATAAATAAAGCAGTTATGAATAATTTTGTATAGATAGGCTCCCCCTGCCATCCTCCTGCCTCCCTGCCCCCATCGTAGTCTTAGCATAAATTAAATAGCAGGTTGGGGCAAGTCATCAGGGAGCACTCAGCAACCCATTTGCCTTGTGTCCAAGTCAGACTCAACTGGAAATTTTTTACCTGTATAGGGTTTGATACTTGATTGTTACTGTAATCTAGAAGTTTATTATCTCTAAATTCTAGTTGATATCAGGAATATATTGCTAATTCTAACACTAATTATAAATATGTGTTGTCTCCTTACTTGATTTTTCTTACCCCCATTATAGATTTATTAAAATGCTTTGGTATTCTAGTATTTTTTCCCCCTCAGGGCCATATCAAATATGTTTAGAAACTTAGGAGCCACTCATGTTATCAGCAGTGAATAAATTGAACTACAGAATTTTAAACTTATTGCTCTGGATTTCACTGCTAAAAAACTCCTACCTATACAAACTGAGAAACTTTTTTGTAACTTAGCCTTAGTTGTCTGGGGCCTACAACTGGCATTTATCAGAAGCAGGACTTAATAAGTCTTCTGGTTCCAAGGCTGCCCCCTACATCTTGCTGCTTCTCAGTATTACAAGATGGAATCTAAAGTAGTATGACTATGTATTATGCTGGGGCTTAGTCTCCTTAAATTTTATCTTAACAAATACCTTTCCCCCCAGAAAGCTTTGGGTGTCCAGAAGGTAGTGATTGCTTTTTTTTTTTTTAAGCAATTGGGGTTAAGTAACTTGCTCACGGTTACACGGCTAGTCATTATTTATGTGTGGGTGCTTATTTTCTGAGGCCGGATTTGATCTCGGGTCATCCCAAATCCGAGGCTGGCGCTCTTACTGCGCCACCTAGCCGCCCCTTTAGGGCAACTGGGGTTAAGTAACTTGCCCAAGGTTACATGGCTAGGTTTTTGTTTGTGTGGATTAAGTGTCTGAGGCCTGTTCCGAACTCAGGTCCTTCTGACTCCAGGGCTGGAGCTCTATTCACTGCGCCACCTAGCCGCCCCTTAGTGATTGCTTTTGTGTAATATGTAATAATACAGTGCTTTATTATCTGTAAAGGACTTTACATAGATTCTCGTTGAGTCTTGGAACAGTGCTGTGAGGTAGGTACTGGAGGCATTGTCAGTTGAAAGTAGAAGAAACAGCTTCGTTTAAGTTTGTTGCTCCTGCTCACAAAATAATGTCAGAAGTAGCATTTGAATTCAGGCATTTCTGATTCTTACCTGATTCTTTTAAGTTGTCTTACCTAGACTGCCTCCCCAAATATACATATTTTTGTCTTGGAGAAAGGAGCAAGATATAATATAGAAATCCTTGAAAACTGAGAAATTAACTTTTATGAAGGGAATTTGGGTTTTTGGATTGGCAATTAGAATAGCTTGTCATTGTCGAAATATGTTGGAGATTGACAGTATTTAGATCAGAGGAATCAAGGTAGCTCCAGTTTTGTTCACCTCATCAAGTTGCATTACCAGTGGAGACTTGGCTGGTTTGTCCAGGCTCAGCCCTAAGAAAGAACTTTTTGAAATTCTGGGCAATTTTTTTCTTTTCTAAAGAGAACTTAACCCTAAATTTTACGTATGTTGTCGAGGTGACATTTAGGGTCGTTGACAGAACAGATGCTCTATGAAGTTTTTCATTATAGAAATAAAACAGGATGCCATTTTTATTTTGCTGTAATTTTCCATTTCACCACAGAAACACAATTACCAATCATTAGGAAGAAGAGCTGGTGGCATCCTTCCAATGATTAATTATCAAGGCTTCCCCATCCTTTGAGGTCTGTATGACTTCTTAATGGAGGGACCAATTTGTTATTCCTATATGTTGGTGTCATTAGACTTTATGTACTTCAGTAAACTTGTCTACTTCTTACTTGGATTTTTGAGAGGTACCTAGAAGGATTTGATGTCAATATGTCTGGTTGGGCTGCTACATACAAGGTGGCTATGTTGTATTTTTTTCCCCCAAAATTTAGGGGTTGAGAGGGAAAAGATGGAAGAAGAAAGCAATAAATACTTGATCCAATGAAGATTTTATCCCAGCAAAGAAGCAGGAGCCCAGAAGATTAAGTGAGTCAGACTTTAAATCTAACTGAAAAATTTCTTAGTGGAATTTCATGTAAAAAAGAAGTGACAACATACATTCAAGAAAATATCAGGCAGAAGAGCTGAGCATAGGAGTTTCTTTGTAATATCAATAGAGTAATAAAAATGTTATTAGGTGAGTTTCATGCACTGCTTTTCCCTGTGCTAAAGAGGCCTGGCCAGGGGCGGCTAGGTGGCGCAGTGAGTAGAGTGCCGGCCCTGGAGTCAGAAGGACTTGAGTTCGGATCCGGCCTCAGACACTTAATGCACACACAAAAAAAACCTAGCCGTGTGACCTTGGGCAAGTTACTTAACCCCAATTGCCCTCCAAAAAGCAAAAAAAAAAAAAAAAAAAAGAGAGAGGCCTGGCCAGTGTGGAAGTGGATGTTACTTCAGTATCCTGGTTTTTGTTCTGGCTGAAGCTGTGTGGTTTCAAGACTTGTTTCTCCATGTGTGGGACCAAGAGCAGCCCCACCACACTGCGTGGTCCACCTTGGTACATTGGGCCTGCTTTTGGAAATCTTGCACTGCAAGAACTGTCACCGTGAAAGGAGCACAGAAGGGGGCAAATTCCTCCAGGACTGGAACAACCCCATTTGTCTTCATTATAAATAAACTCTCCCTTCTTGGCCACAGGCTAAAGTTACCCAGTAAAGGAAACCTTGGCTTGTGGACTCGTAAAGGCCGCCTTTTTGCACGAGACTGTTCTGGGGGGGCCGGCCGGGGTGGGTGTGAGGCACCTCCAGTGGGTCCGGTCTCTCCAGTTCCAGCCTTCGGGTCGCCCCCACTTCTTTCCCCGCCAGGGGAGCGCAGAGCCGCACGTTCGGCCGGCCGGCAGCTGGGCATGCTCAGTGGGCAGCTCTCGTTGGGGGGGAGAGGGGGAGGTGGCGAGTGAGGAAGTCTTTCCTCTTCACGAGCTCGACCTCCTCAGCTGAGGATCTGGCCCCGGCCATTTTTTGTACCCGCGGTCGCCTCCCGGGGCTCAGGCAAAGCTCCAATGCAGCCCTAAGCGCCTGCAGTTCGTAGTCTCCCTGGCCCC
>WOXC01000410.1:0-24573 GCA_011680675.1 Gymnobelideus leadbeateri
GGTGGCGCAATGAGTAAGAGCGCCGGCCTCGGAGTTTGGATGACCCGAGATCAGATCCGGCCTCAGAAAATGAGCACCCACGCATAAATAATGACTAGCCGTGTAACCTTGAGCAAGTTACTTAACCCCAATTGCTTAAAAAAAAATGATTTATTTTTCCCCCCTGTTATTCCCCTACCCACCTTCCCAGAATAGTAATCCCACAAGATAGCCTCCAATCTGCTCTCTCCCATACCTTCTCCCATACCCCCTTCGACTTTTCCATTATAGGAAGGTGAATCTTTGTGTCCCAGTGCCTGCCCATCTCATCTCCCAATTATAGGCAAAAGAGTATTAATAATAGTATTTATATATATTTGAAACATTTAATGTTAAGACCTCAAATTTCAGATCCATTTCCTTCCTCCCTTGTCAGCCATTCCCTCTTGGGAGATAAGTAATTCAGTATATGTCGTACATGTCTAGCTATGCAAAACATTATCATAGTAGATATATTCTACAAGGCTGCTTATAATTCCCTCCCACTCATCCCACCCCCCACCTGGTCCATTCCCTACATGATCTTGTCCCTCTTCTAGAGTGGGTACTTCCAACCTCCCCTCACCCCAAGGATGCCCTCCCATCCATCATCCCTCCTCTCATCCCCCTTACCCCTATTCTGCTATAGGTTGAGATACCCCATTTAGTATGTATGTCATTCTATCCCTGAACCAAATTCAATGAGAATGTGGTTTTGCCTTTTTGCCTTCCTATTCTTCCCCTCCCTTGCAGCCACTTCCCCTTGCTTCTTCTACATGAGATAGTTAACCCTACCCTGTCTCTCCCCCTCTCCTCTTGCCACTTTCCTCTCTCACCTCATAATTTCACCCCTTGAGTACCCTCCCTCCCCAACAAATTCAACCTATGCCCTCTATCCATATATAACTGTAAACATATATACACACATTCACATATGTATTCATATGACCATACACCCTTCTTCCGTTATTTTCATACTGAGAAAGATTTCATCAGTCACAGTTATTGTTTTTCCATATAGGAATGTAAACAGTTCAACTTTGATAAGTTCCTTTTGATTTCTTTTCCCTGATAACCTTCTCAGGCATCTCTTGCTTCTTGTGTCTGGATGTCAAATTTTCTATTCAACTCTGTTTTTTTCCTCAAGAAGGCTTGAAAGTCCTCTATTCCACTGAATGACCATATTTTCCCCTGAAACAAAATACTCAGTTTTGCTGGGTAGGTGACCCTTGGGTTCATTCCCAGCTCTTTTGCCCTCTGGAATATCATATTCCATGCCCTTTCATCCCTCAGTGTAGAAGCTGCCAGGTCTTGTGCTATTCTGATTGTATTTCCACAATATTGAAACTGTTTCTTCCTGGCTGCTTGTAGTATTTGCTCCTTGATCTGGGGATTCTGGAACCTGGCTATAATATTCCTGGGAGTTTTCTTTTTAGGATCTTTTTCAGGAGGTGATTGGTGGATTCTTTCAACCTCTATTTTGCCCTCTGGATCTAAAACATCAGGGCAATTTTCCTTGAGAATTTCTTGAAGGGTGATTTCTAGGTTCTTTCTTTGATCATGGCTCTCGGGTAGTCCAATAATTTTTAAATTGTCTCTCCTGGCTCTATTTTCCAGGTCAGTGGTTTTTCCCATGAGATATTTCACATTGCCTTCTAATCTTTCATTTGTTTGGATTTGCTTAACAGCATCTTGATTTCTCATAAAGTCATTAGCTTCCATTTGCTCCAGTCTAACTCTGAAGGAATGAATCTCCTCAGTGAACTTTTGAGATTCTGGCAAATTCAACTTTTTAAGGCATTCTTCTCCTCGTTGCCCTTTTGGGCCTCCTTTGCCATTTGAGTTAGTCTATTTTTTAAGGAGTTGTTTTCCTCAGTCAGGCTGTTGACCCTCATTTCGTACTTTTCCTGCATCCTTCTCATTTCTCTTCCCAATTTTTCCTCCACTTCACTTATTTTATTTTTAAAGTCCTTCTTAAGGTCCTCTATGGCCTGCAACTCACTCATGTTTTCTCCTGGGGCTTTTGGAGCAGGACTTCTGACCTCACAGTCCTCCTCCCGCTCTATGCTTCGACCCTCTTTGCCCCCAAAGTAGGAGTCTAAGCTTGCACTTTTCTGTTTATTTTGTTTTCTTTGCCTTGACATGTTGCCACTTAATTACTTGACTTTTGGGCTTGTTGCCACAGTATGGCTGGGCTGCCAGACAGGGGAACTTTCATCCCGAATGTGTGCGGGGGCACAAATTCTTTTTCTGGCAAGCTGGAAACCCACCCACAACCTCCACCCCAGGTCACAATCCAGATCCAGGGAGGTTAAAGCAAGAGTGATTACCCCCCAAGACTGATTGCTGGATCTCCCTACAGTTCATTGGCCAGGAGCTGGAGCTGCCTCTGAAAACTACAAAATGGCCTGTCTCCTCAGTGGCTTCCAGCCCTCAGGGGAGGAAGCCGATGCATTTCCCAAATTCTGGTCCCAAAGTCCATAGGGCGCTAACCTCTCACTTTGTCCTAGGCATGTCTATGTTGATAATTCTGGAATCGCCACAGCTGCTGGTGTTCTGGGGTCCTCCAGCACACTGCTGGCCCTGCTGCTCTGGGGCTAAAACCACGAGTCAGGCGGACCTGTGCTCGGCACGCTGTGCAGCGACCAGAGCGCTGTGCTGGTCCTTCCTGCTGGGCTGCTGGGCTGTCCTCGGCAGGAGGTGAGCTTCTCTGTGTCGTTCTGTGGGTGCTGGGGCTCCAGAAGTTGTTCACAATCCCCTTTTACATAGTTTGGAGGTAATCTGGAGGGGAGAGTGGCTTGGATGGGCTGTTTCTACTCTGCCATCTTGGCTCTGCCCCCCCTGTATAATGCTTTATTAACCATAAAACTGCATTTAAGTATCATTATTGGTATTATTAAATGAACACCAGCCTAGGAAAGACTAATCTATAGAAATGGAGGTCTGGTGAAGATATATTTTTTTGACCAGAACAATGTGGGGATTAAAATTGTCCAATGTCCAAAAAAAGAGAGACTGAGGTAAAGCACTATGCCAATAGCACTTTTTTAAGGGGCCCGTGGTCCACTCTAATGTAGGAGACCTCAGATCTTCCTCGTGATCTGAGATGCTCTCTTCTTCCAGGATACTTTATTTACAAATATGCAAAATAGGTGTGAATCCCATTGGTTGACATATGACACATGAGTTGAAATAAGCAAAAATGATCTGTCAGCAGCATCACAAGTTGGGTGAAGCAAAGAGTATCTTCACTAAGTAGGTGTGTCCCCCCTTAGGTTAGGCAGGAGGCAATGGTACAAGTTATATATATGCACCAAGAACATATTAAGGGGAGGGGGTGAGAAGGGGGAGGGCAGAACTTTCCATACCACGCCATCACCCATGCTTGGTTTGGTCATAGAATTTGAGTAAAACAGGATGGGGATATCTTTGTGAGCATTCTTATGGTTGTAAAAGTGAGTCTTATAACTTGGGAAACAAGTAGTGAACATTACATTAAATTTGAAGCCTATGATAGGGCCTTCCTATTAGAATTTATATTCCTTTGTGACTTATACAAATATGGATTAATCCATTGTTTTTTCTTATACCCATTATTAGATGCTTGACTATGTATTACTAGATGAATATATTACAATAATTGTTAACAAGCATTAACCCCTATAAAATCATAATGAACTGACTAATGGTGATTACAGTTTGAGTAGGGGGTCCACAAAGAATCATTTCTCTCAACAACTTGCCAAAAATCACCTACTAGGGGTGGTTAGGTGGCACAGTGAATAGAACTCCACCCCTGGAGTCAGGAGGACCTGAGTTTAAATACTGCCTCAGACACTTTACACTTAGTAGCTGTGTGACCTTGGGAAAGTCACTTAAGCCCAATTGCCCTGCCTTCTCTTCTCCAAAAAGCAAAATAAACAAAAGAAAAGAAAATCACCTATTAAATCATGGGAGGATTGCAATCTGACTTGATGAAGAGAGAACTTACACAAGCAAAATCACAGTCCTTTAAAGAATAATTTGAAGCATTTTTTTTTCTAGAATATACCTATGTATCTTTTTTCCTTTCAAAGAGTTTTATTTTAAGGATGTGTCCTAAATTCAGGGAAACATATATTTGGAACAATATACTATATCTGTTATATGTAACTGTGAGTTTATTTCATTTTTACTTTTGAAAAAAAAAAGGAATTTTAGATAATAACCATAGGAAAACAATGAGGAAATAAGACTGTTACTGTTATTTTTCTTAAATGGACATTTTTTGAGCTGTTGCCTGCTATCTTATACAGTTTCCTAAGGTCAAACACAGTTAGAGAAGTAGAAACATAGATTTAAACTGGAGTATGTTCAGCTCCACATCCCCATACCTGCACCAGACTCTTGGTGATATTGGGGTCCTTATAAATGTTTCAGATTATCCTAATTGCATGAATCTTGCTATTATGCTCTATTCTTTCTCAAACTTTTTTTTACTCTAGACCTTACTTTCTTTTTGATAATGAAATCATCCAACATTTCAGCCTGTGAAGCATCTCTGCCTCATCCAATGCCAGCCAAATTTGAATTTCACTGACTTATCCATCATAGGGGCATTTTGGCAAGAGTAACACTGGATGTCCTTGTTTCTTTCTTTTTAAAGGACATGGTTACATGCCTTTGATAGCATAATCTAACTCATGGATGCAGATCAATTCTATTTCAGTGCATCTGATTGTATGCTATTGAATCATATAAATATAACATATGAAGGCCAGTAATTAATATGTATATTTGAAAATTAAATAAGATTCCTTGAAAGATATAACAACAAATTAACATTGTTTGGTGAAGCTATGAATATCTATTTAAAGTTGGGGATAAAACAAATAAGCTCACCAAATATCTTTTCCAGGACTAGAGGAATTTCTTCATAGAGTCCACATTAAAGGGAAATACCCTTTACTTTTTGAGTTCCTACAGAAGACGCTGTTTGTAGATGGCATTTTGCTGACTTTATTAAGCCTTGAAACATTGCAGAAGCTTCTGAAATAATCACCAAAAGAGTTTGACCTATCTGCAAAGGCAAAATCCAATGAATAAAGAAGTTTATTGTCCAGATTATGACTTATAACTTAAAGAGGACTCAGGTCTTCCATATAACATTTCAATCTCAGGCAGATACTACAGAATCACAAAGAGTTGATTCCAGAACCATTTAGAAGGAGAAAAGAGTAGACTGCCTTGTGTAAATTAGCAGATTTGTTATCATGACTATTATAAAGAACTCTGAATTTAAAAGAGAGAGACATACACACACAGAGAGAGAAAGAGAGAGAGAGAGAGAGAGAGAGAGAGAGAGAGAGAGAGAGAGAGAAACAGATAAACCATTGGCAAAAAAAAAGAAAACTGAATTTGGGAAGAAGAAAGAGGAGGGGGAGGAGGAGGAACAAGGGGGGAGGTGGAAGAGGAGGAGGAGGAGGAGGAAGAGGAGGAGGAGGAGGAGATTGGGTTAGCATCCCTTCTCTGATCTTGCCTTGCAAACATGGGCAATTTTTCTCATCAGTAAAATGGGAATAATATTTGTACCACCTATCTCATAAGGTTACCATGAGGTAACTACTTTGTAAACTGCCCATTTAGTATTGCTATTGTGGCAGGTTTTTGGAATAAGTTCCTAGCTAAATGGTTTTCTTAGAGATCTCAAGACAGGAAATGCTATTCCATTTCCATTGTTGGACAGAAATTCTCACAAAAATTGGAGAATTCATGAACAAAGAAGCTTAGAGAGGACATGCTGAGGTTGGTAATGATTTAAAGGAAAACTGAAATGGAGGTTCAAATGGGTCACTCTTGACAAAGAAAATTCTGCAAGCTTCCTGAATTGACCCACCATCTAGAACTCTGTTATTTCTGTTGGAGAGAGTGGGCCCTCTTTATGTGTCAAGTAGGAAGATATAGAACTGGAAGAGAAATCAGAAGTCATGTAATCCCACCTCACCATTTTACAACTAAGAAAACAAAAGTACATGATGATTAAATGCTTTACTAAAAGCCACATAGGTGGCAAATGTTGTGGCATGTCTGGTTGTTCCTAAGCTTTCCCCTGTAAGAGGACTGATAGTTAAGAGGTTAGTTCCCCCTCCATTTTTTTCCATTAGGAGACAATATGTTCATTCTAAAGCTTATAGGCTTTTAAAAATTGTTTATTTTCTGTCTTAAATAATAATTAAAGACAGCTTTCCCTAGATAAAAATAAGATTGATCTTAACTGTTTTCAAATAGTTTATTCCCTTATATATGAATAACAGGAAGAGAATTAAAAGAGAGAAAGGACACAATTAATGACCTGTGGTACCTAGAGATAACAAGAGAGAGAAGACAAACCTTCTTTATAGGAATGACTGGGTAGAAAGATTTTTTTTCTTCCTTCTATTTTCTTCAGCTGGTGAATCCTGAGTAAAAATGAAGGATCTTATAGTTGTTGTTGTTGTTGTTTTTTATAGTGCTTATAAGCTCCCCAATAGAAGAGAAAAATATAAGTCACTTGACTTAAGACCAACCATTAACCCTAGACTATAAGTCATCAAACAGAAGTTTTAGATGATAGAATGAGGCATGGTAAAAAGAGGCTAGTGGATCAGGAAACTTGGTTTCCCACATTGTCTTTGGAGGTTGGTTTTTTGTTGGTGAGTGACAAAGTAGAGTCCTTGACTAAGCAAAAATCATGCCCCTATACCAACTAAGAGAAAAATGAGAAGAGGACTTCCTTGAATTCTGAAGATGTGGGCCATCTCTGGAGAGGGGAGCTGGCTTACAAGTTATTTTTAACACCCTCTAGTCAAATTTATTGGTTTGTAACACTGTTATGTTATGAGATATATCCTAGTGTTTGGAAATAAATACTGTAATCTTACCTCTATCATTACAGGTACCTATGGTCAGCAAATTCGCATCTTGGCCTACCTGATTACAGTAATTCAGAGTAAACACCACCTAGGACAAAAGGACTTTATCTGTTACTTCTCTTTTTTGTGTTATCCCCACTATATTTGATCCTAACACATTCTGATTCCATCGATCCCTTACCATCTTTTTGCACTGTGCTCTTTACAAACTTCACAATATAATAATAATAATAAAATTTTCATTCTACACCTCTTCTAACAATCTTATTATTTTCATGCACTCATGGAAACCTTATCTTTTTTCCCCTGGAATTTACTACATCACTCTGTAGCATTTACTTTTCCTTCTTTTAGGTCCTCAACATACTGAATCATAAGGTCCAGTTGCTCACCACACTACTCTAGAATCTCTCACTGCCACCATTACTCAGCAACCTCTCCCCTTTTTGGTCTACTACAGTGCCAAATTGTGATCTGTTTTGATAAACCAGTCTCCATGCCACTTCTCACTCTTTCTCAAGAAAAACAGAATCTAGCTCATAATCTTTCTTGCCAAACCATTCCATCCTGTCACATCTAACAAACTGAATCCTGTACCATCATTCCATAACTCAACTTCAATCTCCACATAGCTATCCCTTTCCCTAATTCTTCAAAATATGACCCTCGTAAGCTCATGAATGTATTGTTGCAATAGCCTGCTCATGTGTCTGCCTGTTTCAAATCTCTCAGTACTCTAATCCATCATTTATTCGACCACTAATGTGATTTTCTTGAAGTATAGGTCCTACCATGGTTCCCCTCATATTCAATAAACTACAGAGCCCCCATATTGCCTCTAGGACCTAGTAAAAAATCTCTGTTTGGAGTTTAAAGTCCCTCATAACCTATCTCCCTCCTACTTTGTAGTAAACGTATATCTTTCTCTCTCCATGCATGCTTAGATCCATTGAGACTGCCTTCCTTGCTATTCCATGAAAAAGATATACCATCTCTCAGCTCTAGGAATCTTTTTTTTTCCTTCTGTCTATCTCCTATCCCTGGAATTCTGTACCTCCTTTCCTCCAACTGGTTTCCTCAGCTTCCTTTATGTACCAATTAAAATGCCATCTTCTACAGGAAGTCTTTCCCAGCCCCTTTTAATTCTAGTGCCTTTTATTTTTAAATTAGTTCCATTTTATCCTATATATACCTTAACTCTACATATTTAGTTTTCTCACTCATTAGATTGTGAGTTTCTCGGAAGAAGCAAGTGTATTTTGCCTTTCTTCATATGCTAAGCACTCGGCATAGCAGCTGACACATAGTGGGTGTTTAATAAATGCTTTTTGACTAACTGAAGTATCATCCATTTCCTGTCCTTGTGTGGTTCTTTTCTAGGCTTTCTTCCCTGCAGGACTCTTCTTTATTCTGGTCCCTCTACTCTTTTTTTGCTCTGTAAGTGGTCTCTTGAGGATGCTTTAGTTCACATTGATTAAAGTAACATCTTGATTCAAATCACCCCCAAATCTATAAATCAAGTCATAATGTGTCTACTGAACTACTGTTATACACCAACAGCTGACTACTAGATAGCTTCTTCTGACTGCCCCATGGAATGTATGTCTGCCTCAAGTCCAAGCTTGCCTAATTGTCTTAAAGGAGAGACCATGTTCTACATGTCTAGCCTATATCAATGATCCTCCTTTCTTCCTCTTCAAATCCTTTCAGGATTAACTAAATTTCTACTTTTTCTATAAAATCCTCCCTGATGTTTCCCTAATATTATTTCATATTCTCTCAGTTTCTTTTTACTGTATTTATTTGTGGATATAAGTGTCCAGTCTAATATAAGTTTCAAAAGGGCTTGAAATATTTCGTGTTTATGTGTGTATTCCCAGTATCTAGCAAAGTACTTTACAAATGCATACTAGGTGCCTAATGTTTGTTGAATTGAATTGAATTATCACATAGAATTTTAATTCCTATTGAGTTTGCAGTAGATGGAAAAATACAGTTTTTAAAAATATAAACTATTAATGAATCACGCTTAGTTCATAAAATACCTAGTAATTTATTTCTTTTGGACTCAAATAAGTAGTTTTACATTTATCAAATAAAAACTTATCTTCTCCTTCACTTTTTCTTTTGTATTGTCACTATCTATGATACTGAATTAGGAGCAAAATAGTTGGGAGAACTGGCTTTCTTGGGGATATTCTTCTTCACACCAGCACTAAATCTATCAGTCAAACAGGCTATTCCCTGGATTAAGAATAACATTTTGATATATTACAAAAAGATCCTGCATATTTTGTAAAGTAGCATGATAGGGATAAAGGCTCTTTTCCCATCCATTCCTTCTAAGCGTAGTTTAATCCAGTAAACTTCCTTTGGTCAGTTTCCTAGAGGTATAAAAGAAAGGAAAAACAGAGGAACATCCATGCATGCATGTATTGTATGTATGTATGTATGTAAACACATATACACATACATACACATGTGTACGTGTGTATATACATATGTGCGTATGTGTATGTATGCATGTATATATTTTGTGGAACTCTGTTTTTTAAAAAGATGCCAGTCAAAAGAAAAAAATGGTTATGGGTTTTCCCATTAGCTTAGATTTTATTTGGCACTTATTTGATTTTTTTTTAATATATTTTCACTTTTGCTATAACTTCCAAATGCCAATCTTATCTTCTATTTCTGGAATGCTGCCAATGAGTAACTCATTAGTGAAGTTAACTGGATGCCCCTGTAAAGGTCATTGGAATATTCTGAAGGATTTTTTTTTCTTTTTCTGCCACAAGTACGACATCCCAGGTTCCCCAAGAAGGTGACTGCCTTAAGGAGGGAAGATAGAAAAAAAAAACCAGAAGAGAATTAAAATTGTAAATATATATACATATATACAAATATGTATATTATATATACATATATATATGCATATTATATATACATATGCTCATATAAAAGTTTTTAAAATTTTTTATTCTGTTTTTCTCTGTGAAATTCAGAGTCCAGTGGGCGTTTCTGGCAAGATCTATGAGAAAGTTGAATGCATGTGCCCACAGAAAAATAGCCCACATTGCAATGATACCACAGGATTGCTGGTTTTCTCTTCACTCTGGACAGATAGTTTGTATCCTGAGTATCAGTAGCAATCTAATACTTGTCACTCCAAAATTACCAGTGATCCTTAATGTATTTTTATTAACCAATTTTTAAAAACTTAAAGAGGCCAAAATATATTTTAAGACCCTCAGTATATATGAATAAGGCAGCTCCAGCTTAGGACTGATGCCCAAATATTCAGAAGAAACATATGGCTCTTTATTTTTTTTGAGGACAGAAATTTCAATTCACAGGATCATTACATCATAGATTCAGGATAAGAAGGGATCTTAGAAGGTCATCTTGTCCACTGTCTTCAGTTTTAGAGAAAGGAAATTGACACAAAAAGGAAAAGTAATAAGTCAAAGATAAATTAAAGAAATTATTAAGCATCTTTTGTCTATCAGGTAATGGGTCTGGGCATTGTGGCTACAAAGATGAAAAATTATCCAGATCTTATTACCAAGGAAGAGGCTATCTAATAGTCTTTCCCAAATCAACACTATATTTCTGAAGATGACAGTTGCTAGTGTTCCTGGTTTGTGTTCGTGTGTGTGTGTGTGTGTGTGTGTGTGTGTGTGTGTTAAATCACTGCTTTTAAAAAATATTTATTTTTTACATTTTACATTTACATTTTTGTTTGTGTTGTCTATATTATCTATATTTATATCTATAGCAATAACATCCATCCCTATATTTATTTACATTGGCATGTTCCATGCAGATTTTGAGGAACGGAGCTAAAAACATGAGTGACTTCAGGTGAGTTTTCAACATGACTGTTGGATGTTTGAAATATCACATCTAAAGAACTTAGTGTTTATAGACCCTTTCCCTAAAGAATATTTAAAATATTAAAGTATTGTATTAAAATCTATCTTTAGAATTCTATGCATACTTATCAGTCTCTCCCTGTATCTCTGTGCCTCTTTCCCTTTCCTTCTTCCTCTCCCTCTCCCTCTCATCTCTGTCTTGCTTTCTATCTATATTCACACAATATCTACCTAGGGAGAAGTAACATCTCCCGGCCTGTGATCTACAGATTTATTGGATTAAGCTCTAACACCAAATATAGGAGCATTAACTTTCCTGTGTGCTGTACATACTCAGAAAGGTGCTTGTTTAGTACTGTATACACAATGGATATTCAAGAAGCAGCAGACTATTTCTATCCAGTAGACACAGAGGTCAATAGAAAGCTGTTTTCCTCAATAAAGTGCTGCAGGCAATGTTGTATTCCCCACCCACTTTCCTTCTCCTGTATTCCTGAAAGGGCCAGATACATTTCCCCAAGCACTATGGGAATGACTTGCTGGATTATTCAAGACTGCACTTTGTTTCTTGCAATCTGTGCAAATTCCTTTAAAGCAGTGCCTTGGCTGAATACCCTTATTTTGGAGATGATCCAGAAATGAAAAAGAACTATTTTACTTACACAGCCCTGTGGCTTCCAAAAGCCCAAGAGAGCAAGAGTATGAGGGGCACATATGTCTTTCTTTAGAATCATGCTTATCTATTCCTGTAATGAAAAACTAAAGGTATGTCTAATTAATACAATGTTGTTCTTTCCTAGATCTTAATAACTTCTTCATAGAAGCATCCATTGTAAATTTTGAGCATGTACATAAAACAGAGTTTGATATTTTCCAGTTTTACTTAAAGATGTAGGGGAAATTCCTAGAAACAGTGATTAAATGAATTAAGATTGTTCAGCCTGGAAAAGTGAAGGGAAAGAAAAAAAATCTTAATTACTATGCTCATGGATATAAACAGAGGGACTTGACTGAGAGGATGCTAATTGACATCTAGGTAAGACTAGACATGAGCAAATGGACTTAAATCAAAGCTAGAGAGATTTTGGTAGACTTGAGGAAAACAAAACAAAACAAAACAAAAAACTTCTCCTCCCCCCACCCTTATCAATCAGGTGATTAAACACTGAAATGTGTCCATTGAGAGAGGTTGTGGAAGATATCTCTGGAGTCCTCCAAGAGGAGAACTTACTATGTGAAATGATTTATATGTTTATCTGCCCCTAAAGACAGAGGATTGAATGAAATAATATTTTGATGTATCCACGTATTATACTATGCTGTTATTCTTTGGTTTTCTACACTGGAAACCTTTTGGGTTTATAAGCTAAAGTATCTTCTATTCTCTATCTGGTGGTAACTTCAGAGTTAATATGGTGAAACGGATAGATGGCAGAAAAGAATTATGGAATCAAATAATTTTATAGTACAAAGGAGCTTCTAATTTATAATCCATATACACTCTAACATATGCAAAAGGGAGGCATACAACTCCTGATTGAAGATTTCTGGTAACAAGGTACACACCAACTTAAAGTCAATACATTCCATTTATGCTTAGCTCTCATTTTAGTAAAAATTATTCTTGATATCAAGCTTGATTATGCGTTATTCTAATCTCTTCCCATTGCTCCTGGTGTCATCCTTTAGTACCAAGCAGAACAAATCTAATTTCTCTTCTAAATTACATTATTTTTAATACTTGAACATAAATATTATATTCCTCTGTAAAAATCTTGATTCTGGTTCTTTCTCTAATGCAAAGAAACTGCAAGACTATGGACAAAGCACCTGGGTGACATCAGACAACTGTGTAAGACTGAAGACTGCATATAAGTTGCCAACCAGCATCAGTTGGAGGAAGTTTCCACATGAGGAACTCCTCCCACTGAGGCAATTACAGATCCAAAGAAAGTAAAATAGAATAAATATTGCTACTTTGGGAAAGACAAAGTAGAAGTCGTTTATTCTAAACTTTAGGGATAATATGTGCACATTTCTACCACTTACTACCATTGTGACCTTTAAACAAATAATTTAATGTCTTTAGACTTCATGTTTCTCATCTATAAAATGAAGTACTTAGACTGCATGAATGCTAGAGCCTTTCCAACTCCAGGTTTCTAATGCTATGATGCTATCATAACTGGCAAGGATTTTTGAGTGCCATGGATTAATTAATCACCAAGGAATTATAAAATATGTGTAATGTTCAGGTACAATATTAGCAATTGGTGAAATAAAGAAATAAGACAATCCCTGCCCTTATGGAGCTTGCATTCTATCAAAGAATCTTTTATTTGTGATTTATCAAATTAACTCACTCATACCTTCCAGTTTCAAGATGGTGTTAAGAAATATGCATGTTACCAGAGCTGTGGGTATAATTTACATAGTTACATGAGAGGCAGCATGGTAAGTGTTGAAGAAAGGAGACTAGGAGTCAGATCTGAGTTTTCTTTGCTTTGTGACCTTGAGCAAGTCAGATGAAGCTCAGTTTCCTCATCTGTAAAATGAGGGAGTTAGATTAGATGATCGCTAATTACCCTTTTGTAAAATGACCTAGAGAAGGAAATAGCAAACTACTCCAGTATCTTCAACAGTAAAACTCCTAATTGGGTCACAAAGAGTCAGACATGACTGGAAAATGACTAAACAAGTCTCCTTCCAATTTTAAGAGTCTCTGACTCTCAAAATTTTCATGCAAGAGTAATCCTTTCATTCTTCCCAGTACAGCCCCCAAAATGACCCTTATAGAATATCAAGAGCAAAAAGAAGAATGTTCTAAAAATCCCTGCTCTTTCCAATGCAAATGCATAGTTACACATTTCTAGCTGTGAGGGAAAAAAAGACTGGGCAAAGAAAGCAACTTGTTCAGAGAAGCTTGAACTCTCTTGGAATAGAAATCCATGCCAATGCAGGATCAGCAAATGGATATGAATTATTTCTTTGAAGAAATTCGTTATCACCTGGCCACTGCTAGTCAAATGCTGTGGAGATTGATACTATTTATTAAACAACAGTTGGCAGCCCTACTCAGTCTTTCATCCAATTTCCAAAGATTTGGGACTAGAGACTATGACCTTATGGATTTGTCTGTTTAAAGAACAAAAGGTGAGAAGAGATAGACCCTGTGTGCATATCATTATGAAGAACACAGAACAAAGCAGATTCTACTTACTGCAGTCTCTCAGAGACAGCAGAATTCTTTTTATTTTTTTCTGCTTACCTAACTGCATGGTGACACACACAATTCTCATTCAGTGAAGTCTGCTCTCTCATTGCCATTTTGCTTAATCAAATATCCTTGTTAATGAAAAGTATACCCTAGATCATCTTATAGGAATAATCATTTTTGGAATATTAAATATAATGAAATATATCCCAAAGAAAATATGACACATGCTCTATTTTAACAAGTCTTAAATGATTAAAGATGGCATTTCTTTAAAATCTTTCAGTATTTTAGGGTTATTATTATGGATTTTAGCTATCATGGTACTATAGATGTGTTGAAATCCTGGCTAATTAAGAGTTCCAGAGGCAATGAGATAAAAAGGATATAAGGTAGTCTTCTAAGTAAGAAAGAATAGGACTTAAATCCCAAATATGACACTTGCTATCTGAGTACATGAGCAATTCCCTAAGCCTCTCTAGGCCTCAGTTTCCCCATTTGCAAAATTAGGATAATGATACCTGCAGCCCCTATCTCCCATAGAAAGAATTTAATAAATATTATGCTAATTCCAGTTTTTACTAGTCATGTGAATATGGACAAATACCTTTTTAACCTGTTTATTTGTCAATAACATGGTACTAATATAACTTGAACTAATTACTTCATTGAGTGATGGAAAGGAACATACTTTATAAAACTTAAAGTTGTGTAATAATAGTATTCCGCATTCTTTCTTCATTCCTTAGGGCTTCCAACTTCCAATATTATCAAAAATACTAAAATTGATTTAAAAAGATAACTATTTCCTCTAAGATTTTGATATTATGTTTAAAATTATACTCATAAAGTTTTAAATAATAAAATTAAATTGCCACATATTTAATATTAGTGCACATTTTGCAAAAGTAACTGATCAAGAAAGTTGTGGATAAGAGATTCTAGCCCATCTCAGTATTTTACCATTTTTGCCCACATCTTTCCCATAAATGGAGGATTGAATGTGTACTAGACACCAACATATTCCTTTCTAGTCAAAATTTAATGTATCCTCTTAGCCTTTACTTCTCCTGTAGAACTACTGCTCCTCCCCATCTCTCAATTAGAGTGGCTGAGCTGATCAAGTGGAGCTTAAAGAACTGGAAGTGAGTTTGAGTTCTTTCATTCTTTTGGGTTTGTGACCTTGGGAGAGGCATTCACATGTATAATCCATATACTTATTTGAATTCTTTTGTTTCCTCCAGGCACAATTTTGTTACAATCTCCTTCATGAATAGCTTCCCTTGTGGGAAATACACACACACACACACACACACACACACCTGTGTATGTTGTATGTATATGTACATACATACATGCATATATAAAATCTATTCCTATGAAAGTATTTGTGTGTATATACATACATATATATATGTATATATATACGTATATGTATGTATATATGTATTATTTGGAACTCTTAATTTATATTTTTAAGTTCCTTATAGTTATTTGTGTATGTGTCCTATCTTTCCTGAAATATTTCTCTTTCCGGAGGGGAACTGTGTCTTACTTAAATTAGTATTCTCACTGACTAGAATAGAACCTTTATCATATAAAGAAGCTAAGAAATTATTTTGATTTGGTTCCAAATTGTTTTATAAGAAGAGGTAGCATGACATAGTAGACAGAACATTGCGTACCTCTGATACTTACAGTTTAAGTGACCCAGATCAAGTAATCTAGGCAATTCTTTAAAAATAGAAGGTTCATAGAAGGCAAACTAACTTGTTTTATTAGAAGTAATTTCCTCATCTGAGAGTTCCTTACCAATAAAATAATAGGTCTAATTTCTACTTCTAACTACTTTATATAGTTAAATCTTTTTTGAAAAATTAATTTATAATCTTTTCACAGGCAAGAAAATGTCTCCTTCCTTCAAGTACCCAGCAAACCTCTAGAGCCTACTAGTACGATGTTATATCATAGGCATAGATGTACCTATAAGATAGTCTAGTAGTGCAATATTCTGTATTATTCTATAATATACTATAGAAATTAACCATTAAGGGAAGAGCCAAGAAAACAGAGAAAAGGCACACTTGAGGTCTACCAAATTCTCCTCCAAACAACTTTAGATAATGCCTCAAAACAAATTCTGGAATAGGAGAACACAAAAAAGGATGGGTTGAAATAATTATCAAGCCCAAGACAACTTAGACGGTCAACAGGAAAGGCCTATCACACAGGGGTGAGAGTGAACAATTCATCCCAGCTTGTACCAGTACAGGCCTTATCACAGGTAGCAAGCAGCAGACTGTAGGAATGACTTAATTGACTATGGTAACAGCTGCTTCCAGAGCCCTCAGCCAACAGATTGTAAAGGGGTCAGGCAACTGGCCAGAAAGAGAATGCAGGGGTCCCTTTGCTGGCACTGGGTATAGGACTCTGCTGTATTACCCATACTCAAAACCAGATCATAAAATTGGGCTGCAGTCCCAGGGTGAAAAGGAGCAGTAGCATACCAGAGCTTGTAGCTTCAAGGGAACAGAGACCCTGGTCACAGTTTGAGGGCAAAAAAGAGTGCTTATGGTAACTCAAAGATCAGAGCACAGGACCCAAGGATGAGCAAAGTCTCTTCTATTTAGATCATGCCACCTTAGAAAAACTGAAAGACTACAAACTCCCAGAACTAGTTCTGAAAACAGCAAGACAAAAAACTTGAAGCTTGGAACAGTGTCACCTCCTACCCCCGCCATGGGAGCAGAGCCCAACTTTAACATCAAGTTAGAAGTCAAGAAATGTGGTGGAAAAATGAGCAGTCAATGACAACAACAAAAAGAGTTACTATGGTGAGCAGGAAGATCAAAATACAAACCCAGAAGAAGACAACAAAGTCAAAACAACTACATCTAACACCTCAGAGATAAATGTGAATTGGTCCTAGGCTCTGGAAGACCTCCAAAAAGATTTTTAAAATCAATTTTTAAAAAGGTAGAGGAAAATTTTGGGGAAAATGACAGTGATGCAAGAAAATAAAGGGAAAAAATGTCAAAAGAAACAGAGAGGAAAATAGAAATTGAAAGAATCTTCTTTTTTTCTGTTTAAACAAATGCTTTATTAACTTCTGTTTTACATCATTCATTTCCGCCAGATTTTGAGTTACAATCATTTTCCGCCCCCCCTGTTTTTCCCCTACCCACCCTCCCAGAACAGCAGTCCTGCAAGACATTGCTTCCTCCAATCTGCTCTCTCCCATATCCTCTCCCACACCCCCTTCGACCTCTCCATTAGAGGAAGGTGAATCTTTGTGTCCCAATGCCTGCACATCTTATCTCCCAATTACAAGCAAAAGAGTTGAAAGAATCTTCTAAACAACTTCTGAAAGAGACCCCCAATTTTTCCCCAAATGAAAGTTCCCAGAATATGATAGCTAAATCCCAGAATTCCCAAATAAAGGAGAAGGTATGGTAAGCAAACTGACAGAAATAATTCAAATATCTTGGAACCACAGTCAGGATAACGCAAGATTTAGCAACTTCTACATTAAAGAATCAGAGGGCTTGGTATGATTTTTTGGAGGGAAAAAGAGTGAGGATCACAACCAAGAGTCATCTACCTAGCTAAACTAGGTCTAATATTTTAGGGGAAATATGGACATTTAGTGAAATAGAGAACTTCCAAGCATTCCTGATGAAAAGATCAGAGCTGAACAGAAAATTGGACTTTCAGATACAAGACTCAAAAGAAGCATAAAAATGTGAGCAGGAAGGAGAAATAATAAGGAATTCAATAATATTCACCTGTTTATGTTCCTCCATGGGAAGATAATACTTCTAACTCCTAAGAACTTTTTCATGATTAGGACAGTTAGAAGGAGTATAGACAGAGGGCATGTGTGTGAGTTGATTATGATGTCATGATCTTTTTTTTTTCTGTAACATACAAGTTATTTTTTATTTGTTTTCTTTTAACTTTATAAAATGCTTTATTAAGTTTACATCTAGTTTACATCATTCATTTCCTGAAGATTTTGAGTTACAACTTTTCTCCCCATTTCTCCCCTATGTACCACTCCAAAATAGTGATCCCACTGGATATTCCCCTTCTCCAATCTGCTCTCTCTGATATCTTCCCCCATCCCTCCTCTAATTTTCCTATAGGGCATAGTGGATCTCTATGCCCCAGGGCCTGTATATCTTATTTCCCAGTTACATGTAAGACAATATTAATAATAATATGTACATATATATATATATATATTTGTTTGTTGATAAAACTTTGTTTTTAAAACATTTGTTTTTAAAACTTTGAATTCCAGATTCATTCCCTTCCTCCCTTGTCACCCACTCTTACTGGGACGATAAGCAATTCAATATAGGTTGTACATGTGTAGCTATGCAAAACATTTCCAAAGTGTATTGTAAAAGACTGACTATATTTCCCTCTGTCCTATCCCACCTCCCACTTGTTCTATTCTCTACTTTGATCCTTTCCCTTTTCAAAAATGGGTGCTTCTGACTCCCTCCCCCCAGCCTGCCTTCCCTTCCATGATGCCCCCTCTCATCCCCTTCCCCCCTACTTTCCTGTAGGGTGAGCTACCCTATTTAGTGTGTATGTCATTCCCTTCCTAAGCCAAATTCAATGAGAATAAGATTGACCCATTCCCTTTTGCCTCCCTGTTCTTCCCCTCCATTATAACCATTTTCCCTTGCCTCTTCTTTATGAGATAATTTACCCCTTTCTGTCTCTCCCCATCTCTCATTACATTCATCTCTCACTTCTTAATTTCACCTTTTGAGTATCATCCCTTCTAGCAGCTGAGAAAAATATGAGCTCCTACATCACCTGTAACCAGTTCATATTTTCTTGGAAGCTTTTGGTGCAGGAGTTCTGACTCCATTGTCTTCCTCCTTTTCCATGTTTTGATCTATTTTGTCCCCAAAATAGGAGTGTAAAATTGGATTGCTCTGCTTGCTTTGTTTCCTTTGCTTGCTCATGTTGCCACTTAATTACTTGACTTTTGAGCTTTTAGCCATAGTAGAACTCTGCTACCAGAGGAGAGAGATTTGTTCCAGTTGCTGGGGTTTTCTCAGCTGCTGGAGCTATTATTTGCCTGCCCTCTCAGAAGCCTCCACATGCTCTGGCACACTGGTCATGCAACCCAGGACCTCCACCCCAGACAGTGATCCATATCCAAGCAGTTTAAAGCAAGAGCAATTACCCCTCAGACTGGTTGCTTGATCTCCCTACAATCTGCAAGGCAGGAGCTGAAGCTGCCACATGGTGGTGCCTGCATGGCTGGGGAGCCTCAGTGGCTTCTTCCTACAGGGGATAAAGGCTGACCACACTCCCAAACTACCAGATCCCAAAGTCCACACTGCAATGGCCTCTCACTTTGTCCTTAGCATATATGGGTTGATAATTCTGGAAATTGCCACTCTACTGGTGATCTGAAGTTCCTCTAGCTGGCAGCTTGATAGGATCTGGGCTCATCTCCCAGAGCTCTGTGCAGGCCCCTTCCTGCTGGGCTGTTGGACTGTCTTCCATGGGAGGTTAGCTTCTCTCTGTCATTGTGTGGGTTCTGTAGATCCAAAGTTTGTCTAGAGTTATTTTTTTTTTTTGCATGAATTGGAGGAGGTGGAAGCTTGAGCTGTGGGGAAGTCCTGTTTCTACTCTACCATCTTGACTCTGCCCTGCCATGATCTTTAAAAAAATAAAATTAAGTGGCAAAAAAAAGTAATGCACTTGTAAAAGGGGGAATGGAAAGGTAGAATGGAGTAAGTTATCTCACATAAAAGGAGTACAAAGGAACTGTTACCATATGGGGAAGATGTGGTGAGATGGGAGGGGAAAATTGAACCTTATGCTCATTAAAATTGACTTAAAGAAGGAATAGCATACACACTCAATTGTGTTTAGAAATCCAGCTTATCCCATAGAAAAGTAGGAATAAGAAAGGGAGGTTGTGTTCATAGATGGGAGGGTGGGTTGGGGGAATTGGCAGTCAGAAGCAAAATATTTTTGATGACTGAAAAGGTGAGAGGAAAGAGAGAGTAAAATTAAGTATGTGTGTGTGTGTGTGTGTGTGTGTGTGTGTGTGTGTGTGTGGTATGATAAAATGTACAAAAATAGAGTTAACAATGATAATTTTGAAAATAAAATCTATAGTATAAATCTCTGATAAAAGCCTCATATCTCAAATATGTTGAGAAATGCATCATGTTCATAAAAAAATAAGAGCCATTCTCCAATTGATAAGTGGTCAAATGATATGAACAGGAAGTTTTCAGATAAAGTATTCAAAGCTATCTATAGTGATATGAAAAATTGCCTTAAACCACTACTGATTAGAGACATGCAGATTGAAACAATTCTGAAATACCATCCTTCATGTATCAGATTGGCTAATATGCCTGAAAAGGAAAATGACAAATATTTGATGTGGGGAAATTGAGACACTAAGATACCGTTGATGGAATTGTAAACTGATCCAACTACTCTGGAGAACAATTTGGACCTGTGCTCAAAGGGTATAAAATCATGCATACCCTTTGACCCAGGAATATCCCTATTAGGTTTATATAGCAAAAAGTTTTTTTTTTTTTTTTAAGGAAAAGGACCTATAATTACAAAAATATTTACAGTAGCTCCATTATTGGTGGCAAAGTATCAGAAATTGAGGGCATGCCCACCAATTGGGATAAGACTGACCAAGTTATGGTGTATCATTGTGATGGAATACTACTATGCTATTATAAGAAATGATGATAAGGATGCTCTCAGAAGGACCTGGAAAGACCTACATGAACCAATATAAAGTGAAATGAGAAGAACCGGGGAACAGTGTACATACTAGCAGCAATTTTTGTGATAATCAGCTATTTTGTTAATCAACTATTCTAATCCATATAATGATCTAAGACAATTCCAAGTGAGTAATGATAAAGAATGCTATCCATCTCCAGAGAAAGAATTGATGGTATCTGAGGCAGATTGAAGCAAACATTTTCAACTTTAGTTTTCTTTATTTTTTCCTTTCGTATGCATTTTCTTTCATAACATTATATTTCTACATATGTATAACCGATATTCTCATTTTCTAATACATAGTCTTAATGAATGATGATGTTCTCCAGTCAGTTGAGGAGGCTTGTGATAAGACCTCCTTTAACCATGACCCTGGTTCATCTTGTGGTGCACAAATATAACCCCTGTTACAATTACAGTTATAAACTCCAAAAGATTTGTTATGCTTAGCACACCTGGAAGAACTTTGAGGATGAGACAAATTCCTTTTTTCCTTTTCCCAGCCAAAAATGGAATATTGGAAGAACAAGAAAATAGGGTGTGTGGTTTTCTGAACTCCACTGAACAAGCAGGGAGATTTTTGTTCAAGAGGTTGGGAGAGAAATATTTCATGGAGAAAACAAGCATATGTATTGAGTGAAAAATTTCTTCCCAAAATAAACATATAAATTCATCCACAATAATGTTAATTGGATACCAACTTCTTCAAGGCAGCCCTTTCCTCCTCCCTAAATGATTCTTTGTCATACTCCCCACACTAACTATTCTATATTTTTCTCTTTTCTCCTCAAGCCTACAACAATCCTCTTCCCCCAACCCTCAGTAAACAACTTCACCTCATACTTCACTGAGAAAATAGAGGTCATTTCCAGTGAGCTCTCATTTTACACATCTCAAAAGCCCTTGACAACATTTTCCCTTCTTTTCTCCATTGCTCCAGTCTTGGAAGCAGAAATGCATTTTTTTCCTAGTCCCTTTTCAGATACCTTTGATCCCATTTCCTCTGCAGATCATCCTGAACCTTTGTCTAATCTTTAAAATCTCACTGTATAATGACTCCTTACCTGTAATCTATAAACAAGCCTGTCTTTAAAAAAAAATCTTACGTGATTCTATAATTCCCTCACAGTGCTGTACCATCACATATCTCTCCTCCTTTTCATAGAACTCACAGAAAAAGTCATCCAGACTCTGTATCTCTATTTCCTCTCTTCTCATTCCTTTCTCAGTTGTTTGTCATTTGTTTCCCAATGACATTTTTGAATTGCAAGTGCTGTTCCCAAAGTTACCAGTGATCTTTTAGCTATCAATGCAATGGATTGATTTTCTCCATCATCCTTGATGATTCTGTAATTCTGTAATAGTTTGCCATTATTTATCTTCTGTTGTTTCTTGATTTTCATGGTACCCTGCTCTTGGATTTCCTCCTGACTGTCAAATCATTCCTTCTTAATTTACTCTGCTAGATCATCATCTATCTCCTGTCTCTTATGTGTTAGTATATATTCCGGCAATATCCTGGACTGTTTTCTCTTCCTATTTTCAGCTACTATGTATGTAATGATCATTTTTATTCAGATGAATTTCAGATCCATATATCCCACTTTATTAAATTGTTGCCAATATCACTTTCTGCAAAGCAGGAAATAATGTTTTTGAGGTAGGTAGAGGTTCTATTGTTGAGAATTTAAAGCTGCAGAATTTTGAATGCAGGGGATGAGAAAACATGAAGATATTAAATGAGAGGAAAACATAGGCAAGACATTGTTTTAGAAAAGAAGATATGGCAGCAATATATGGGATTATTAAAGTGAGCAGAGGTTACTGTAATAGCTTAATGTAAGTTTTAAAAGTGCCTGAAATTATAAAGGAAGAAATGAAAGGACCTAGTGACTTCTTGGGTATGTGGGGAAACAGATATGGAACATCAAGGATGCTCAAAGGGTTGGATCTTGTATAATTTAGGAAATGATGATTTAATTGGGCGAAATAATTTGTAAAATGTTGAGTGTAGAGTGACAGTGAGGCATTCAAATGGGGGGGGGAGAATTCCAAAACATATTTGAAGACAAGTAGCTGATGTAAAACTCAAGAATCTAAATTTGGGGATCTCTTTTGCAAAAGAATGAATATTTGAAACTATGGATATGAATGGAATAAAGATTTAGAAAAGGTCAATGGACTTGGTTTAAGAAAAAAAATTGTAAGAAAAGGCTGATTGCATAGGGTTAGAGAGTGAGTGGGTAAAAAGGAGTGGAAACAGAAGATACATTATATGAAATTTGTTAACAAAAAGGAAGGAAAGAACTCTACAGTTAGAAGTAATGGACAAATGGGAAGTTTTTTATGTTTTCTGGTAGAATAAGTGAGAAGTGAATATATTTGGACAATGAGGGAAAGGAGGGAGAGAGAAAGAAAGAGAAAGGGGGGTGAGACACATGGACATAATGAGATTATTGATGGAACAAAGACCTAAAAAAAGGATGATAACATAGGCCCAACGCTCAAGTGAAGGAGTTAACCTTTTCAAGAAGAGGAGCAATATTCTCTCATATAAGATAAAAAAGGAGGAGAGAATAAATGAAATTCAGAGAAATTTTGAGGTGAAGAGGTTGTGGTATAAATATACCATTGCTGGGAAGGATATTTTTGATTGCCTCACTACCTTAAGAAAGTTGCTTTAAATACATACACACGTACACATGCACATGTGCATGCATTCATACACAGAAAGAGAATTTTAATAGAGTAATTAATCTAAAATTAATGTCACTAGGAATTCACTACAGGAGTTCATGTTTCATGTATAGGTTCCATGTAACATTCCCATCACCTATAGTCTTGATTTTCATTACTTTTATATGAAATGAAAACTCTATGTGAAAGTGAAATGCTATTAATTTTTTCCCTCTGATTGAGTCTGTCTGTGGTAGTTATAATGAGCAAAGTTCTAGAAGACTCATAGAGTCAAGTGTCTCTGTCAGCACCCTGTATGTACAATGAGTAATCTAGATTTCAATTTTCATGTGACATCAATTATCTACAAAAGATCTAATTTCAACCTCCTTGTCACATAACTCTCCTTTCCTTAAAATATCTCTTGGCATTAACCACATTACAATGAGATTCTAAAAAGAAGAGGCTTGAAATCCTCCCTTTTAAACCAAAGCAATTAGTTACCTACCCTGCCCTGCTCCTAGAGAAGTCATGGACATCAGACACAAAACAAACCTATAGAAATGGAAAAGGAAGATTTTCTGTTATCTGATGCTTTGTTTCATCAGAATAGCTATTGTTTTCCATGCTTAGTAAGGAGATGGGTGTTGCAGAAAGAGTGCTAGAGTGGGAGTTAAGAGACATCTTGGGTCAGATCCTACTTTCAACATTTATTTGCTTTGTCACTAAAAGTGAGATTCTCAGTTTCCATATCTGTACAATAGGGTTCATAATTACTACATAACTTACAGAGTATTTGGGAGAAAGTCATGATATATTAATTTCTTTGCAAACCTAGAAGTGTTATCAAGTGTCAGCTATTATTCCTCAATTCTGTATTAAGGTCACTCTGATGAGTAAGAGAGAAAGTCACTTAAGAATTAGTGGGATTATTTTGCTTCAATAAGAGCTCATGTGATATTAGAAAACAAATATGTAGTGGAGCCATTCCACTCAATTTTCTTGCTGCCTGTATGTACATTGAGCAACACGTGAGGAGGAACAAAGGAGGAAGACAGTGGAAATAATCCTGGGTTGGAGTCTGGTGAGCTGTGAGTGGGGGCAGAACAAG
>WOXC01000411.1:0-97500 GCA_011680675.1 Gymnobelideus leadbeateri
TTTTGTCTCTGGTGCTTCCTGACGATGGGATAAACATTTATAACGTCCTTTCTGGGTGTCAGGGACCCAAAGACAAAATGGAATCACCCCTGTCTTTAAAGGGCTCACATTCTACTAAGGGTTGGGTGGGCAACATGAACATAGATAAGCATACAGATTCATACATACATACATACATATATATATATAGCATATTTTATATATAATGCACCTATTATACATAACATCTAAGATATCTACATAATATATTTGTATTCATGTTTATAGCTAGCAAGTACAACTAACTCGTCATTGTAAAAGGTAACTGGTGAGACAGGAGTCACACCATTCACCATAGGCTGGATTCTTCTCTATGTCAGATTCATAGAAAAAGCTATAATACTAATAACTCATGTCAGACTGACAAGTTCTATCACTGCATCAAGGACCTAAGATTTCACTGGGAGGGGTATCATGAATTATAGATCTGGAAGGGACCTTGGGCTCAAATCAAATCCAGCTTTTCCATTTTACAGGTGAGGAAGTTGAGACTCAAAGAGGGAAAGGAGCTTTCTCCAGCTAGTAACTTGAACCCAACTACTCTGAAATCCAACCCATCACTTCCAACTATGCCACACTTCCTCCCTCTTCACCCTAGATAGATGATGAAACATCCATTCTATAATTCAGTGTCTTACTTGCTGGAGTCTCAGAGGGCTGATTTGTCCCAGGCCAGCCACTATGGCAGAAACCAGCCAACCACTGGGCTAAGCGCTAGGGACACAAAGGCAAAGGTGAACAGTCTATGCCCTCAAGGGGCCTTAAGTTCTAGTCTGAAAGACAATATGTACATCCATAGGCATATACAAAAGAGGCACAAGATACTTTTGGGGGTGGGGAAGGGCAATAGTATCTGGGGTATCAGGAAAAACTCCATGTAGATGTATTAGCTGTGTCTAGAAGGTGAAGGAGTACATCCCAGGTATGAGGAACAACGGGTACAAAACCATGGAAAGGGGAGATGGGTTGTCCAAAGGAAGGGATCAAAAGGCCAACTGGACCACACACAGAGTGTGCGGTAGGGTGTAATAATAACCATTATGGACAGAGCCAAGATGGCAGAGTACAGGCCATGACCCAAATGAACTCTCCTAACATTTCCCTACAATAAACTTTAAAATAATGCCTTAAGTAAAATTTTGGAGCAATAGAGACAGAAAAAGGAAGGAGACATTTTTCCAGAGAGGTCTGCAACACCAGGGTGGGCAAAAGCCTCGAGGGTGGCAGGACCACCAATAATGGACCTTGGAAGTGGCCACTGCAGCAGCAGCAACTTCAGGAGCTCTCACCCCAGAGACAGTGAAGGGCTTGGACAATTTGTCAGAAAGAGACTACAGGTAACCCTTTGCTGGCACTAGGTGTAGTTGGCACTGCTTGGCAAGGCTATTCATCACAAGCAATTCTGAGTTGTAGTCCCAGGGCATAGAAGAGAGCTGGTGGTCAGTCACAAAAGTCAGTCTTAAGTCAGAACAAGGGAACTAGGGGCCCTGGTCTCAGTTCCAAGGCAGAGAGAGGCACTAGTATTTGTTGCTGCAGGGAAGCAGGGGCCCTTCCTGGGTAAAGACCAGAGTGCAGAGAAGGAGAGAAATGACCACACTTCTCCCAGGATCACACTACCTTGGAAGCACTAAAAACTTGCACACCTCCAGAACTAGCTCTGAAAACAGATATCTGAAGAAACTTGATGTTTGAATCTTGGGAGCACGCTTCCCTATCCCAAGGTGAGGAGAATACAACTTTAACATAAAGTTCAAAGACAAGAAATGGGCTGGAAAGATGATGAAACAACAGCAAAAAAACTTAACCATAAAAAAGCAAGGAAGACCAAAATATAAATTTAAAAGAATCCAACAATATGAAAATAGCTATAACCAAAGTCTCAAAAAGAAAAATTCTAATTGGACCCAAGCCCAACAAGAATTCCTGGGAAGAGTTAAAGAAAGTGATTAGAAGTAGAAAACTTGGGAAAAGAAATTATAGTGATGCAAGAAAATTATGAAAAGAGAATTAAAAGTTTGGTAAAAAAAAGCCATCAAGGGAGTTCATGGTTCTTCCTTGAGCTACCCACATGGCCTGGTCGTCACGTCTCCGAATCATGCTAAGTGCTGGACACTGAGCAGCCCACAGCAAATGGCGCCCAATGTGGGGCACATAGGAACCTGAAAGGAAGGTCCACAGCAGAGATGGCCCTTACAAGCAGAAGGAGCTCCAAAAATCACAAGTCACAGGATGCTGATGAATGACCATTGAAGATGCCAACACAGAATGTCCAGGTGTGTTCCAGCAGATGCAGAAACAGAGAAGAGGATCAGAGGATTCCTCACAAGGACAACCCCAGAAGAAATGACTTGGCATCCCACCTTTTCACAGAATGATACAATCTTCTAATAGAACATTACACGACAACAGACTTCAGAAACACCTGTACTTCAAGAAACATCTGATTTTCTACTAAGAACTGACTTTTGGACCTTTTAAATCACAGGACTAATTGCCTCCCTCTTAATGTCAACAACTGTGTCTTCTATTTTAAGTGGGATACAAACTGCTCCATTTGTGAATGAATTTGCAAGGAATGCTACCTTGCCTTTGAAAACTCAAGACCAGACTCCCTCTCCAATGTAATTGTGGATACACCTATCTATGTATGAACTTTTAATTGCATTGATTTTACTTTTGCTCAATGTACATCTAGTAGAGATCTTGTTGAACAATATTTATTTTGCTTTTTTCCAACTAATTTCACTTATGCTTGATATCAAACATTGAGGGTATATACATATCTGATGTCTTTAAAAAGGGGGAAAAAGGTTTGTCAGATTTTCTGTTACTATATTCACTATTCTAATATTGTTAATGGTTCCAACTGCTGTGTTTGCAATCTAAACTGCACAATAGGTTAATGAATTATATTAAAAAATGTTTCTTCAAAAAAAAGCCATCAAAATACTGAAGAAAATATCACCTTGAAAAACAGAATTATGCTAATGATCAAAGGGACACAAAGATTCACTGATGAAAAGAACTCCTTTAAAAACAGAATAGGCCAAAATGGAAGAAGTACATAAATTCACTGAAAAAAAGAGTTCCTTAAAAAATAGGATTGAAGGGCTCACTTTGAGAAGTGTTGTGTGATTTGACCAGATGAGACTCTGGGCAGCTATTGAGAGCCCCCCCCCCCCCGCCCCCCGCCTCAGCTTTGAAAACCCAGATGTTGATGCTTTTCTCTCTGGTAACTGATTTGATATGGATGTAATGGTTGGCCAGTTTGGAAGCCTGTCTGCTTGATCTGTTTCTCTGTCTTGTAACTTCTGTCTGTATACTCTGAAGTTCAGGGTGCTGACTTTTTTCCCCTGAACTAGGTAAATGATATATGTTTGATTGATTAAAGTAAGCTTGTTAACCCATTCTGAGTTGCTTTCTTTTAGAAAAGCAGATCTAAGAACCTGTGTTGGCAGCCACCCTGGGGGTGCTGGGATGCTTGCTGCTACAAATGGCAAAGAGGATGGGATCTGCAGAGTAAAAGGAAAGCATGGGGGCTGGGATAATTGTTTGTTTCTCAGTTGTGAGAGCTGTGACTCTGTGGAGCCATGGAGCAGGAGAGAAGAACAGCCTTCATGCTGACTTTGCTGAGCTGAGAGCAGGAATGGTGAGCTGCCTGCATGGAGACCTGGGCAGAAGCCAGGAGCAGCTGTCTGTGCACCTGTTTTCCAAGATATTTCTAGGGACCTGTAAATTTTCAGTTCTTTCAAGGTGGTATGATCTAAGGAGAGGTGTGTTTATTCCTCTCCTGGTCTGTGATCATGTCTATGAGAGACCACAAGCACTCTTTTCTGCCATGGAACTGTGAAGAGGGTTCCCCCTTTACTGTAGTTGCAACCTCTGCTATGCTGGTGCTCCTCCATACCCTGAGATTGCCACCCAAGACCTGGATCTAAGCATGGGCAAAGCAACAGAGTCCTGCCTTAGTGCTAGCAAAAAGAGCCCTGTAATCTTCTTCTGACTATTTGTTTGCCTCCCTTACTGCTGAGAGCTCAAGAAGCTGTTGATGCTACTGCTGCAGCTGTTTGAGTAACTCCCAAGAGCTGCTCTGGGTTTGTTGGGGCTGGGGCTGTTGCTGGCACCACATGCTCGGGACTGCACTCCACTCTCACCCAGCTGTGACGGATCTTTCCTGCTGACTTTCTAAGTTGTCCTTGGTGTCTGTGGGCTGAGAGGTCTGGAAACCACAACTGCTGTGAGTGATTAAGTAACTGAGGCCTGCTCTGGTTTTTCTGGGGTCTGATCTGCCTGCACTCTTCTCTCACCCTGGTGCAACAAACCTTCCTTGCTCACCTTCCAAGTTGTCTTGGGCTGGAAATTTCTTTCACTCTGACTTTTTGTGCTTTCTGCTGCTCTAGAATTTATTTAGAGTCATTTTTAAAGTATTTGGAGGAGTTTTGGGTAGAGATCAGGAGAGTCCATGCCTTTATTCTGCCATATTGACTCTGCCTTCAGAGTCTATATTTCAACCTAGGGAATCAAGCCTTCTTTCTAGTAGGTTATTCTGTGCATTTTAACAGCTGTGGAAACTGAGGCCCAGAAAAGGTTATCAACATGCCCAGGGTCACTCAGGGTGCCCAGGGTTGGCCTGGGCAGGAGTCCAGCATCAGAAATGTCCATCATACTTGGGCTCGGAATCCCTAAGGCCAGGCTGGCACCCTTCCCTCCCTTCCTCAGGCCACCTGGGCTCCTCCCTGCACTTGGCTTGATACCTGCCCTGTCCCTGCTCTGCCCCAGCCCAGCCCCCACCTTTCTCAGGATTCCAGGAGTCCAAAACTTCACTCCTCCCAGATCCATCTCAAATTCCTTATCCAAGGAATGTCTGCCCAGGAAGGACCCACTCCGCACCCTTCTGGGCCTCCTTCTCCAGCCACTCCCCTCACCTGCCCTCCACCATCTCCTCTGCTCTCCCCTCTGCAGGCTAGGGCTGATCATTAACCAGAAACCCTGACATGGGCACTATAAGGATGGAAGCAGTGGCCCAGGACGGCACAGAACGCTCTGTGACTCAATTGAGAGGGATCTGCCACCATGGACGTCACCGTGAGCCCCAGCGTCTCTGCCAGGACCCCCGCACCTGTCCAGTCGACTGACCTTGTCAATAATGCTGCAGACATCTCCGTCATTGTTGTCTACTTCGTGGTGGTCATGGCCGTGGGGCTGTGGGTATGTGGGGGTCCAGGGGCATGGGCAGGGCAGGGAACCACGGACAGCAGGAGCTAAGGGAGTGACTGCGAGACCTAGGATAAGTCATTCACCCTTCTGAGCCATAAAATGAGAGGGCTGGATGAGCTGAGCTAGCCCCCAGCTATGATACTTGAAGGGGCCCTTGCAGCTCTGACAGACATTCAGTGCTTCTTGTTCTAAGAACCCTCCCAACCTGGACAAGCTGTTTTCTTTTTTTTTTTTTGGAGGGCAATTGGGGTTAAGTAACTTGCCCAAGGTCACACGGTTAGGTTTTTGTTTGTGCGTGTTAAGTGTCTGAGGCCGGATCCGAACTCAGGTCCTTCTGACTCCAGGGCCAATGTTCTACTCACTGTGCCACGAATCCGTCCCCTGACAAGCTGTTTTCTAAAGGGTGGGTTTGACACTGTGCTTAAAGGTCTTTCCGGCTGGAGAGTCTATGATTCTATGACTTGTAGAGGACTGATGCCTAGGAAGGGGAGTGCAGGGAGGGAGCAGGGGAGACAGGGAACCGGAAAGCCCAGGCTTGGACAGAGCCCTGTAGAACCAAGAAGACGGACTGCAGAAGGAGAGAAAAGGAAAGTAAAGGGGGGTTTCTGGGCGCTCAGTATCGTTCAGAAATTTGGGGAAGGAGGGCCAGTTTGAGGGACAAGAAAAACTGAGGCAGCAAGGGATGGGAAGGTGGTAGAGGCAGGGGCTGAGTCTACAGCAGAGGGGACCCAAGGAGACCAGGCTAATGATAGGCTGGAGGGACTGAGAATTGCGGGGTGAGAGAATAGGGAGGGGACTTGGAGAAAGGGCCACCTGTTGGGGAAGCAGAAGGTAGGAGAGCTCAGTGAAGCAGGGAGGGGGCATAGAATCCTTGAGAGGGCTGGGAATTTAGAGAAGTGTAGAGGGTAGAGGGTAGACTCTGGGCACCAGAGTCAGGGAAGGCAGGAGAGGGCTTGTTCAGTGGCTCAGGGTCTGGTGCAGAGCTGGGAGACCACAGTCCCCAAAGGCTAACAGGTGTTCCACATCTACGGACTGAGAGAAGCCAGCTTGGACTGCCAGGTCTTTGGTGCCCTGTGGATCCCAGGGAGGAGGGGCAGGATTCCTTTGGTTCTGGGACTCCTGAAGGGTCCAAGAGTTAGCTGCCTGGAAGCCATCCCTTCAGACACTGGTGACTCTTCTGAATTTTGAAGGAGGTCTTTCTGGGACATGGCACCTAACCAGAGAAACTTTGTAAATGGGGCACACCCAGGGAACAGGGAATGGGGTGGCTTAGCCAGCAAACTTCCCAAGTGTGTTCTGTGCCTGTAAAGGTGACTGAATCTAGAGGCAGGGTTGAGTGTGGGGGGTGAGTGTGGTTCCCTTGCTTAACTCTGGCTGGCTCAGAAGATGAGAGAATTGAGGATTAACTCTTTAGGAACCCCTGAGGACCTTTTACCCAGGAGTCAGTGACAGCATGAATGAATTACTTAGGAACTGTTCAAACAGGAGGGGGCTATGGCTCTAACCTAGCTGGCACCCCAGGATCATTGCAGGCTCATTGACTAAGTGGCAGAAAAGACTTTAGAGGTCACCAAGTCCAACCCCCTCTTTTTACAGATGGGGAAACCAAGGCAGGGAGGGCACCACACAATGTATCAGCTGATTCCTGGCCTGCTTTCCTCTATCATGCTATCCCCTCGTGCATTTTTCTATTTAATACCTGAGCAATCTGAGATTCAAAGCAGTGAGGTCAGCTAGGGAGTTAGGAGCAGAGAACCCTGGTCCCTTGGTTCCCAGCTCTGGACTCTGATTATTGGAGCCCATGGCACCAGGACATGGGGCTGCCCCTGGGCCAGACTGGAGTCAGAGCCAACCAGTGCACTGACAGGACCCTATCTTCTATCCCCCCAGGGACCTTTGCTCCCAGCACCCATCCCTGATGGTGTTTTCCCAATGGCCAAGCCTTCTCAGATACACTCTGCTAATCCTTGTCCTTTCCTCAGCTCATCTGCTCTCTCCTGCCTGCCTCTGAGCTGTTTACACCTTTCCAATGTTCATGCCTCATTAATGGCCATTTAGGTCAACTCTGACCATTTCAGCTTTTATTCCTGCTCATAAACGTCATCCTCTAGAGCCTGCTGCCTCACTTTATGGCCCCCTAGCCTTCTGCTCATGTTCTTTTTGCCTGGAGAGTCCTGAGAAGAACATCCCCTGTGTGAGATGCTATCTGCCTGCCTCCTCAGAGGAGGACCCAGGACTGGCCCTGCCTGACCTCTCCCCTGGCCTCTGCTGACCTGCAGCCCACGAGTGCTTCTTTCTGGGCATCTCCCACTTTGTCCCATGGATAACGGCCCCTCAGCGCCTGGCTCTGCTTGTTCCCTCACACCAGCAGATTCTTCCTTGGTCATTTGTATTTCTTTGCCTGAACCTCCCCCAGCTTTCCTGCCAGCATATTGTGGAGACTGCTGATTGAGAGCTGGGAGTGACCTTCAAGGCCATCCTAGTTCCCCCTGCCCCCATTTTAAAGGGAAGGAAACTGAGGACAGAGAGGTGGTATGGAGTATTGTGTAGAAGGTTGGTGTTATTTGAGTCAGTGGAGGTCTGGGCTCAACTCTCACCTCTGACAATTAATAACTAAGTCCCTGGGCAAGTCACTCTTTGGGGTCACTGTCCTCATTTGTAAATTGAGCTGTATGTACTAGATGGCATCTGGGTTCTTTCTACTTCTGAGTTCAGGCTCCTGAGGGCTTAGGGGAAGTGACTTATCCAAGGTCACAGTGGTGGAATGAGGTATGTGGTTGAGATGGGAAGGGAAGCCTTTTCCAGGGCATGAGTGTCCTAGAGTTATCACATGTTAGGAAAGGAAACATGCTTGGCACTTCTCATTTTGTCCTCACAACAACCCTGGGAGACAGGTACCATTATGATCTCCACTTTCCAGTTGAAGAAACTGAGGCATAAGCAGGTTTAGTGGACTTGTCCAGGGTCACGCAGCTGGTGCCCAACTTTGGATTTGAACTCAGGTCTTCCAGACTCCAGGCCTAGCATTCCAACCACTGAGAAACCCAGCCACCTTTCTCAGAATCACAGAATGTTAAGAACTTAGAGTCTTTTGATGTCAGAATCATAGACAGTAGGAGATGGCCAGGACTACAGAGATCATTCCATTCCCTTCAACAAGCATTTTACAGTACCTGTCTCCCAGGGTTGATCTCACATATACGGCGTCAGCAGCCTGGTTCTCTTTGTCCCATTCACCAGAGTTCTTGCAAAAACAGAAGGGCCCCTCAGTAGAGCCAGAGGCCATCCTGTATTTTTCTTTGTTCCCTGTTTTGCTTTGGCTGAACAATTCATCGCCTCCTGGTGAGGAGCCTCTCTGTGCTAGATAGTTGTCTATTGTCAGCCCAGTACTCAAAATCTTTCTAGCTTGGTAGGACCTGTGAGGACCCATACTCCATTGGTGTAGCCTTTGAAGGCCTGTGCTCACCTCCACACCACCATGAGGGATCTGAGTAGGATTTTGTGGTGACCAGGTGGGGTGTGATGTGGAATGGGAATGAGGCGTTCTTTCTCTGGGCCTCACCAGATTCTTCTGGATACCTATTAAACTTCTGCTCTTATCCTTGCAGGCCATGTTTTCAACTAATCGTGGGACTGTTGGAGGCTTCTTCCTGGCAGGCCGGAGTATGGTGTGGTGGCCGGTGAGTGTTATCAGAGACTATCCATATTTAAAAAAGATAGTCCCCTTCTGGGGGCCGGGTTGTGTTTCAACTTGTTCAATGTATGTATGTAAATATGTATATATATATATTTACATATCACATATATACGTATATGTGTCTTATATGTGTGTAGAAATATATATCTATAAGTAAATACTATATTATATATAATTTATCATATATAATATGCATATACACACATGTATAAAACACATACACATATATGTATATGAATGTGTCTGTGTAGACAGATAGGTTGACAGATAGATAGTCTGGATGTTTATCAGAAGCCAACCCAAGTGGTGCATTGAGTCAATTTTCCAGGTAACTCAGCCCTCTAACCCTGCTGCCCTCTGAAGCAGTGCAGAGGGGTTCCATTCAACACTATCTCCCATTATCTCCTGCCATCTGAGGTCAGGGAACTGCAGGGTTGGGTGGGGAGAGGCCAGTGGGGGCCAGGAGCAAGGATGGGAGTTGGGTTTGCAATCACAGCATCCTAGATCTGGATTTGGAAGGTACCTTATCAGTCATCAGGTGCAATGCCTACATTTCACAAATGACAAAACTGAGGTCCAGTGATGTCATAGAATCCTAGATTTAGCACTGACCTTAGAGGCCCACTCTTCCAACCCCCTCATTCCCAACCAAGACCCATGGAAATCAGTGCCTCACCCATGGCCACTCTGATTCCAGAACCATTGGCTTCTTTGATGGAATCATATTTTAAATCTCCCTTAGGTTTATTATTAAAAAAGGAAAGAATCCTAAAGTGAATCCCTATGTAAATGATAACTGCATCTCTTGGGAGCAGCCCCTTCCTGATTTATTATTTTCGGGAATCAATTTTTATGTGTGCCGTTTTCTTAATCCTCTTTAAAACATGACTTGTGGCTATAAAGTGAAGGCCATTCCAAGGAAAACCTTGTCCCAGGCACCTGATCAGCACCTGGGGGAGGCAGAGTGTGTAAGCAGTCTGGGCTCTCTCTCCCATTGCTCATCCATCCATCAGTGGGGTCCCTGTGTTTCACACTTCCATTTCCTCCCAGAGGAGAAAACCTTCATTAACCTTCACTTCCAACGAGCAAATAATTTCCAGGGGGAGTAAACAAGGATGAGCAGGGTCAGTGTTGAAGTTTGTCTGTAGGAATGTGTAACTGAGTGCACTTTCTTCACTAATCCCCTGAGTGTGGCACTGGCCTGGGGGAATCAAAGAGAGGGGAACCATCAGAAATTTTCTGGGAGTGAGGGATCACGGGAGTGCAGATTTAGAGCAGGAAGGGCCCTTAGAGGTAGATCATCAATTCCAAACCCCTCATTTTATAGGTGAGGAAACTGAGTCCCAGGGAGGGGAAGTGACTTGCCCAAGGTCACCCAGCTAGGCTTTAAGTTTCAGAACAGGGATTTGAACTCAGGTCCTCTGGTTACAAATCCAGGACACTTTCCACTATAACATTATGCTTCTCTAGCAGAGATATAAGTAAGAGGCAACATGCTGAAGTGTGCAGAACCGTGTGCATATTGTGTCTCCCAGTAGATCTGCAGCTCCTTGAGGGCAGGGAGCGTTCACTTTTGCCTTTGTGTTGTCAGTGCTTGGTCCATATTAGGTGCTTAATAAATGTAGTAAATGCTGGCTGACTGGAAGAAAGAAGGCCAGCAGGTTAAAGTTGGAGGTGGGGCACGATGTGAATTTTTTCTCCTCTTCTCCCAGTCCAGCTGGGAGCTAGAAAAGCAAGGCAGAGATGGGTACCCTGGGGAGTCAGCCAAAAGGGGGTGGGAAGTGGGGTCCTTAGGGACGCCCAACATGATGTCACATAGATCCGAAGGCCCGAGGCTTTTCCCCAACAGTGGCCTAATCCCTCCAATTACTTCCTGGGCCTGAAGCCTGGGGGATTATGGGTGAGGACCCCAAAGAGGCCGGCTCCCAAGGGTTTTGTACAAGGATTCTCCAGTTTGGAATTATTCTGCCCAGCAAAGGAGCCTGGCATGATTCTTTCATGCTCCACTCACCACCAAGGTAAACATGCTTTTTCCATAGCACAAAGGATTGTAAATTCAGCCATTTTTCAGTTGTATCTGACTCTTCATAAGCCCATTTGATGGTTTTTTAGCCAAAGATACTGGAGGGGTTTGCCATTTCATTTTACAGATGAGGGAACTGAGAAAAACAGGGTTAAGTGGCTTGCCTAGGGTCACAGAGCTGGGAAGTTTCGGGGACCACATTTGATCTTAGATCTTCCTGATTCCAGATCTGGTGCTCTGCCTACTTTGCCACTTATTTATTGTGTCCGTTATTATTGATAGTAAGGATCTCTCTCTCTCTCTCTCTCTCTCTCTCTCTCTCTCTCTCTCTCTCTCTCTCTCTCTGTCTATCATGCATCATAGTGGGCAGGGAGCTGGTCCTTCGAATCGGGATGGCCTGGGTTCCAGTCCTGCCTCTATCACATACCAGTTGTACACTCATTTAAGCTCTCAGGGCCTCAGGCAACTCTATAAGATCAAGGTCCAGAGAAAGCAGTGATCTCTCTAAGTTGGTAGGTTGAATTTCCATACCAAGGGTTTCCTTACACTAATGAAACCACAGGTTTGGTCACTCCCTAAACAAACCAACCTCACTCAAGGACTTTCAGATTTGCAAAGCATTTCCTCACAATTATAATGTCCAGGCCCTATAATGTAAGGGGAAGAGATCATGAATTGTGTTTTTTTTGCAGTCCTCACAGTATCTTGTACATAGTTGAAACTCAGTTAATGTTTGCTGAAGCCATTTGGACTCCAGGGCCTCTCTGGTCAGAGTGAGAAGAGTCCTTCCAGGTTAGATCTGGGGGCTTATTTGGTTTGGATGATTTGGGCATATCCAGGGCTTATTGGAGTACTGGGGTACTTCTTGGACTTAGGGAAGTCCCAGACTTGGTTGGTGGAGTGAGGTCTAGCTCAGAATGAACCATTGAAAAGGAGAGTTGACTGACAGCCATGGAGCCCTTCTCTTTCCTGAGGACTGGGACCCACAGCTAGCTGACAAGGGCCAGTCACTAGCTGGGGTCAGGGCTTGGGTGGCAGTTGGAGTTAGCAGGGCCAGTCTAGGTCTCAAGGTCAGGGTTAGGTCTGGGTATGGCTTGGAAAGGGGGGTAGGAAGAATCTGAGGAAGGTAGCATGGTACATGTAAAGCCTCCTGGACTTGTTGCCAGGGGACCTGAGTTCACTGTGTAACCCTGAGCCAGCCACTTGACATGTATAAAATAGGCACAACAGTACTGTGAAAAAAGCACTGAATTTGAAGTCTGGACACTTGGTTTCAAGCATGAGGAAGGACATAAGCATTTACATAGCACCTACTGTATGCCAGGCACCATGCTAAGCACTTTTACAAACATCTCGCTTGAACCTCACAACAACCCTTCAATACTATACCATCCCCATTTTACAGTGGATAAAGTGGAGGCATACAGAGGTTATTCTTTACTACCAGGGACTGTGGAAGGCATCCTAAATGCCTGGATCCAGGATGGTGCTTGATTTGGCCTTCAAAGGCTGGCTATCCAGCAAGGGGGATCAGGAACTTAGAATCCTTAAATCATGGAAATTCAGGATGGGAAGGAACTCTGTAAGCCTCAGAACAAGTATCCTTGCTGCCCACTTTAGTCATTTAGTACCTCTGTGACCTTGGGTCACAAATCTCCCTGAGCTTTAATGTCTTCCTCTAGAAAATGAGGAGGTTGAATTAGGTGATCTCTGAGAATGCTTCCAGCTTTAGACCCAGGAGTCTTTAAACTGTAATACTTTAGGGAGGGTTCACCTAAGTCCAGTGAAGGTTTAATGTCTAAGGCCAAGTTACAAACAGATGCTATAAGGGTGTGTCGCTAACCAGGGTCCTAAAGGATTTATAGAAATGATGTTGGAGTTAGGGGTCCTAAAGCCTTGATGCTTCAGAAAGGGCTTGTGAATTCTGGGCACTCAAGGCTGAAAACCAAGGTAGGAGAGCCCCATAGGCTCCCAAGACCTTCAGGCCATGTCATAGACACACAAGCAGGTGTCTTTAAGTACCAGGCTGTATGGGAAAAGTTTCTAGTTAAGTAGCATATAGCTGTACAGGAGTTTCAGTGACATCCCCTACCCCCTCTGCTGCCTTGAGCCATAGGATGGTAGGGACAGAATGGTTTCAGAGATTCTATGGTCTAGCAATAGTTCTGGTAGATCATATGGCTCAGATTCCTTCTCTTCTACTTACTTCTCATTGCAGAACCTCGGACAATTCATGTTAACTCTCTTAGCCTCAGTTTCCTCATGGATAAAATGAGGGGGTTGGAATAGGAGTCCTCTAAAGTTACTTCTAGTTCTGAATTTATAGACACTTGCCATTTATAGAAGAGGAAACAGGCTCAGAGGGAGCAAGTGACTTATCCCTGGGGACACAGCCAGTTGGTGGAGACAACAAATCTTAGAATCCTGGTATCCTAGTTTCTAATCCAGCATTGATTTTCTCCAGGTTGAGGAGCCATAGGGAGATGTTGAGGGGCTGGTAGGTGGTACAGTGGGTAACATGCTGGGTCTAGAGTCAAAAAGACTCATGTCCCTGAGTTCAACCTGGCTTCAGACATTTCCCAGCTGTGTGACCCTGTGCAAGTCACTTAAACCTGTTTGCCTCAGTTTCCTCCTCTGTAAAATTATCTTGAGAAGGAAGTGGCAAACTTCTCCAATATCTTTGCCAATAAAACCCTGAATGAGGTCATAGTCAGATTTGACTGAAAAATGAAAAAGGGAACTATTGAACAATGTACAGTGAACAGTGCCTGAAACACAATTGGGCCTTAATAAATGCTTGCTGACTTGACTAATAGGGATGAATGTAAGGTCGCACCCTTGGGTGACAACAATCACCTGTATATGGACCAGTTGGGAGATGTGATGGCAGCTAATCTGAGAAAGAGTCTGAGACCTTGGTGGACAATAAGGCCAGTCTGAGTCAGTAGCATGATGTCGATGCCAAGAAAGTGAATTTACTAGTAAGCCAAGCAGGGGACAGTCCCATCATCCTCTGCCCTGAATCTACTACATTGGGAGGACCTTGCTTCATTCTGGTTGTTACGGTTTAGGAAGAATGCTGATAAACTGATGAGAGTCCAGAGGAAGGCAACCAGGATTCATATAGGGTCTCTAGGTCATAACATAGGAGATTCAATGAAAGGGATTGGAATATTTAGCCCAGAAAACGAAGACTCAGAGGTACCATAATATGTGAGTAAACATTTGAAAGGCAGTGATGTGCAACCCTTTCTGTCTGAATCCAGCAAGCTGTACTATGAGTAATTGTGGAAATTGCAAAGAGGCATATTTAGGCTTGAAATCAGGTAAAACCTCCTGACTACCAGAGTTGTCCCAAAGTGGAGTAGACTGGCTGGGGGGTAGTGAGCTCCCCATCTTTGGAAGTATTCAAGATGAGGCCTAATAACTGAATAACTAGGGGCAATGTAAAGGAAAATCCTTTCAGGCATGGGTTGATAAGGGGCCTCTATGGTCTCTTCCAACTCTGAAATTTGTTCACCTCAGGACGGATTGGAGGGGAAGAGACAAGGAGATGATGAGGTTCATTTCAGAGGCCATTGAAACAAGCTGGGCAAATATGAATGAGTGTCTGATTTGTGGGGGAGGATGGGAGTGGGGACAAACAGGAATGTATATGAAGGCCATAGTGAAGGAAAGATCTGCAGGGCTTGGGGGAGGAAAGGAAGAGGGAAGAATAAAAACTGACTCCAGGTTCTGAGCCTGATAAAATCATAATAATGCTAGCTAGCAAAACCTCTCATGCCTACAGTGCATTAAGGTTGGCCATTTTGTTTTTAATTAAAAATTTTGGATAGTTTTTTTTTCTTGAATTGTCTTCATTTGCAAATACAAGGTATATTGAAAGTCAGCGTAGAATTAATTTATCAAAGATTTAGGGGAAGTGGGAAGCATAAAAACACTTATATAGTCCTTATTATGAGCTAATTTTACAAACATTATCTCATTTGATCCTCATGACAACCATGGGAGGCAGGTGCTATTGTCATTATATTATTATTTACAGTTAAGGAAACTGAGGCATACAGAGGTGACTTGCCCAGGGTCACACAGTAAGTGTCCGAGGCTGGATTTAATCTCATATATTCTGCCCCCAGGCACAGCTTTAAGCTTTGATATACTAAATAAACAAAGGATATATTAAATATATCTCTTCTGCCTCTCCTAGTCAGAGAGATATTCGTTATGACAAACGAAACAGAAAAAAGAAACAAAGTGGTTCATTGAAACTATCCAATGCACCAGCTTAGTCTGACAGTATATTCAGTGTTCCACACCCACAATATGTGTGTACATATTTGAAAGGCACGTCTGCAAAAGAAGGAAGAGAGGCACATTTAGAAAAGAAATCCCTTCTTTGGAGCCAGACTCGAAGGCTACCAAAGCCCTTTCCAGTGATGTAAGTAGTGCAAGCATGATTATCCCCATTCTAAGGATGAGGAAACTGAGGCTTTAGTAGGTAATGTGACTAACTTCCAATCACATGACTGGGAATTGCCCAAGGAAGGATTTGAACTGAGGTTTCCTGTGATCTTTCAGAAAACTTACAGAAACTACCACAGAATTACAAGACATGGGAGCAGGAAAGGAGCTCAGAGATCATTAAAGGCAGCTCCCTTATTTTACAGAAGAGGAAACAGACCCAGAGAGGGGGAGTAACTTGCCTAAGGGCACCCAGCTAACCATTTGTTTCATTCAGTGTCTCATTTGTGCCAGGTACTGTCCTTGGTGCTGAGGGGTAACAATAAAGAAGAACTAGTTCCTGCCCTCCAGGAGATTACATTTTAACTGGAAGGTGGACACAATATGCAAACATTTAGATATATACAAAACACTTCTCTAGTTCTGAACTCTTTCCATGACATCATATGAGAGGCCAGAGAGAACCACCATTACATGAATTTGTCTGAGAAAGTCCTGGCCAGACCTAGGATTCCCACTAGACCCCAGAGCCAAAGCTGAGGGAGAAGGAATCATGAGAATTAGGGATTAATGGGGTCAGTTAATCATTGCTGGTAATTGCACCCTTAATAATTTAGTGTTAAGATTATTAATTCATCCAGAGGTAAAGGTGATAGCAGGAAGATAATAGAAATAGGTGCAGTACTGATAAGAAAAGCCCTCTGAACTTTGACCCCTGCAAGGACCAATCTTGATTAGAAGAATGACAGCTGAATAATGAGTGATGAGCAATCAGGCATTTATTAAGCACCTACTATGGCCCAGGCACCGTGACAATAAATAAAGATAATGAATGGAACAAGCCCTACTCACAAGGATGTTTGATCCAACAGGGACAATTAAGCAGGACAGATGGAAGTATCTTCAGAATAGCTTTAAAGAAGACAAGCATAAAGTGGTTAACGACAAGGTAGTTGGGAGAGAAGATGCCAGCAGCTGTGGGGATCAGGAAAAGCTTCACAAAAAGCCATGCTTGAGGGGAGTCTTGAGGGAAGAGAGATTTTAGGTGAGGGGGTAATGCATCCCAGGGAGGGGGCACAGCCAGTGCAAAGGTATGAAGGAGGAGATGGAATACTGTGTATAAGGAAGAGAGAGAAGGGCACTTTGGCTAGATAGTGGGTGTGAGCCAGGGAATTGTGTCCAATGAGGCTGGAAAGGGAAATTGGGGTCAGGGCATGAAGAACTCTAAAATCCAAACAGAAGAGTTATAGTTGATCTGACTGGAGAGGAACATGGTCAGATTTATGTTTAAGGAAAATTTGGGAAAGATAGACTAGGGAGAGACTTGAGATTGGGAGGCTATTTAAGAGGCTGTTATAGTAATCTTGATGATGACCTGAACTAAGGTATGTGAGTAGAAAGAAGGGGTTACATTTGAGAGATGATTTTGTTGTTGGGTTGTTTCAAATGTGTCAGACTTTCCATGACCCCATTTGGGGTTTTCTTGGCAAAGATTCAGGAGTAATTTGCCATTTCCTTCCCCAGATCATTTGACAGATGAGGAAATTCAGGCAAACAGGGTGAAGTAGCTTGTCCAGGGTCACACAGCTAGGAAGCATATGAAGCTGGATTCCTGACTCCAGGCCCAGTGGCCTATGCACTTCGCCATCTAGCCTTTGAGAGAGGTTATGGGTGTGGCAAGATCTGGCAATAATCAGATATGTGGAATGAAGGAGAGTGAGGATAATGCCAAAGTTACAAATCCAGGAGACTGGAATAATTTTATATATATATATAATATTTATATAGAAATATACATATATAAATTATATATATATAAATATATATGTGTGTACACATATATATAAATATATATGTGTGTACACATATATATACACATATTTTTATATATATACATATAAACTGAGATTATTATATATTATATAATATTATAATATAATATATATACACATATACTTATATATACATATAAACTAAGATATTATATATAATATATTATATTATTGATATATTACATTATATATATCTTAGTTGCCAAATCCAGTGGCCTTTTCTGAATCCTAACTCTCCTTGACCTCTCTGCAGGTCACTGCTCATCACCCTTTTCTTGAAACTCGTATCTTTAGGTTTTCAGGACATCACTTTCTCTGGCTTCTCCTCCTGTCTCTCTGACCACCCATACTCTGCCTGCTTTGCTGGATCCTCATCCAGGTCATAGCTACTAAATGTGGGTGTCCCCTAGGATTCTGTCCTGGACCCTCTTCTCTTTTCCCTCTGCACTACTTCTCTTGGTGATCTCATCACAGATTGAATTATTATCTCTATAATGGTAATTCCCAAATCTGCCTTTCCAGCTACAACCCCTCCACTGACCTCCAGTTTCACATTCCCAACTGCCTTTCAGACATCTTGAACTGGATGCCCAGGAGACATCTGAAACTCAGCTTGTCATTAACCAAATTCATTATCCCCCTCAAATCCTCTCCTCCTCCTAATTTTCTTATTACTGCCTGGGCAACATCCTCCTCCCAATCCCTCAGTCTGGAAACCTAGGTGTAGTCCTGGATCCTTCACTATCTCTCATCCCTCCCTGTTACACCAGGCCTTTTGTCAAGGCCCGTTAATTTCACCTTTTCAGCTTCTCTTAATTGAGTCCCCTCCTTTACTTTGACATGGATGCCACCCTGGTATAGACCCTTGTCACCTCATGCCAGAACTATTGCAATAGTTGCTGGGGGTTAAGGCATAGATGGTCTACCTGCCTCAAGTCTCTCCCCATTCCAGTCCATCCTCCATTCAGCCACGAAGGAGATTTTCCTAAAGCAGAGGCTTGGCCATGTAACCCCTCATCCCCCCACAATAAACTCCAATGGCTCCCTACTGTCTCCCAAATAAAATAAAAAACCCTTTCACTGGCATTCAAAGCCCACCATTACTTAACCCTCTCCTACCTTCCCTGTCTTTTTACTCCTTATGGTGATGCTGACGTGGATCTTCTATACACCAGCCACTCCATTTCTTGGCTCTGACTGTCCCCCATGAGTGAAGCACTCACCCTCCTCATCTCCAGCTACTGGTTTTCATGGATTCCTTCAAGTCCCAGCTAAAATCCCATCTCTTACAGGGATCCCATCCCCCCTTCTTAATTCTAATGACTTCTCTTTGCTAACTGTTTCCTACTGACCCAGTACATATTTGCTTGTTTGCACATATATGTTTGCATGTTGTATCCTCCATTAGAGTTTAAGCTCCTTGAAGTCAAGGACTGTCTTTTCCCCTCTTTTTGTATCCCCAGTGGTTAGCATCGTTCCCGGCACATAGTGGGTACTTAATAAATATTTGTTGAATGATAGCCATTTGCTTTTCCTGACTATATTGATTTGATGATGGTTCTCAGAAGGTGGGAGAGTGTGTGGTGCTGGTACATTTGGCAGGAAGATAGCAGGAGTGAATCACATGATCTGGGGAATCAGGGAGGTCCTGTGAAGTGGTTGCAATACTTTTTAGGGACCATCTTTTCCAACTCTCTAATTTTTTAGAAGAGAGAGATGAGGCTCAGAGAGAGGAGCCTAAGGTCCTACAATAAAGTTGTAGCAGAGTAGAACCTGGAACTTGGTGTGCTTATGTTCTCCATGTACTATGCAATTTATCCCTTAAATGAAGACAGCTTCGTTCAGTTCCCAGTTTCATGCACATGCATCTTCTCTTCCCAACTAGAGTGTGAATTCCTTGGGGGCTTCTGCTGCATCCACTGCTGTCTCATTGAGTCTAGGGCTGGACAGAGTGGATGGTGCTAAGGAAGCACAGGTTTTCTGATGCTTTGTGTTCTATCTGATTGCTCCACATTCCCAGTCTCCCTGCCCAGTTAATAGCTCTCATCAGAATTATCTGCAAGTTCTCCCCATCCAGGTTAGGACCTAGGTCCGAACTGAACTCTGCCTTGGCCAGGTCCTCACTCTCTTTCATGGCTGCTGATGTTGGCCAGAGCTCCATAGAATGAATCTTTCCTGAGATGATCTCTGAGGGTCCAGCATGAGGGATTCTAACTTGACTTATCTTTTCCTTTCAGATTGGTGCCTCACTCTTCGCCAGTAATATTGGCAGTGGCCAGCTTGTGGGGTTGGCTGGGACTGGAGTAGCATCAGGCATTGCCATAGGAGGCTTTGAGTGGAATGTGAGTAAAAGACATGGGATATTGGAATTAGGAAGAACAGCTCCATATAGAGAGTAGAAAATGGTGGAGCTGAAAGGGTCTTAGAACATGGATGTCAGAGCTGGGAAGGGTTTTAGAACAGGGAAGGTCAGGGTTGGGAAGGACCTTAGAATAGAGCATGTCGGAGTTGGGAAGGGGATTTATTTAAATCAAGGTCCTCATTTTACAAAGGAAGAAATTAAGGCACAGAGAGAAGAAATGACTTGGCCTATGCTATATGGCAAATTTGCAGTAACACCTTTGCTCCTTTTATCTTCTTGTTGATCCCACAAACCCACCTTCTCAGTCCTTCTCAGTGATATGGCACTTTACTCATTAAACATTTTCGTTAGATTATCTTTGAAAGGCAAGGATGTAGCCTCATCTGGAGGTCAGAAGACTGTGGAAAGATGTTGCTAGCCTTTCCCCTCTACTGAGAATGTGGAACCTTCTGAGTCCTTCCCCATTGCCCACCAAGTCCTGTCCCTACTGGGTCCTTGAATGGGGAGCTCTCCAGCCTATATGTGCTAAAATTCTATCCTTAAGCTTTTTATGGTCAAGGGAAAGGAAAAGTTGAATTATATTTTACTGGATGCCAAAAGACATCTCTGGTTCATCTGTTGACCCATCTTAGCTGAAACCCTCTGGGGTCATTGAATTTATAGGTAAAGCATAGGTCAGGATGGGAGACAGATAGCATTGTTTTCTAAAGGATTTCTTCTTGCTTTCAGGCCCTGGTGCTCGTGGTTGTCCTGGGCTGGGTGTTTGTCCCCATCTACATCAAGGCTGGGGTGAGTATTTGTACTATGTGACTTGGTTACCTACCTGTAAATGCTGAAGGTGGGCTGATAGAATCTCAGGAAACACAGCTGACTTTTCCCAGTGAGGCAGCAGAGAAAGTTTAGCTTCTGGTATTTGGCCCTGAGTCCCCAAGATATTGACTGGCCCAAGAACCACAGGATTTCCTTGATGGAAAGGACCTCAGAACCCATACAGACCAAGTTCTACCTGGATGAGAATCCCATCACACCTGACAAGTGTTCGTCTGGACTCAGTGTGGGGGGAGTGACAAATTAGTGAGGAAGTGTCTGTGTGTATGAGAGAAGTGGTCTGCCCACAAGTGTGCTTGTGAATAAGTACAACAGTTTAATGTTTGTGTGTATATGTGGAAGAGCATGACTACAAGTGTGGATGTGTGAGAATATGGAGGTGTTCACCTTCAATTGTGCCAATGTGTGTAAGTGTGCACCTAAGGGCTTTGGAATTTTTGTCTATGTCTGAGAGATTCTGGTCATGTTCTTGAAAGCACAAGTGTGAATGTTTGTGAGATGGCTGATACAACTTTTCTTTAAAAAACATGACCACTGTCCCTTCTCTTCACTTACTAAATGCTTACTTGCTTAACCTGTTTGTTTTCCTTACTGGTTGTACTTGTCTCACCAAATGCCTTCTCCTTTCCTTGTGTTCTGCTCTTCAGGACCTTTTCCCTTAATTATTTTCCTTCTTCACATTAATCCCTCCATCTCCTTTCACATAGTTTGTTCCCCTTTGGCCTCATCTCCAGTTCTTCCAAAGTTCCCTTTCCCAAATTCAATTTCTGGCCCTCTTCACAAGTTGAATCGCCTTCACATCAGTTTCCTTTTTCTGCTTGTTCAACTTAAGTCTTATTCTCTCCTTCTGTTCCTTCCACAGAAGCTGGAAGTGGTTATTGTGTGATTGTGGGAATATGTATATAATACACTTTCTCTTCAAGGTTCCCAGGGTTCCCAGTGTACTTTCATATATGCACCTAAAGAAGCTTGTATTTTATTATTTATATATAATATAACATTCTTATTATCTATATGGAAACAGACCGCTGGGAATCCTCAGTCAAGTCAGAATTAACTATCCTAGTCATGACTAAACTAGGGCCTGGGAACTCAGACTTAAGGATTGGTGCCATCTCCAACAAGGGGAATTTCCTGTCTTTTAGAATTCTTTGCGACCTTTCTAGTACTGCTCTCATATCTTGCATTTATTACAGGTGGTGACAATGCCAGAATACCTGAGGAAGCGGTTTGGTGGGAAGCGCATACAAGTCTATCTGTCTGTCCTTTCTTTGTTACTTTACATTTTTACGAAGATCTCGGTGAGTTCATCTCCCCTAACTATGCCATTTCAGTGAATGTCCTTGCTTTAAGCTAATTGTATCCTCTGATTGATGGCAATTAAGGTAAACACATTGGTGGGGGCTCATGAGCTATGCAATTTAGAAGCACAGACCCACAGAGTTCTTTTTACCTGGGTCCAATCCTAAGATCATCTATGATACAACAACTTTGTCTCCTTTATTCCCCTTCTTTTCCTTCCCCTCCTTCCCATTCGCTTTCCTTAATAATATCTATTTCTTGAACATATCAAGAATTACAAAGTGCTTTCTCCATGATAATCCATTAATGCAAGGATTATTGTGCCTGTATTACTATTGAGAAAACTGATATCCAGGTGTCATAACTTTGTCATGGTCACACAGCTAAATCTATTTCTTTGAGTGGACCACGAGTTTCAGTTCCCCAGAGATAAGGGAGGGATCTGGGCCTCCAACCCATGTGTCTGATTCCCACTACACCATGTTATGCCACAAACCTGATCTCAGAAAGATAAAGGTATAAAGTTCTGCCTTACATGGAGATGAATCAAGAGATAGAATTTACCATCCATCCATCCATTCACTCACTATTTCCTTGAATGGTATAGACTGAAAATATAATTGGAGACTGAAAGGGTTTCCACAAATGCATGGATGTAGGATACATTCTTTATAATTTAAGTGCATCTGTGATTTTATGGGTGAGAGGGTTTACTCCAATGATGCAGAAACCAATTCCTCTCAGTCTCAGAGTTCAGATGGCCCTTGGAAGTCAGCTTGTTTAAACCTCGTATTTTTCTTATGAGAAAATGGAAGCCCAGAACAATTGAATTGGCTTGCTTGAAACCAGCCAACCAGTAAATAGGGGAGGCAGGATTTGAATCCAGGTCCTTGGAGTTCCCTGTATTGTCACTGATCTAGGATGATAAGACATAGAGCAAGACAGGATCAGCTTGGGGGAGGTGGGGCTGTGAAAATAGTTGAGAGTATTTTTTTTCTTTTCTTGAGAATAGAGACTAAAATCTTCACATGACACCTTCTTCACCTTCTTCTACTTCTCCTCTGGCCACTTTACAAGTTCAATTTGCTCCAACCCAGTGCAATTCAATTCATTCTTATCCAATTGAATTCAATTCAATAAGTATTTAACAAGTGCCTAATATGTGCACTCATACCTCATTCTCTCAGTCAACAGTCAACAAACATATATTAAGGTCCTACTATTTGTCAGGCACTGTGCTAAGTACTGGGGATACAAGAAGAACAAAAAATAGTCCCTGATCTACAGGAGTCACAGCCTAATGGGAGAGACAACATATGCATATGGAAATATGGAAATAAGTGGAGAAAGAAAGGAGAGAAAATAAATCTGGACTCAGAAGATTAGGGTTTGGATTTCTGTGTTTATCTGGGTGGCCTTAGCCAAGTTGCTTCCTCTCTCTGGGGCTCAGTTTCCTCACTTTAAAATGAAAGGATTGGATTTGATGGGCTCTGAGATCCCTTCCAGTGGGGACCTTCTACAAGGTAGTGTGTAAATGGCTCTGGTTGGATCTGCTTGATGATGCGTATGTAGTAAGCCCATCTTAGGAGGGGGGCTGGGCTCAGCCCTTCTCTGGAGCCACCAAGTTCACAGTTCAGCTGTTGATGAGGGGCTGTGAGTCACAGTTACCATGGCAGACCTCTCTTTGCCCTCTGAGCCTGTGCTTGGGATAATAATATAAATTAACCTAAAACTGCTGGCCTTTCTCACTTCCCTTCCCCCAGCCCCTTGTCTCTGGTTACTGATTAAACTGGCCTCACCCTGGAGCTCCCCAACCACCTGTAGGACTAGCCTAGGCTTGGATGCTGGCAGAGGTTATCTGGATGCACAAGGGTTTGTCCTCTGGGTTTGACACAGTCGGGGATTCTAATGGGACTGGCTTCAATATGGGTGGTGTAAGTGACTGACCTCCCAATGGGATTTCACGGAATGTCATGATCTCTGAGTTGGAAGGACCCTTAGTGGCATCTAGCCCAGCCTATACCTAAACACCAATTTCCTCTGGCATACCCCTGACAACTGGTCACCCAGCCCTTGCTGACTCCTAGGGTAGCCACTTTCAAAAAACAGTATTTTATATTCTTGCCAATTATATGTAAAGACAAGTTTAACATCATTTTAATAAGATTTTGAGTTCCTAATTTTTCTCCTTTCCTCCCTTGCCCTCTTCCCAAAGTGGTAAGCAGTTTGATACATGTTATATGTATCCAGGGGAGCTACTTCCAGACAGCATTTATTCCTATGAAGCCTATCCATTTTGCTGTTATTGTTGTTGTTGAGACACTGAGACATTTTTCAGTCTTGTCTGACTCTCTGAGATGCATTTGGGATTTTCTTGGCAAAGATACTGGAGTACTTTGCCACTTCCTTCTCCAACTCATTTTACAGATGAGGAAACTGAGGCCAACAGGGGGAAGTGACTTGCCCAGGGTCACACAGCTAAGAAGTATCTGAGGCTGGATTTGAATTCAGAAAGAGAAGTCTTCCTGACTGTAGGCCCAGTGCTCTGTGTACTATGGTGCCCCCTAGTGACCCATCCTATCCTGGAAGTTCAGCCTGGAATGGTCTTTTTTTCTCCTCACCTCATTGATCTTGGTCTGACCCTCTGGCTTCAAGTAGAACAAAGCCAGCCTCTTCCAAAGACCAGCCTTCAAGTGCTTGAAGGGGGCTAATACTCGACCTCTCCCCCTCCTCCGCACCTTTTCCCCCATCACATGAGTCTTCTCTCTTCCAAACTAACCATTCTCACTTACCTTACCCAGTTCTCATGGCTTCACCTTGATGTCCTTCACTATTCTGTTTACCCTCTTCTGACTCCTCTTCAGAGGGTTCAGGAATCTTCCGATTTTCCCTTCATGGGCCTCAGTTTTCCGTCTCCATAAGATGAAAAAGTTGGACTTGATCTTTGGGACTGCCATCTCTTTCTAAATTCTTTTAAAAATCTTATAATCAAAAAGAATAAAAATAAAGAGAAAATACATCAAGAAAACCAACCATCCAAGTCTACCTGACACTGTATGCCCTATTCTATACCTATACTTCCCCACCTCTTCAGAAAACTGAAGATGAATCATTTCTAAAGTCTATGGCTCTATGACTCCAGAGGAACATCAGTGCTCCAGACGAGAGAGAGAGAGAGAGAGAGAGAGAGAGAGAGAGAGAGAGAGAGAGAGAGGAGAGAGAGAGAGAGGAGAGAGAGAAGAGAGAGGTTTCAGCTGTGGGGGGGAGTGGCACCTGAGCTGGGTCCTTGACGGAAAAGGATTTCAATAGAAGCATTTGAATGAATGACTTTTTCAGATGCTTACTATGTGCCCAGCACATAAATCCTGGAGATATAAATCATCAAAGGGAACTAGTCTGTGTTTTCACATTCAACTCATAAAGAGAGCTCAGCTGTAGAGTGAATGGAAAAGCCAAGAAATCTCAAGGGTTACCTGGCCAGGCAGATGGGTAGGCCCAGTGCTTCTTACTGGTGTAGTATCCTTAAGCAGAAATTCTGATCTTAGCATGTGGACCACCCCCGCCCCCCACCACCCTGGCCAGGACTCAACTCCAGAGGTTTCATGTTGGCACCAGGATACAATTCAGATATCTCTCTTCAGCCCCAGCCTCGTTTCACCGTCTCTCCCATCCCCCACCCCCAATCCTTCCATGTGCCCAGACTGGCCTCTCCCCACACCATTGCAGGGGCCATCCCCATGCCCTCAATGTACTCCCTCCTTATCTCAGCCTCATAGACTTCTTCACTTGTTTTAATATATAGTCCCAGTGCCATCGTCTACACGAGGCTTTCCCCAATTCCCCCAACTTCTGGTGCCCTCCCTCTCAAACCACTTTGTATTTGCCCCCTTTGTATATAGTTATATTGAATCCCTTTCTATCAGTACTGCAAATACTTATATGTATTTAAATACTTATCCCAATTATAATGAAATTTCCTGGAGGACAGGGGTTGCTTCATTCTGGGTGCTTGTATCCACATTGCGTGGCATATAGTAAGCTCTTAACAAACACTTGACAGTTGGTCAGTAGGTCACATGATTCCAGAAATAGAGATGGGGAAGACAGTAAGGTCTGGATGACCCCAGGAGGCAGCATGGGAGAGATGGCTAGTCAGTCAGCCAGCAAGCATTTATTAAGCACCTACTATGTATGAGGCCCTGTCTTAACCCCTATTCTCAAGGAGCTCAGGAGACAATATGTAAATCAGTATCTAGGAACATAAAAGCCATACAGAACATAGGAATTCAAAGCCTGTTGGTCTCCAGTTCATCAGAAGGAAGAAAGTGACTTATCTGGGCCTTGTGAGCAGTCCAGTAGAAGATGAGGAGGGAGGGCTCTCAGGGCCCAGAGGATGGCTCTCACCAATGCATGGCCGTGGCATTGGATCAGTCAGGGCCCTGCCAGATTCCAGCTGAGGCTGGGCTCTCCTTGAGCATTCTGCCCTCTTCCTTCCTGGTCACCACTCAGAATCCCAGAGGGCTGGGATGCTAGGACTGGAAAGGCCCTTAGTGGTCATCTTTATCTCTCCCCTCAGTTGACAGATGTGGAAACTGAGGCCTGGAGAGAGAAGAGGCTTGGCCAAGGCCACACAGCTGACTGACTGTAGTAGGTTAAGAACCCACTAACTGTGTGACCTCCCACAAGGAAGAGGCAGCTGGTGGGGCAGTGGATAGATCACTGGACCAAGACCTCAATTTCAACTTAAGCTAAAATCTGGCCTTAGACACTTACTGAGCAACATAATCCTGGACATATCACTGTCTACTGTTTGACTCAGTTTCTTCAACTGTAAAATAGGGATCATAATAGAACCTACCTCTCAGTGTTGTTGTGAAGATCAAATATTTATACATAATTTATAATATTAATGAAATCATATTTATAGAAAGTATAACAGGATTAAAGAGATAGTATTTGTAAACAATGCTTAGCACAGTGCTTGGAACATGATAGGTACTTAAAATGCCTATTCCATTTCATCACACAAGTGCCTTCCTCTCTCTGGGCTTTACTTTCCTTATCTGGAAAACAAAGGAGTTTGATTAGAACTGGATCAGACATGGAAACAGAGAATATAGAGGGGAGGATGATGAGGATAAGGAAGACTGGCATCTAAGCTCTAACAGAGATATTCAATTTGGAGAAAAAGAGGACTCAGGGGACATGAGAGCTTCTTTCAAGCATTTGAAGGCTTACCTCATGGAAGGAATAAATCTCTTCCATTTGGCTCCAGACAGCAGAGCCAGAACTGTTGAAGAGATGTTGCAAAGAAAAGGATTTCACCTTGTTTTCAGGGAAAACTTCACAGCAATGACAGCTGTCCCATAGTAGAATGGGCTGGCTTAGAAGGTAGTGAGTTCCCTGTCACTGGAAGCCTCCAAGCACATGTTTCCCATGATATAGATTGCCATATCAGGAAAAAAAATGGACTAGATGAGCCAAAGCTCTGGAACCTGGTAATGTTGTGAAGGTGTGTCTAATTACAACATCTTAGCAGAATCAGGTGCTTTGTTGATTTTTTGGGGGAGGGGCAGAGAAGAAATGACCTGAAATCTTGGGGGCTCTATAACGAATCATCCCAGTCCCACAGATGCTCTTGAGTGATTCTGGGCAGCAGCTGGGCTTCAGGAATGAGGGCCATCTTCTCAACAAGGATTTATGAAGGACCTACTATGTGCTAGGCGTTAAGGACAAAGACAAAACGAACCATTCCTGCCCTCAGATGCTTACCTTCTGCTGGGATGTACAACTTGCACATTCCAACTTGTTCCTAAGTATAAAGAGAAGAATATGGCTCAGATCAATGATTTCACTGGCCTAGAGCCCTCCTGGAGCAGGAAACTCTTCAGATCAGTGACTCCTCTGTGACTTAGAAGAGAGTTGGCTAGAATTCTGAGAAGAAAAGAGACTTACCCAGGGCCACACAGTCAAGATGTCAGAGGCAGGACTCAAAGTCCGGTCTTCCTCGCTGCCTCTCAGATATAAAATACAGACAAAATAAATCTGAGGTGATACTTGGGGTGTCAGAGGAGACACTATGGGCCATCAACAAAGTCCTCCCCAGGCTTTCTCAGCTCAACTGGGGGCAGTGTGAGCAGAGGGGCGATGGGAGAGATGGTGTGGAGGGGGCATCAACAAAGCTTGACAACAGACTGGGGAAAATGGGAAGGAAGATCCCAGGGGAACTGAGGTGGGGAGCTTGGGTGCCTGGGAAAATGGTGGCTCCATCAACCTAAATGGGGAAGTTTGGTGTAGGGATACTGCTAAAGTACCTTGAATTCTATCATGTACCCAATGACAGTAATGGCCCTTTCTCTTTTTCAGGCTGACATCTTCTCAGGAGCCATATTCATTAAGTTGGCCTTGGGACTCGACCTGTACCTGGCCATCTTTTTCCTCCTGGCCATCACAGGCCTTTATACCATCACAGGTGAGACACGAGGAGGAGTAGTCTTGGAGTGCACTGCATGTGACCAACTCTGTGCTAGGCACTCTGGAGGGACACAGAGGAGTGGGAGTGGAAGAGCACTTACTGCTCTCAAGGAGCAAAGGCTGGTTAGAAAGACAAAGTTTACATCCATAAAACCATTAGGCACTGATATAAGATAAGGCCTCAGATGAATGTTCTAAGACACCCAGCGACGGCGTGCACTATGGGCAGGTAGGGAGGAGGTAATTGTGGCCTGGGGCAGCAGGAAAGAGATATCAGTCCTGGATGGGACCAGCTGCAGCCCCGGAAATGGGAGGGGTCAGAAAGAGAATTGGAACTGGGTTCTTCTAACTCCAACTCTGTGTACAAATGCCACGTAGTAACTAGCAAAGATCACAGCCAACGTTTATATAGCACTTCAAAGTTTCCAGAGAATTTTACAATCATTGGCTTATTTTATCTTCATAACAACCCTGGGACAATTAATTATTAATTAGTGTTAATAAGAATCATATTAATCACATTAACCATTAAGACATGGAGCTGCTGAAATGCTTAGAACATACCTGAGCTGTGGAATCTCCATTGATCCTCACAGGAAAACTTTACGTGGGGGATATTACAGATAGGGAAACTGAGGCTCAGAGGAATGAACTGGCTTGCTCAAGCTCACACAGCTAGTTAGCAAGTATTGGATGTCAGAGTTTAAATTCCAAGCCCAGTGCTCTCTCCATGGTGCCAGTCCTGATTCTGTCACTTTCTTTATTTGTAACCTGGGGAGAGGTGCTTCTGAATCTCAGAACTCCTTTCAGCAGGTCAGTTACCAAATGTTTATTAATGGTTTTTTTAGAGCTGGAAGCCAGGATCTGAAGGAAGGCAAAAGTAGTGTTTATTACCAAGGAGCTCATAGTCTAAAGGGAAGGGACAACGTACAAATAAAGATGAAAAGCTTTACCCAGTATAAATGGGAGAGGAAGGCATGAGCAGCTAGGGGGACAAGGAAAAGCTTCCTGCAGAAGGTCAGATTTCAGCTGAGTCTTCAAGGAAACCAAGAAATGGAGGGGAGGAGAGAGGACATTTCAGGCAAGAGACACAGCCAGTGCAAAGGTACAAAGATGGGAGGTGGAGTGCTGTGTTTGAGGAACATCATGTGAACCAGTATAGCTGGATCACCAAGAGTTTAGAGGGGAGTAATGCATGAGAAGAATGGAAAGGTAGGAAGAGGTCAGGTTGTGAAGAGCTTCCAATGTCAAACAGAGGATTTTATATTTGATCCTGGAGGCAATAGGATATCTGGGTTTTATTGAGTAGGAGGGGTGACATGGTCAGACCTTTGTTTTAGGAAAATTAGTTTAGTGGTTGAATGGAGGATGGGTTAGAGTGGGGAGAGACTTGAGGCAGGCAGAGCCACCTGTGGCTACTATAGTAGTCAAGGTGTGAGATGGCAAGGATCTGCCCCAGGGTGGGGACAGTGTCAGAGGAGAAGGAGATAGAAGTGAGAGATATTGTGAATATAGAAATGGTAAGATCTGACAACAGATTGGATATAGAGGAAAAATGAGGATGAGGAGTGAGGATGATACTGAGGTTGTAGGCTTTGGTGACTAGGAGAATGGAGGTGTCTTGACAATAATGGGAAAGCTTGGATTTGGAAGGACAAGAATGAGTTCAGTTTGGGACATGTTAAGTTTGAAATGACTGTGGGACACCCAGTTTGAGATGTGTAATAGACGTTTGGTGACATGGAGCTCAGGAGAGAGACTAGATCTGGATTTGTAGATCTGGGAAGCATTTGCATAGAGATGATCATTGAACCCCTGGGAATGGATGATCAAGTGAGAATATCTAGAAGGAGAAGAGGATTGCTCAGAGTAGAACCTTGGGGGCTCCCCACTGTGGGTGAGAATGACCTGAATGAAGATCCAGCAGAGCAGATGGAGAAGGAGCAGTCTCCCAGGTCAGAGGGACTTCAGTGGCCACTGAGGCCAATCCATATTTGAGTTTTATTCTGTCTATGACATCCAATCTTTGCTTAAAGAATTTCTGTTGGGTGGGGAAAGAGATTCACTAAATTCTGAGGCAGCCTGTTTAGCATTTAGTCATACCCCAAGTTTCCTTATCTGGAAAAGGAGAAGATCGTGTGGAAAGAATGCTGGATTTGGAGTCAGAGGAGCTAAGTCTAAATCCTGACTTTGACTCTTACTAGTTATGTGACCCTGGGCAAGTCACTCAACCTTTCTGACCTTCAGTTTCCTCATTTGTCAAATATGGGTGTTGGTCAGATGGCCTCTAAGGTCCCTTTTGGAATAAGATCTACAATCCTGTGTGAGCCCTTTGATTCCATTAAACTACCATGGTCCAGGATTATGAAACTAATCCTGTCACTCTGCTGACTCATGAGCTCCTCCTTGTGGCCAAGTAATTAATGCAGGCTTTGCTCTGAAGTGTGGTCTCTGAAGGGTACATGCAGGCAAGCATGGGAGGTGGGGGGTGTGCGAGAGAACTGAGGAAGGGAGCTCTAAAACAGATCCTTGTTCCCTCCTACCAATGGTCTGGGAGCCTTTGGGGGAAGAGTGGAGTTCTTCTTCTGTGCAAGCAGAAGCTGAGGAATAGAGCAGGTGGCTTGGTAGAAGAAGAGTGAACTGATGAAAGACTTTGAGGTTATCCTGTCTAACCCTCAGATTTTACAGAGGAGTAAACTGAGGTAGAAGGGAAGGGACTCACCCAAGTTCATACAGGTCATGTCATAGGAGAGATGAGCAACCTAGGCATTGAGAGGATAAGTGAATTATCCAAGGTCACTAGGTAGCATATGGCATGATTAGAACATGAAGCCAGGCCTTCTGACTGCACTCAGGGCTGTCCCCATTGTGCCACATTGCTTCCAGCTTTGCCCACTAGTCTTTGGTCTGGTGCACTGGACTTAGCTCTGTCTGGAGTTTATGGAGAGCAGCTTGCCTCTTCTGCTTCCAGCTCTTCCACCATCTTGCCTTTGCTTCCATTCACATTACTTTCAATAACAATAATGTATTTTGGGGGAGGGGGCCTGATCTGTGATTTTTCTTGGTGTGGGGGATGCCCAGTATGGACGGGAACTTCCTTCACCAAAGCAGAAGCAGGTCAGCCTGGCTTGTGCCTCACACCTTTAAAGAGTGGCCTTGGGTGCTGAGAGGATAAGTGGTTCCCCTAGAGTCACAAGCTCATAATAATGACAGCTAACATTCACTCTGCACTTGCTGTGTGCCTGGCTCTGGGTTATGTGCTTTGCATTTATCATCTCATTTTATCCTCACCCCAACCCTAAGAGGGAGGTGCTATTATTTTCCACATTTTATTGTGGGGAAACTGAGGCAAATAGTGGCCAGGATCAGGATTTGTCCAGGCTCACACAGCTAAGAGGGGTTTGAGGCTGGATTTAAAGTCAGGTCCTCCTGACTGCATGCTGGGTACTCTGTTTACCGCAGCCCCTGCCTGCCCAGCATGTGTCCAAGGTGAGACATAGAGACTCTGCAGCTGCCTACTGTGCCATCAGGTATAACTCTAATTTATATGGCCCTTTAAGGCTTGCCAAGTGTTTTCTATTGTCTCATTTGTGAAATGGACATAACAGTAGCATCCACCCTCCAGAGTTGTTGTGAGGATTAAATGAGATAATATTTGTAAAATGCCTAGTATGCCTATGTGCCTGGCACATAGTAAGTCATAATCACCATCTCCACCATCATCACCATCACCATCATCACCATCACCATCACCATCATCACCATCATCACCACCATCACTATCATCACCATGATCACCATCACCATCGTCATCACCATCACGATCACCATCACCACCATCAAAATCATCACCATTGCCATCATCACCATCATCACCCTCACCACATCACCATCATCATCATCATCACCATCACCCTCACCTGACTCTCCTTTTTTTGTTCACTTCCATTCTCTCCAAACTTGTCTCAAATAGCCCAGGGGACACTGATTTGATTCTCATAACAATCCTGTGACATAGATGCTGTTATTCTCTCCATTTCATAGGTGAAGAGTCTGAGATGAAAAAAAATGAAATGACCTGTCCATTATCTAACAGCTGGTATTGATCTGATTTAAATCCAGGTTTCCTGACTCCAAGCCCAGGGCTCTAGAGAAAAGTACTCTCATGGGGTTTAATTCTGTTTCCTTATGCTTACCAGGGGGCTTGGCAGCTGTGATCTATACAGACACCTTACAGACTGGGATCATGGTTTTGGGGTGCTTCATCCTGACAGGGATTGGTAAGTGAAACTGGAGAACGTTGGGGAGGGGAGGGAAGTCCTGAAAACCTTGGCCACCTCTAAATTGGGATTTGTATATGGGAACAGACTGGAAATAGAGCATGGCAGGATGTGCTGTGGGACTAATGATCTTGTGGGTGTGATCCTGGGCAGGCTACTTGTCCCAATGGGACTCAAAGAGAGTGAGGTGTTGGATGGGGCTAGTTCAGTGGTCTCTTCTCAGAAGAAAACAAAGAACCCCCCAGAAGTACACATCCTTTTTTTTTTCTTTTTGGAGGGCAATTGGGGTTAAGTAACTTGCCCAAGGTCACACGGCTAGGTTTTTGTTTGTGTGTGCGTTAAGTGTCTGAGGCCGGATCCGAACTCAGGATTCTGACTCCAGGGCCTGCGCTCTACTCACTGCGCCACCTAGTCACCCTGACACATCCTTTTGAATGCCAAGAAGGAAGATGAGCTCATATTTTACATACAAAACTGAATAATTAGTTATGTAGGAACAGAGGACACCTTTTCTCATGATTGAAGTTTGGGTCATCGGGGCTCTGTTGTGGAACTCTTCCAGAGAGTAGCCTAGCTCAGGTGTGGGGAATCTGTGGTCTTGAAGTCCCAGGTTACCCACCCCTGGCCTAGCTTTTCCTGCTGTCAAAATCTCAGTTTGAAAGGCCGTCCAGAATCATCTCGTCCAATTGGGTCCTGACCAAGGTTCCCCTTCCATAGAATAAGTGATCATCCGGGCTTCATTGGAAGAATTCCAGCAAGAGGGAAACTCATTAGGATGCTCTGTCCCACTTTTTTTCCCTTAAAAGTATTTTATTTTTTAATTTTCAACTTTCACTTTCATGAGATTTTGAGTTCTGATTTTTTTTCTGCATTCCTCCCCTTCCATCTCCCCAAGACAGCAGGCAATCTGATATAGATTAAAAGGTACAATAATATTAAATATATTTCCACATTAGTTATGTCGTAAAAGAAGAATCAGAGCAAAAGGGAAAAAAAACACGAGAAAGAAAAAAAAAGAAAACAATGTGCTTCAATATGCATTCATACTCCATAGTTATTTCTTCGGATGTGGAGAGCATATTCCATCTTGAGTCTTTTGGAATTGTCTTAGAATCTTCTATTCCTGAGAAAAGCTAAGTCTGTCAGAGCTGCTCATAGCACAGTGTTGCTGTTGCTATGCACAATTTTCTCCTTTTTCTGCTCACTTCACTCAACATTAGTTTAATAATCAGAACAATAGCATTTCATTGCATTCATACCATAACTTGTTCAACCATTCCCCAACTGATGAGCATCCCCTAGATTTACAATTCTTTGCTACTACAAAAAGGTTGCTATAAATACTTTCATACATCCGGGTCCTTTTCTCTTTTTTATGATCTCTTTGGGATAAAAACCTAGTAGTGCTATTGCTGGATCAAAGGATAATAATAGCTTTATAGCCCTTTGTCCACAGTTCCAAATTGCTATCCAGAAAGCTTGGATCAGTTCACATTTCCACCAACAGTGCATTAGTGTTTTTATTTTCCCACATCTCCAACATTTATAATTTTCTTTCTTTTGACATATTAGCCAGTCTAATAGGTGTGAGGTGGTAGCTCAGAATTGTTTTCATTCACATTTCTCTAATCAATGGTGATTTAGAACATCTTTTCATATGACAATACATAGCTTCAGTTTCTTCATCTGAAAACTCCCTGTTCATATCCTTTGACCATCTATCAACTGTGGAATGACTTGCATTTTTATAAATTTCCATCCCACTCTTGTGTTCTAAGTGCTAAGAATTTTTTTCTTTAAATCAAGCCTAAATATGCCTTTCCCATTTCCACTTATTGCTCTTGGTTCTGCCCTGTGGCTCCAAGAAGAATAAGTTGAATCCTTCTTTCCCCATGATAGGATTTGTCAAATCCTGCCATGCGTTTCATGTTCCCCAGAATAAACCCCCATTTCCTACCACCTGGGCTCATATGGCATAGTTGCCCAACCCTCTCCCGCATCCTAGTTATCTATCCCTGGTATGCTTTATGGATAATCAAGGTCTTTCCTAAATGTGGGCACCCAGAGCTAAATACATACTCCAGCTGGGGACTGACCAGGGCACAGTTCACTCACCTGTCTTTCTTGCTGTAGCTTAAGCTATCTTGTTACATGGGTGATGTGACTTCCCCATCTTGTGTGAACTTGTTTTGATTTGATATTCACCCTTAGGCAATATCTTTGGTGTGAATGTGTGTGTGTGTGTGTGTGTGTGTGTTTATATGCACACACTCCCACAGGCAGAGAAAGGGTAGAGAAATCAGTGTGCCTGCTTGTGGAGTCCAACAGGCTAGGGAAACCCCTTCCACTAAGACATATTGTAGTGCTATCTATGATCCAGTCAAAAAGACCTAGGAAATTCACCAGAAGTGAAGTCACTTGACTTACCTAAGACCACACAGCTAGTAAGGGTTTGATATGGTTTGGGTTTGAACTCAGGTTTTCATCACTGTCCTTTCTGCTATGCTGAGGAGGGGTATTTAAAAAATAATAAACAATTTCATATTTATACAGCACTTTTCAGTGAACAACCTGCCTTTTGTCAGAGGCTTAATGAAACATTGAATGAATGAATAATTTGATTTGGTTGTCTCAGGAGGTCTGAGTGGTGGGCAGGGAGGGGATTCGTTAGGTCCTTCTTATAAATGAGTTTTGTCTAGGATCACCCAGGGTGTTTGTGGTAGAGAGACAAACCTCCTGACCTCCATCTAGTCTGATCTTTCTCCTCTCCTCACCAGAGACCTACAGATCTTTGAATGTCAAAACTGGAAGGGCACCTAAAAGAGAATCTATTCCAATTCCCCCTAATTTTACGGATGGGGAAACCCAGTGAGGGCAGAGGAATTACATATCCAGGCCTGGAGCTCAGGTTTCCCATCAGCTAGCCTATTTGCTGTGTTTCTTCCAAGATTCCCTTTCCCCTTGGATATTCATGGATTACCATGGGTGGGGGCTGACCTCCTCTTACCAGTGTTTTCATTGATGTTTTTTAAGCCTTTAATGAAGTTGGGGGCTATGATGCATTCGTGGAGAAGTACATGAAAGCCATTCCAAGCAAAATCTCTGATGGGAACATCACTGCCAAACCTGAGTGCTACACCCCAAGGGCAGATTCCTTTCATCTGTTCCGTGATCCCATAACTGGGGACCTCCCCTGGCCAGGTCTTATCTTTGGCCTCGCCATCCTGGCTCTGTGGTATTGGTGTACTGACCAGGTAAGAGACTCCTGTGAGTGTGTGCATGTGTGTGTTTGTGTGTGTGTGTGTGTGTGTGTGTGACTGTCCGTGAATGTGTACATTTGAATGTGTGTGCCTGTGTGTATGTGCCTCTGTGTATGTGTGTGTCTGAGTGTTTCCTGCTGCACACCCAAAGGGTCTGTTGGGGATCTCTAAGCATATTTGGCACTGGGTCTTTTCCCAAGTTCTGCACTGGCCCTGAAATTCACAAGGGAAACAAAGTCAGGGGTTCTGTCCTGCTTTCTTTCCATGGTGGACAATAACAGGGCCACAGGATTTAGGTCTGTAAGGGATATTGAGGCCATTGATTCCAACCCCCTCATTTTCCAGATGAGGAAGTTGAGTCTGAGTGGGGTCAGATGATTTACCCAGAGTCCCACAGCAAGAGTTTGAGGCAGGATCTGAACCTAGGTCTTGCCAACTGCAAGTCCAAGGCCCTGTCCCCTTGGGCCAGTTCTTGCTGACTAGGAGGCCGGCTTCCCAGCAGGCTACACTGTATCTCACCCTTGTCCTCATACTGCTAACGTGTGTATTTTGTCAGTCTTTTCTTTTAGACAAAAGGAAAATAGCTCAAATTTTTACCGTTTCAGCTGCAATGTTATTTCAACTTTAATTAATTTTTAATTAATTAAAATTTATTAATTTTTGTGAGAATGTCAAGTTTATAATGGGAAAACCAAATCATTAAAAGTATAGACTCAGCTAAGGGGCAGTATGATATAATCTAGTATTACTCAAACTTTTTGGTCTCTGGACCCCGTCATAATTTAGAAAATGTATTGAGCCCCTCCAAGAGGTTTGTTTTATGTGGGTTATATATCTATCAATATCTACCAAACTAGGAACTAAAAGATCTTAGCGTTATGGGCCCCAGACCACACTTTGAGAACCACTGGTTTAATAAATAAGGTCCTGGATTTGGATCAGGAAGACCAGATTTCAATCCTGCTTCAGATACTTACTATCTGAGTGACCCTGGGCAAGGCACTTCATGTCCCTGGGCCCCTGGAAAATGAGGGGTTTCTGAGGTTCCTTCCAGCTCGGGAGGCAGACTTCTAAGGTCTCATAGAACAGAGTGAAGAGCTGCAATTAATCAGTCCATAAGCATTTACTTACCTAAGGCAGGTGCTAGAGATGGAAACAAACTAGTCCCTGCCCTCAGGGAGCTTACATTCTGAGATAGATAATATGTATCTATGTGGGTATGTACATAGTATATAACCTATACAAGTCAGTTCATCAACAAGCATTTTAAGTGGTGCTTACCTGGAATCCCTGCCCTGAGTTTCTTTCTCCGCACTCCAGCCCATGCTCTGCTCAGCTGTGAAATTGATGCTCCCGAAGTGTTGGTCAGAGAATGTCAATAACCTTCAGTGTCTCCCTATGCCCTCCAGGACAAAACTTCTGGTCCTCTGTTTGGCATTCAAGGCCTTTCATAACCTGTCACCTGCCCCCAGCATTCTAGTCTTCATATGCCTTACCCTCCCTTTGCCCACATACTCTTTGATCCATGAATGTCTATCTTGAACAAGCCTCTCCATCTCCCAGCTCCTGGCATTTTTTCTGGCTGTGCCCCCTGCCTTGAATGCTCTTCCTCCTCCTGCCTTTCCTGGCTTCCTTCAACTTCCTACTAAAATCCCACCATTTACCAGAAGTCTTTCTGGCTCCTGTAAAGGGCAGTGTCTTCCCTTTGGGGATTATTTCCTATTTCCCTATTCTTAGCTTGCTTATCCATAGTAATTTGCATGTTGTTTCCCAAACTCCTTGAGAACAAGTGTTTTTTTTTTTTAACTTTTCTTTGTATCTCTGCATCTTATCACACAGTAGGTACTTAATTAATGTTTATTGACTGGACTTGACTACACAGAGAGCCTGGCCTAATGAATAGAGCTAGTCTTCACCTGGGGAGATAGAGATGCCAACACTGCCATAGACTGGGCACCTTTCAGAGTTCCAGGCAAAGGGCAGAGCTGTGCTGGCAGAAGGGGACTCCTTATGCCAGTTCCGTCTTTGTGCCAAGCACTGCACTAAGTTTGAGAAACAGAAGAAGGAATTCTGTTTCTACAGGAAATCCAAGCTGTGACCTAGCAGAACCAGACTTCTGATTAAGTAAAAGGTCAGGAGCTTGGATGCAGAGGGGGAACATATCAAGGAGGAGAACATGAAGTGGGTGGTTCAGGAGGTTGCATCTAGCCAATGGAGAGCAAGGGTGGTGGGGGTGGGGATAGCAAATGTACTCTGTTAGGGAGTTACACATTCACAATGAGTGTAAAGTAAACGTAATGAGAACTTTGCTGGTTTCACAATAAGTCTTTTCTTTCTAGAGCAAGCACCCTTCTCACAACAAAGAACCAGGGCTACAAAGACTGAAAAACTGAAACGTGCCCTTCCCACAAGAAGCTCACAGTTTTAATGGGAGACGCAAATACAGATGTAGGGATTCACAAGATAGATACCAAATCGTTAGCAGTGTTTTCTCCTGGGTCAAGTGGTCTGAAAAGTAGGGGAGATGAGCAGCTGTGGGAAGGGATGGAAGAAGCACCCGGTGGTCCAATATAAAGGAATTCTTCTTTGTGCTGAGCTCAATCATTTTTTCTCTGCTGCTGAGAGGCTGTCAGCCCACTTCCCTCTCAATGGAGGTCCTCAAGGGCTCCAACTGTGGAGGTGGAAGGCAGAGCAGGGCTGAGGGTCCCTGGCCTGTGTTCCTCATTCTGTGTGTTTTCCTGACAGGTCATTGTGCAGAGGTGTCTCTCAGGCAAGAACATGTCCCATGTGAAGGCCGGCTGCATATTGTGTGGCTATATAAAGCTGCTGCCCATGTTTCTTATTGTGATGCCTGGCATGATCAGTCGGATATTATACACAGGTACCCAGCTCCTGCAATCCCAGACCCACCTTCATGGAATCCTGACCCTTTCTCATCAGCCTCTTTTATCCCTTCCTTTCTTGCCTTGGCTCCTGAGTGAGGCTGCTCTAGCCCTGGACTTGGGCATTATTTGCTTGTCAAGAACCTGGACTGTTCTTATGCTCCCTTTTAAATTTATCTGTTGTTTGTCTCCCCCTCCCAGAAATTTGACCTTATATGGGAATGTGATCCATGCCTATGACAAGTCAGATGCAGGGAGGGGATTTGGTGGGGATCCTGGGAGAAGGAAGGAAGCCAGAGCTCTCTGAGACATTCCAGGAGAGAGGGATCACTTGGAAGTGGGAGGGAAGGGGTCAAAGGAGTCTGTCTGCTTGGAGGGGCCAGTATCTATGGTGGGCCTGGAATCCAATGCAGTCCAGCTTCCATCAACACACTAGTGGTTTTTGAAAACACTTATTGCTCTTTTGTTTTCAAAGTAAATTAAAATTGCAACAAATTTAATGTTCAATTATATCCTTTATCCGGGTGGCTCGGTGGCAGCAGCAAATAAAGCACTGGCCCAGGAGTCTGGAGAACCTCAGTTCAAATTTGGCCTCAGACACTTAACACACACACACACAACTAGCCATGTGACCTTGGGCAAGTCACTTAACCTCAATTGCCCTGCAAAAAAAAGAAAATTATATCCTTTCTCCATCCTCATATGAGGGCATGTTTATTCATGTGAATACAAGGTTTTGAGGTGCAAAGACAAAGGTGAATTTGTACCTGCCCTCAAGGAGATATTGGACTAGACCAACCAATCCATCCACAAGCATTTATTAATCACCCGCTGTATGCCAGGCTCAGTTCTGGGTGTAGGGGATACAAGGACAGAAATGGATCAGCCCTGCTCCTCAAGCCACTTGCATTCTGTTGGGGTCCAAGAACATGCAGAGATGTCTCTATACAACTCTGCACAAGATCAGTACAAAATAATTCTAGAAAGGAAGAGCACTAACAACTGTGCAGAGGAGGAAAGGCTCCCGTAGAAAGGGGCACCTGTGGGGAAGCCAAGGATTTTGTGAAGTGGAGGTGATGGCATTCTAGGAGTGGGGAACCCACTGTGCAAAGTCACAGAGGTGGGAGATGAGAATGTTGTGTAGAGGAAATGGGTAGCCAACCAATTTGACAGGGACAGAGAGGGTGAATGAAGGGAAATAATATGAGATAGGATTAGGAAGAGAGGTGGGAGCCAGATTGTGGAGGATTCTGAAGGAAGAGAGGGGCCTCCCCCAGATGGAAATGACAGGGGTGGGGTGGACACTTCAAGGGATAGAGGAGGTGGGGAGAGGGATATCCCCCATTAGATCATCTTCTCCTGAGGCCAGAGGCTTTGTCATTTTTCATCCTTGCATCTCTAGTCCGTTGCATGTAGTAATATTTGTTGATTGAGTTTCTGGATTGCACCTCTCAGGAGAAATGAGAATTGTCTGCACAGCAAAGAGGTGTAGGACACCTCCTCCAACTCCACTTCCTTGTCTTCCCCTCTCTCTGCCCCTGCCCAGGAACTATATTTGCCTCATCCAGAATTTGGGATGGGGCTGGAGCTATAGGATGTGGGCATAGGGGTGGCTGGGTCTTTAAGGAAGATCTAGGGAGATTATGGGGGTTTGGAGATGCCAAGCAAAGGGGTTGGTTGGATCTTGGTGTGGGGAACCAAGGCAAGTTTCTGAGTAGGGGAGTGACCTGATGATGGTAGGCATTTGAGGAAGTCCCAGTGGGGCAGGAGTCCCAGGTTCAAATCCTCATCCCTTCCATGATCCTCTATTTCCAGATAAGGTTGCCTGTGTCCTTCCCTCAGAATGTGAAGCCCAATGTGGGACGAGCGTAGGTTGTACCAACATTGCCTTCCCAACTCTGGTGGTGGAACTCATGCCAAATGGTAAGGAGCTGGTTTGGCTGGTAGGGCCAGTTCTAGGGGAGTAGGTGGCAGGGGGATCTTGGGAAGGAAGAGGCTGTTGGAGGGACTTGGTCCACAGGGATTTTCCATGGTGGTGTTTGCATTTGGGTCAAGAAACTCTAGAGTCTGGAAAGCAAAAGGACCTGACACTGTTTTACTCTAAATCACACATTTGGAGCTCGAGGGCCCATCATCAGTTATCTACTCCAATTACCTGACAAGGCCTAGAGTTTAGCTGGCTTGCCCAAGGTCACCTAGAGAACAAGAAGACTCATGGGTTCAATGGTTTAGAGTTGGAAGCAGACTCAGTGACCATCTGGTCCAATGCATACCCACATGGAAGGGATGACCAGTGACAAAAGACCATTTCCCCTCTGCTTGAATACCTCCAAGCAGGGTGAGTTCACTACCTCTACTGGCAGTCCTGACACCTTGGGGCAGCTCTCATGGATCACACAGTTTTTCCTGACATCAGGCCCTGAATTGTCTTCTGTTCTACTTCCTGGTTCTGTGCCCTGGGGACAAACACACTGAGGCAAAGGGGTTGGTTGGATCTTGGTGTGGGGATCCAAGGCAGGTTTCTGAGCAAGGGAGTGATATGATGACAGTAGGCCCCTCCTCCACATGAAGCCCTTCAGATGCTTGTACACAACTCTCACATCTCCCCCAGACCCTTTTCTTGTCCAGGCTAAATATTCCCAGTTCCTTGGTCTCAAGACCCTTCCCCAGCCTAGCTTATTCACCCCCTTAACTGTGTCACCCAGAGCTGAACAGAATACTCAGATGAGGTCTGATCAGGGCAATGGGATTGTCACCTCTCTGCTCCTGGAACCTTGGCCTCTCTGAGGGAACACCAAGGTCCCGTTACTTTTTTCTTTTCTTTTTTTTATCTTTGCCTCACTCTGCTGATTCATATTGAACTTTCAGTCCCTTAAGACCCCAGATCTTCTTCAGACATTCTGCCATTTAACCATTTCTTTCCCATCTTGTGATCAAGGAAGGCTCAGGATGGGGAAAGGACTCAATCAAGGTCACATGGACAGTTATTGACTCCACACAGTGGCCTGGAGTAGTCTTTCCTTGGTTGTAAGGGAAGAATGTGGAGTTTTTCCATATTGATATAATTCATGTAATACAATCCTATAACAGCCAGAGGTAATTGTTAACCACCTCAGAGATGGGGGCTGCCTGCTGATTAAGTTTCATAATTAAAGAAAAGTTGAAGTGGCTGTTTGTGTCCCAGCTGGGGCTATGGTGACCTCCATGTAGGGCATTGGTCAAGAATGTGGGTGATAGTATCTGAATGGTTGCTGGAATGTTTTGGAATGAGGCAGGGGAGTATAACAGGAAGAACCTGATGTTGGAATGAAGTCTTTACTCATCTTTGTGACTTTGGATAAGATCCTTCCAATCTTTGGACCTCAGTTTCCTTGTCTGTAAAATGTAGGGTTTGGACAAGGTCTTTGTGGTCCCTTCTATGATCCAATGAGGCTGAATTTTTTCAGTGGTGGGAGGGTTGGAAGGCCATAGTACACCCCTTGGTGGTGCTGTTGGCCAGTGTAAAGCCAATCAGGAGCAGTTCTCCTGAGGACTGCTGCCATGAATAACTTTAAGAATCTAATAGAATAGTATAGTGATATCTCTATTTATTCAGCAATAAACTAAAGCAAAACATTCAAGAAACTAAAGCACAACATTCACAACAATATAACATAACTTATTACTAAGGTGGCCACATCGTTTTAAATGAAACATATCATTCAGTAAGTCACAATTTCATCAGTCAATATAGAGTAACCAAGTATAGTCTTTTTCCATCTTAACTCGAGGTTGACTTCCAAACCCCACGGCTCCTTTTCCCCTGGCTGACCCACTCCCAGCTCTTGCCTGGATTCACACATAGGCAGCTTTCCACTCCTGTTTATACTATAATTTGCTGCTCAACTCCAAGCTCTTCAAAGTTTCTGTTTCTAGTAAGACAAAGCTTAACAGAGCTACAACAATATTTACATGTATTGCTCGAATTATCATCTCGATTCACTTTCTATCTGACAAAGTAACACAGATCAACAGACAAGGCTTCTGTCTGAGAAATCAAACACAAATCAACACTGAAGTCCCAGGACTTCTGTAACAGCAGTAAAGTCCTCTTTCAGGACTTCTGTTTAAAAACAACAGAGTGTGCTTTTATCTGACAGAGCAACAGACAGAGTGCTACAGAGTGCCGAAATCACAAGCATTCTCCCTCTTAGTTCTTTCTGTTTGGTCCCAGCTCTGCTCCAGCTTTTCTCTGCTCTACTCCTTCCTGTCCCACCCTTATTATTCCACTCTTTGGGCAAAATCCTCCCAGCATGAACTCCATGTGATGATGTTAAGCCTATTAAGGGCAACACAATGTATATTGTTTCCAACAAAGACTTGTGATACAATCAAAGGCTAGACTCAAAGGCACTTGAATAGTTGAAAGAAATAGCAAAGTATACTTTGCTTGCTATTACAGCCCACTCTGCAGTTTCTTACTCTGTGGAAAAGTGCCTGGACTGTGGCTCTACGACTGCCTACAAGATCACACAGTGATGGAATGTTAGAGTCAGGGGGTCTGATTCTAGATCCAGGGCTCTTTTCCCATGCTGTGGGTTGACTTGAATCGATAAAAGGTGTTAAACTGTCCTCTTTCCCCCCTTCCTCAGTTCCACCCTATCAGATCAGAACAGTGACTGATAATCCCTCCTACTGATCTCACGGAGTTTTCTCACCTGCCCTGGATCGTCCACATTGCCTCAGTCATCATAGGTGGCTCACCCACACTAGTAGATGCTTTGGATCCATAACCTTATTTTAACCTCATCCATCCTCCTAAGGTGGCCAGGGCAAGGTTTACCATCTCTATTTTACAGATGAAGAAACTGAGGCCATAAAAGGCAAAGTGACCATTTGAGGGGTCCCAAAGTGAAAGGAGCTGTTCTGGGAGGCCATACTAGGAAAGATTTCAAGTGAAGATAGTCATTGGTCAGGATATGCTGTAGGGCACTGGGAAAGCCGCAGCACTGGGAGTAAGAAAGACTGACTGTGTGGTATATGGTTTAGAACTCGATTCCCTGTGTGACCTTAGATATGTTATTGCCCTCTCCAGGTCACTTACACAGAATCCTAGCTTTTCTCCAGGTCTCCTGACCCCCAGTCCGGATGTATTTCTGCCAAACTTGGCTGTGACCCCTTGGTTGAGGCATGATACACAGATAACCTCCTTGGGTGATACTGCAAACATGACTATTTGTCAGAAAGCTACTGTGCTGCGGAATGCCATAAGGGATATAGAGGACTTGCCTTCAGGGTGCTTATAGTCTAATGGGGGGGGCAAGGGTCACATAGGTAAGTTTTCCTTCCCCCATTAGACTGTAAGCTCACTGAGGGAGTGTACTGTGTTGTATTCGCTGGTCAGTACCAAGCACAAAGTCATAGAATACGAGAACATAGACTGACAGAGTTGAGAGAGTTTTTAAAACATGAAATGTCAAAGGTGAGATTGCCCTTAGAGCAGAGAATATTGGAGCCAGGAAGAGCTTTAGAACAGGAAATTCCAGAGCTGGAAGGGGCCTTAGAACAGGGAATGGCAGAGTTGGGAGGGCCCCAGAACAGGAAATTTCAGAACTGGGAGATGCCTTAGAGCTGGGAGAGATCTATAATGGGTTGTTAGATGTGGGAGGGACCTTAGAACACAGAAAGATGGAGTTGGGAGGGAAATTATATTATAGAATGTTGATACTTGGAGAGACATTAGACCATGGAACATGGAAAATCTTTAAAAGGGACTTTATAGATCAGATGAGAGGCCCAGACATAGGAAGCTGCTTTTCTCAAAATTATTCAACAATTTATTTACTTATTACTCAGTGAAGTATTTGCTGAGGCAAGACCAGAAGTCCTATATCTTGGGCACTTGTGATGTTGATATGGTTGGAGAACAATGAAGGTTGACTTCTGGCACCTGTTCTAGCTCAGACCATGGAACTCACAAGGCAGTGTCATTGGATAACTGCAGGAACAGCAGTCATCATGGTGGGGTGCTGAGAAGAGAAGGGGGATGGGGAAGGGAGAAAAACGACAAAGTGGACACTTATTAGCTGTGTGATCAACCTCTGACAGAAGTTCCTCCCAGACCCAACCTCAGGAGCCTCCTTTGTGTTCTAGGTCTTCGTGGCCTGATGCTGTCTGTCATGATGGCCTCCCTCATGAGCTCCCTCACCTCCATCTTCAATAGTGCCAGCACTCTGTTCACCATGGACATCTACACCAAAATCAGGAAGAAGGCATCTGAGAAGGAACTCATGATAGCTGGAAGGTGAGACTGTCTGCTCCTCTTTAGCACATCATAGGGTGTCAGAACCAGGGGGTCACTTAGAACCAGAATTACCCGAGATGGGAAGGACAGAAAAAAGACAACTGGGAGGTACCTTAGAATCCAGATAGTCTGAGATGGGAAAGACTTTGGAACATGGAATGTCAGAAGCTGGAAGGCCTTTGAGACAGAGGATGTCAGAACTGGGAGGTGGGGGAGGACCTTAGGACATAAAATTTCAGAACTTTTGGAACTGAGAGGGACCCCAGAACATAACGTGTTAGAGTTGGGAGAGGTCTTAGATTTAATCTGAAGCCTTTCCTAGTTGGGAAGGACTTTAGAACAACACTAAGTCATAACCTGGATGGGTTTTAGAATGTTGGAGCTAGCAAGAACCTTAGAACATTGAATGTGTGAGCTGGAAAGGTCCTGAGAACACAGAATGTCAAAATATGGAGGAACTTCCATGCCCATGGAAAGTAGTGAGCTGGAAGAAATCTTATTCCCAAACTAAAGTTACTATATTTCCCCCCAAACCCTCCCTATTTCTAAATTTCTCTGTCACTGTCGAGGGTGCCATCATCTCTCCACCCCCCCAGGCTCCCTACCTTGGAGATATCCTGGACTCAGCACTTTCCTTCACTCTCCATACCCATGCTGCTGCCAACGCCTGCCCATTTCGCTTTTGGGGCTTTGTTCAAATGATCCCTCCTCCCTCTTCTGACACTACCCCTACTCAGTGCAGGCCCTCACCACCTCACACCTGGACTATTGCAATGGCTACTGGGAGGTCTGCCTGCCGCAAATCTCTCCTCACTCCACTACATCCTCTACTGGTTCCAAAGTGATTTTCCCACCACATAAGTCTGACCATTTCACTCCCACCCCATTCCTCTATAACTCAGTCACTCCCTTTCATCTACAGGATCAAATACAAAATCCTCTGTTTGATATTCAAAACCCTTCCTAACCTGCCCCTTCTCCCTTTCCAGTCTTTTTATACTTCTGTCCATCCAAACCCATTATTTGCTAGAGGGACACTAGCCTCCTGGCAGTTCTCTGAAGAAAACCCTCCATCTCTCCCCTCCAGGCATTTCCATTGGCATCCCCACATACCTGGAATGCTCTCTTTCCATCTTCTTCTGCTTTTCTGGCTTCCTTCAGGCACCAGCTACAATCTTACTAGGTGCAGGAAGCCTTTCCCAACCCCTCCATTCTAGAACCCTCCCTCTGTTGGTGATTTCCTCTTTATTCTTCTATACTTTATTGCTCCATAGTTGTTTGCATATTTGTGTTGTGATTTCCTCAAAGGCAGTGGTTGTCTTTGGTCTTTCTTTTTATTCCAAGCAGTTAGGACAGTGCCTGTCACATAGCAGGTGCTTAATACTTATTTATTGATTGAAAGCAGAACATTGTAAGCCAAGGTTGAGAGGGACCTTAAGACTAGGTGTACCTAGATAGACTCACAATAGCTCTCTTCTCATACCCATGACTCCCATTCTTGCCAGGGCATGTGTGGAACATGAGTGTCCCTCTGTGGCTACTTTTGTTCCTTCCTTGAACATTGCCTTTATCTGGAAATTTTCAAGCTTCTGAAGTTACTTTCAACCTCAGGGTTTAGGCCAGGTCATACAATGCTAGAAGAAAAAAGGAACCTAGGAATCAATCATCCATCAATCACCCCAACCTCATTTTGCAGATGAGAAGACTGAGTCCCAGAAGGTTTCCAGGTCACATGATAATTTAATGGCAAAGTCCGGGCTTTAGCCCAGGTTCATAGGGCTCACAGGGCTTAGAGTTAGAGAGAATCTTCAAGAACATGAGGTCATAGAGTAAAAATGTTAGATTTGGAAGGGTCCTTAGGGCATTCCTCTCATTTTCCATATAAAGAAACTGAAACCTGAGAGCGTGGTGACCTGCCCAGAACTTCACACAAGTCTTTAGACTAATGTTTGCTTCTCCCACAACATGTCCAAATGTATCTTTTACAAGTGAGGAAATGGAAACTCAAAGAGAAGAAATCACTTGCCAAAGGTCACCCAGGTAGTAATAATTATAACTTATATCTTCTGCCTCCAAATCGGGGGCTCTCAGCCTCAGACACTTAACTAGCTGTGTGACCCTGTGCCAGTCACTTAACTTGCATTTGCCCCAATTTCAACATCTGTAAAATGGGGTTAATAATGGCATCTACCTCCCAGGGTTGTCGTGAGAATCAAGCGAAATAATGATTGCAGAGCACTTAGCACTGGCACATAGAAAACATCACACACAGAGATATGTGTGTGTTTTTGTTAACTATTATTATTGGACTACACTACCAGTTTCATTCCTCCCAGTCCTGTACTTTCCCCACTGCCCCCATAATGTCCTTTTTGTTCCTTTTTTTTTTTTTTGCTTTTTGGAGGGCAATTGGGGTTAAGTGAGTTGCCCAAAGTCACACGGCTAGTTTTGTGTGAAGTGTCTGAGGCTGGATTTGAACTCAGGTCCTCCTGATGCTAGGGCTGGTGCTTTTTATAACATTTAATAGAATTATAGGAGTTCAGTGTTGGAAAGGAACTGATAAACCTTCTAGGCCAACCCAAGAATCCCTGTCCTGGTATAATATCCCCAGCAAGTGATCATCCAGTGCTTGCTGGAAATCCCTACATTCTGAGGCAGTTCATTCCTTCAATTACTTTTTTCAAAAAAGTTGTATTGCTTTCTTCATTTCCATTCGTGCCCTTCATCCCTTCCTTTTCCAAAGAGATATCTCTGAAAAATAAAAATAGAAGGAACAAAAAGCATTTCAGCAAAGCCAAAACCAAACATCAACCAGGATTGATGGTGCATGCAATGTTCCACACTCATAATATCCCATCTGCAAAGAAGGGAGGGAAGTGCATTTTCTCATTCCTTTTCCAGCATCAGACATGGTCATTACAATTATGTGGTTTTCAGTTTCAGATTCTTCCCCATGTCCCGTTTCTGTTTCATTTTCATTGTGTAAATTACTGACTTTGCACTGCCCTCCCTCACTCAAATCAAACTCAATTGCAAGTCATGTCATCATCTTCCTGATGCCATGGTCCTCTTCGAGAATGAAGGACAAACCACACACACATCCATTCAAATACGTTTTCTTATGTTTCATGCTTTTTCGTATCTAGCATATTTTATGCTACCATAATATTCTATTCATTCAAGTACTGAAGTTTATTTAGTCATTTCCCAATCAAAGGGCTTATCTTTGCTTTCAGTTCTTTATTGACACAGAAAGTGCTGCTATGAATATACTGGTTCCCATGAGACCTCTCTTTCTGTCTTTGATTTTCTTGAAGTGAGTGCTTAATTGAGGGACCTCTGCCACTTCTACTTTCTGGGCCTCAGTTTATCCATCTGTAAAATGAGGGAGTTGTACCAGATGATAACAGGAGAGGAAGAAAAGCATGAGGCAAAGAGCTCCCTTTGTGAAGGTTAATAGTTAATTGACTTAAGATTCTGTGTTTTGACTGTACAGGCAATCAATGACTGGGCCTGGGTTCCGGCTAGAAAACGTGACTATTAGGGAAAGTCAAACACATTTTCATTTACTGTTAGCATAAATGTCTTCCATAATGGCAGAACATTCCATTCAAAACAAATAATTAGCCTTGGGAATAGTCAGGAAAACAGGCTGCTAATTTGTGGACTTGCTTATTCTTCTTCTCTGCTGCCAATATTAGATACCTTTGTGTCTTTGGATACTTGTATGTGTTTTGGTCACTCCATTAAGTGGATTCGATCTCCTGACTTGTGTGGGCTGGTTTCCTTTGCAGGCTGTTCATCGTGGCACTAATTGCCATCAGCATTGCCTGGGTCCCTATGGTGCAGTCGGCTCAGAGTGGGCAGCTCTTTGACTATATCCAGTCGATCACCAGTTACCTGGGGCCACCCATTGCTGCTGTTTTCTTGCTCGCCATTTTCTGCAAGAGAGTCAATGAGCCGGTGTGTATAAGCCTTGGAGAAATGTCATTATACTCAGAAATTTGGGACTTCTTCCCCTGAAACTGAATCTCTCCCAATACCAATGGGCTTTATTTATCAAAGCTGTGACCTTCCCCAGAACTCTTAGCTATAGGCAGCAGTAAAGGACTAAGAAGCAGGACTCTTAGAGACTGTAAGTGAACCAACGAAAATCAGGGACTGGGCATTGTGTAAGGAAAGAGGCACAGGCATGAGCTCCTGTCTTGGCTCTATTATTTAATAGCTACCTGATCTTGGCCAAAATCACTTCCCTCTTGGCCTCAGTTTCCTCATCTGCAAAATCAGGGGGTTGTACAAGATCATCGCTGAGATTTCCTTCAGCTCTAAAATTCTATGAATCTATAAAGCTCTTTGTGTTCAGTTGAGTGCCTTATTCTCAGTTGACACTCAGCAAATACCCTAAAACCAATTTTAATAGCATCAGATCCCTTGGTGAGCTTGTAAGAGCCAGTTTCAAATATCTATGAAAGTCCAATAAAAAGGGATATTAGAATGACCTCAATTGGGACTTAGAGCAAAGAAGTGTTGAGTGAGCCCCGTTACACCTCCCTTTGCATGTTAGGTGCTGGGAGAGTGTATCAGTAAGCACCCTAGTATGCTCAGGATGGCTGCTAGCACAGGTTCTTTGATTTGCTTTCCTAAAGGAAAACAACTCAAAAGGGGTTAACAGTCTAACTTTAATCAAACAGATATACATACATATGTACATATATATGTGTGTATGTATGTATGTATACACACATAATTCACTTAGTTCAGGGGAAAAAGTCAGCACTTTGAACTTCAGAAAATATGAACAGAAATTAGAAGCAGAGAGAGAAAATAACACAATCCAACATATCAACAGACGGGGCCTCTAACTGTCTGACCATTACATAATGCAGTGTTAGTTACCAGAGAGAGAAGCACCAATATCTGGGTTTTCAAAGCTTAGGGGCTCAACGGTTGCCCAGAGCTTCATCTGGCCAAATCACACAACTTTTCCCATAAGTGAACCACAAAGCAAAACTTCGCCTTAGGGTATATATATCTTTCTCCAGGGTCAGAGAACATCACAACCTTTGTGACCCACTGCCTAATTACAAAGTAACAAAAGTATATACCTTCCTGAAAAACAAGCCTCCCCTAAGCTAGCTTCTCTTGTAGGGGTCCAAGGGAGGCCCATTAAGGGGCAGGGAAGATCTTCAAATTCTCTTACCATTACAGAGACACAAGGGAAGTCTAAAGCATTATTTCTACTTAGTCTCATGGAAATAAGACTTGAGGAGTCTTGAGAATACAATCTTGAGGAAATAAGACATATACATAAAAAAGCAGTATTCTATGTAATAGCAAGAATATGTCTTTAAGATTTCAAAAGCACAATGTCATAACAAGGCAGTATACTTAATGGAATCTAAAAATTATAGACCCATGGACTTAACTTTGATTCCTAACGAAATTCTAGTGTGTGTTGTTATAAGGATGGTTAGTGAATATTGAGAAAATCAAGCAGCGGTCACAGAGAATCAGCTTAGCCTCACCAAGAACAGGGTATGCTAAAATCACCTGATTTCCATTTTTGAAAATGTAACTACACTGACATAAACTCAGAAACCAGTAAAACAAAACAACTAGACTTGAATCAGGAGAATGTTGTAGATTGGGTTTACCTAGATTTTAACAAAGTGTCTACCAAAATCCTTCCCATCATTTTTTTTTGTGGGAAATATGGAGAGACGTGTGCCAGACAAGATTACCATTAATAATGGTCAGAGAAAGAGAGTAGTCATTAACAACTTAGTGTCAGCTCAAAAGGTGGTCTCCACTGGAGTGTCTCTAGGATCTGTGCTTGCTCCTGTGTTTTTAAACATCTTTGTTAGTAATTGCATGTGATCAGATGATTGGATTATCAAATGTGAGAAGTGTGAATGAAATAAAGTGGGAAGGGACAGATAACAAGTTAGAGTCAGGATTCAAAAAGATTTTGACCACTAGAACTTTGGACTACACATAATAAGATGAAATTTCATAGGGATAAAGTCAAAGCATGCGACAGAATCAATACATCAATTTCCCCACATACAGCTTAGGGCAGAGGGTAGATGTGGCATTTAGACATTTGTCTAAACCCCCCCCCCAACATCTGGGGGTTTAACGTACTTCAGGCTCAATACAAGTCAGTGTGTGATTTGGCAACTCCTTAGTTAATGCAGTAACATTAAACGAGGTCCAGTTCCCAGGCATAAGGAAGTTATAGTTCCATTGTATCTTGTCCTAGTCAGGTTGTATGTGTTAAGTCCTGAGGACCATATCTTAAGAAAAATATGGATAAGATAAAGAGTATATAGAAGGTAACCAGTATGTTAACGGTCTCCTAGATTACCCCATATGACCAACAGGTGAAGGAAATGGAGCTGCAGAGCCTGAAAAGAAATAGGGGAGACATTTGTTTTTGAATCATTTTTCAGTTGTGTCTGACTCTTTGTGACCCCATTTAGGGTCTTCTGGGCAAAGATACTGCAGTGGTTTGCTGTTCCCTTCCTCAGCTCATTCTATAGATGAGGAACTGAGGCAAACAGGGTTAAGTTACTTGACCAGGGTCCTACAGCTAATAAGTGTCTGAGGTCTGATTTGAACTCACAAAGAGTCTTCCTGACTCCAGGCCCAACAATCTGTCCACTGTACCACCTAGTTACTCCAGAGGAGACACAGTTGTCTTTAAATACTTGAATGGACACTAAATGTATAAGGGATTAGATTCATTGTGAATAGCCTCAGAGGCAGAAGCAGGTAAGAATAATGGATGGATGGATATTGCATAGGCCAGCTTAAGTTTGATGTAAGGAAAAACAACTTTCTAAAAATAATATATGAAAAAAAATCAAATGGGCTGCTTTGGGAGAGTGGAATTCTCCTCACCAGAGAGTTTCAGGCAAAGGCTGGACCAGGAATGGTGAAGTTGTGGCCTTGTGGTCACATGTGGCCTTCTAGGTCCTTGGGTGCAGCCTTTTGATTGCATTCAAGTGTTACAGAACAAATCCTTTTTTTCAAGGGCTTTGTTTTATGAAGTTTAGATTCAGTCAAATGACCACACTGGAGGACCCAGAAGACCACATGTAACCTCAAGGCCTCAGTTTCCCCACCCTTAGCTGGATCATCCCTCATCAGGGATAGGTTAGGAGAGATTCTTTCTCATCTAGTTTCCTCTGGCTCTGAAATTTTGTGATTACAAATCACATATAAATAATTAAATATTTAAGGAGGTTGGGTGACTTATCTAGGGTCACCTGACTAGTTAGTTTCAGAGTTAGCACTTGAGACTAGGTCTTCTTCACCCAAGACCATCATCACACCCATAAGTTCACTTATCCTAGTGTAAGACATACTTTGTTTCTTTTCCCCCAAGGAGTTTTCCATTTAATTAAGGATACAAGACAAATATATATCACAAAATGTGAAGTAGATAGTAATGTCATTATTTCCATTTTACAGATGAGGAAATCAAGGCCCAGAGTGGTTCCATGACTTGACTGAAGGCAGAATTCAAATCTGTATTTTGACTTCAAGTCCAGTGCTTTATTCATGATCTCAAGAAGTCTCCTCAACCTCAGAAACATGGATGACTAGGAGAAGTGTCTACCTTCACAGTTAACATGCCTTCTCTGTCCTTCTTTTGCAGGGTGCATTTTGGGGCTTAATTATAGGACTCCTGATTGGACTGTCTCGAATGATTACAGAGTTTGCCTATGGAACAGGCAGCTGTATGGAGCCCAGCAACTGCCCCACGATAATTTGTGGTGTTCATTACCTCTACTTTGCCATTATCCTCTTTGTAGTGACTGTCATCATCATTTTAACCGTCTCTCTCTTGACGAAGCCCATCCCAGATGTGCACGTAAGTCTTATCACTTTTCTGTGAGTCTTCCATTGAGAATTGCCCTCTTGTTTTTTATTTTGCTTCTACTCCACAAAGATCTGGAGAATCACTAGGAAACCTGTAATCTTCCTAACCTTACTGTCAGATCCCTAAAGTTGAAGCATCAGCTTCCTGATTGTGAAACTTGAGCTTCATTTAGAGTGTCAGCAGGTGACCTTATCATCCATGATCCTGGACCAGCCCAATTCTACTTGATTTTTAAAATACGCTTTATTTTATATCGTCTAAATCTCCTCCTCCCCTATATTACTCTTCCTCCTCTCCCAGAGAGCCATTCAATATATCCAAGCATTTTTTAAGAAAAAAGAGAGATAAAAAAATGAGCCAAGTCAATCAACACTTTGGAAAATCTGACAACACATGTAGTGTTATCCTCCAATATATTTTACATTTCTGCAAAGTAATAGGGGATGTCTTCCCATCTGTCTTCTTTGAGGTCAGACTTGTTCTTATTAATTTGTCAACATTCATTTTTGATCTATTCAGCTTTTAAAGGAATGGCCAGGTGTGGATGACTTATGGTCTTCATCATTGAAGGGAGTACCTACATGATGAGATCCTACAACTTTTGGAGAGTTGGAGCAAGACCTTAAACACACTCTGTCTGATTCTTTGCCCTGGCTTAATTCAATTCACCAAATATTGACTAAATACATCTGTGCAAGGCACTGACCTAGGCCCTGGGGACGTAGAGACAAAAACTAAACAAAGGTTTCATATTCTGCAGGTGCTATACCACATGTACACAGATCAGTAAATACACAGTGATTTCAGGAGATAGAAGGCATTAACTAAACACCCAGGCTCCTGAGAACACTGGTGAGATTAATGGGACAGAGTTTCACATCAAGCAATGCAGTCAGACAGGGCTCTGAAAAATCTTGTTATAGATTTAGCCTTTCACAAAAAATTGATTCCAAGACCAGGCTACTCAGATATCATACCAACATTTGAGCAGGTCAGTTAGGAACTGCAGTGGATAGAGTTCTTGACTTGGTGTCAGACATTTGCTAGCTATATGGCCCTGGGAAAATTATATCTTTTGGCCCTCAGTTTCTTTATCTGAAAAAAGGTGCTGATAATGGTACCTCCCTCCCTGGGTGGAGGATATGCCTTGTTCCCAATTATTCATCATTAGAAATAATGCTGCTATACATATTTTTGTACCTATAAATATTTCCTTTCTGTCATTGATTTCCTTGAGAGTATAAATCTAGCAGTGGGGTCACTGCATCAAAGTGTTAAAATGATTTGGTAATTTTTTGGTATAATTTCATTTACCTCTTATTCATACCTCTTAATTGGATCTGTGATTTCACTGGCACAGGGAACTTTCATTGAGGAAACTCCACCTACCAATGCAGATGGACACCTGCTCTGTAAATTACAGTCTTAGAGAGTTTTCTATAGCTCCTAAGTAGTTGAACAACTTTCTAGAGTAACACTGTAGTTTGTTTCAGAGACAGGACTTGAAACTGAGTCTTCCTGAGGTCATCTCTCTATCCACTGTGTCATACTGCCTCTCTACATTGCTTTTTTTCTTCTGGAGGGGAGAGGGCAGGGTAATTGGGATTAAGTGACTTGCCCAAGGTCACACCGCTAGTAGTTGTGTCAAGTGTCTGAGGCCAGATTCAAACTCAGGTCCTCCTGACTCCAGGGTCAGTGCTGTATTCACTTTGCAACCTAGATGTCCCTCCATGTTGCTTTCTAAAAACAACTGGATCAGTTCACGGTCATCAGTGAATCAATATGCCCAATCCCCTGGTCTAGCTAGCACTAAATCCCCTGACTCTGAAAGATCTGTCCTTCCAGGGATCTGATATAGCCCTTTTGGAACTTGTAGGCAGTCCAGCAGTTATGCCCTCAACTGCGCAGCCAGCCGTATTGTTTTCCTTGACTAATCTGCTTCTGTTTTCCCACCCCCTGCAGCTTTACCGCCTATGTTGGAGTCTGAGGAACAGCAAGGAAGAGCGTATCGATCTGGATGCAGGTGATGAGAAGGAAGTCCCAGATGATCCTGAAGACAAGTTGGATATAGGTGAGTTAGGACTCTAGTCCTTTCTGCAGTCCTCAGATTATTTCTCTCTACAGTGACAGTAAGATCACACTTCCTGTGTGGTTCAGGCTGGATTCGAATGTGGGGCCAGAATCAAAGCAGAGGTAGAATTAAAAACATATTGCTATAGCTATGCAGTCATAGTCCTTCCCACCCTCCTTATATTTTGTTAGTTAAGAAGAGGGGCCTGGATTCTAGCCCCAATGACTGCTGTATATTCTGCCATATTCCTGCTAAAATTGTTCCTCACCCATGGGCCTCAGTTTTCTCCTCTGTGAAATGAGTTTGGATAATATGGTCTTTTAGTGTATCAGAAAGAACCTTCCACTAGGAGTTAAAGGACTGGACTTGAACTTACTACTTTCATGACTTCATCTCTTTGGGTCTTAATTTCCTCATATGTAGCATTACTAGGGGCCAAGGGGAGACACTAGATGTTCCCTAAGTTTCCTTTCCAGGCTGAAACCTATGAGCCTATAGCCCTTCCCTTGCAATATTCAGTGCTCATGAATGCCAGAGGATGCTAAAATGTATTCAGGAGCTGGCCATGTTACTGAAGCTAGACATCTGGCGCTCCAGAGTAGGCTAGTATATGTAGAAGCCTTCAGCAATTCTGTCTTAGTGGTAAAAGAGCCTGTCAACTGTTCTGCTTGCTTACATGGCTACTGACAGATATCATCCTCAGAATAGAGGTGAGGAATGAAAAGTCACGGATGCATTTAGGCCCAGATATGTTAAAGCATGAACTGTAATATAAAGCCCCTGTCCCTAGATATGAGCGCTGCTAGCCATGCATTACTGGACTATATGTAAAATAAATCAATAGATGACACAATTATTACCATTCATGATTAATGCATTTTAATGTACTTGTTGAATTATTTACTTAATCTTATTTCTCAATTACTTGTAAAACATTGAGTTCCAAATTCTCTCCCTCCCTCTTTCCTCTCCTCCCTCATTAAGAAAGTAATTTGATATAAGTTATACATGTGCAGTCATACAAAGCATATTTCTATATTAATCATTTGTGAAAGAAAACAGACAGAAACCCCAACAAGGAAAATGAAGTAAAAAATATCCTTTGATCTGTATTCAGGCTCCATCAGTTCTTTCTTTGCATGTAGATAGCATTTTCCCTCCTAAGTTCCTAGTAATTGTCCTGGATCATTGTATTGCTGAGAATAGCTAAGTCATTCACAGCTGATCATAGTACAATTTTGCTGTTTCTTTGTATGATGTCCTCTTGGTTCTGATAACTTCACTTTGCATTAGTTCATATAAGTCTTTCCAGGTTTTCTGAAACTATTCTGCTCGTCACTTATTGTAGCACAATAGTATTCCATCATAATTGTATACAACAACTTGTGTAGCTGTTTCCCAATTGATGGGCATCCCCTCAGTTCCCAATTCTTTGCCACTACTAAAAGAGCAGCTGTGTTTTTGTACATGTAGGTCCTTTTCCTTTCTGATTTTATTTCTTTGGGATAATTATGGAGTTTTATAGGGTTTTTGATTCCAGAAGGGAACTTGAAGATCCTTTACTTCAGTCACTTCATGAATTACAGGAAAGTCATTGATTTTAGAGTTTGGAAATAGCTTGGAAAGGGGACTTGTGTAGGATCACACAGAAAATAAGTAGTAGAGTCAGGATTTGAACTCAGGTCCTCTGAATCTAAGTCCAGAACTGTTTATGCCATCAGTCTCTGGTGGAAAGATGACATGACTCTGTCATTACTACCATTCATAATTATGTGATACTATTAGATATCTCTGATATTAAACCCTTTAATTCATCAAGTGTTTTATAAGTTACAAAAGCACTCCCATACCCATTCATTCATGTGATATTTACAATGGCTCCATGAGGTATTCAGGATAATGAGTATATTGCTTATTTTCCAGATGAGAAAAGGAGGTCCAGAGAGTAGGAGGAGTTTGCCTAGTTTATTAGTGAGAGATTTGAGACTAGAATCCTAGTCTCTTGATTCCTACAGAAGCACTGACTCAGTTCTGTGGGTATGAATCTCCCACTTACAAGGAATTGGCGGAGGAATAAAGAAGTCATCAGCACTAACTTGCATGAGAAAGCCATACAAGATGGCTCTTAATAAAGAGCCAACCTTGGCATCAGGTCAACCTATGTTTAAGCCTTGCCTCTGTTTCATGCTGGTGATGTATGTGACCTTTGTTAAGTCACTTAACATCTCCATGTCCTGAGCAATTTTCTAAAGCCCTAAGTTACAGGACATGCTGCTAAATATTCATTGGTAGAGGACATTTCCTTGCTGGGGGTTTACTAAATGAATGAAATCATGCATCCAGAAACAAAGAGAAAAAGCCCTAAAACATTTAGAAAGTTGTTTATGGCTGTCAATACTATATCACAGGAGTGATTGAATTGGAATCAAGAGAACTGGTTTTGAATCCTGCCTCTCTCTTTTATCAGATGTGAGCAAGTTGAACCTCAGTTTTCCCATTTGTAAAATGGGAATAATAATATTTATTTCACCAGGTTACTATTAACATAGAGTGAAAAATATAAGTATAGTGCTTTGAAAGCCCTAAATCTAAAAATTGTTATTATTACTTTCTAATTACAACAAATGTAAGTATCATTACCCATACTGGAACCCAAGGATCCTGAATCCCAAGATTCAGGTTCTTTCCACTCTTCTTTGCTGATCTTACTGCTGACAAGTTGGACAATTCTTGAAAATATTTTATATCATTGCTATTTCTGTAAACAAGTATGGAGAAAGTCATCCTTGGGACAGCTGGTAGGCACAGTGGAAGCTGCCCTCTTAATAGGAGACTGTCTATCTCTTTGCTGTTTTCAGGTTTCCCCACCCCCTGAGTCCCATAATTCTCTTGTGCTTCTTTGACACAGAAACCCCTCAAGAGAATAAGGGCTGCTTGAGGAAGACCTATGACATGTTCTGTGGACTGGAGCAGAAGGGGCCCAAGCTGACCAAGGAGGAGGAGGCTGCCCTCAAGATGAAGATGACAGACACATCAGAGGAGCCTTTGTGGAGAACTATTGTCAACATCAATGGCGTCATCCTCCTGGCTGTGGCTGTATTCTGCCATGCATACTTTGCATAGATTCAGCTGGCTCTGCTACAAACCAGGTTCCTGAAAGCCAGCCTCTCATCCTTTCTCCACCACTGGATTCCATGCTACAATGTCATGGGAGAGAGGAATACAGGTGTAAATTATAACTAAGAATATGAATGTACATATGTGTAATTAGAACCTATACAAATGAAAAAAATTCTTATTGTTAAATTATGTTTGAAACAAAGTGAAGGAAAATGTATATACTAAAGCTTCCTAAAGCAAGGCAAAAAGGCCACTTTAGTGTCCCTAGGGATTAAACACTTACCATTGTGCTAGGTACTAGGAAGATGAAAATAAAATGAAACAGTCACTGAGGATGTGCAGATCTAGAGACTTTGCCTTCCATGAGACTGGTTGCATTTTGGCCCTAGGAATCAGAGAAAGCATGTATGATAACTGTCAGAAGAGGTTGGGGCAGTTGGTGATACCAAGACTAAGAATCCAGAGGTATAGGCTGGAGTCCTGGTTCTTCACTTACTTTCTGGGTTGCCCTGAACAAGTTCCTTCCCCTCTCTGAGCCTTAATTTCCCCATCTGTAAAATGAAGGCATGGGACTAGTGTCTTTCCAAGGACATCCCTATCAATTAGAGCTATCCCAAAAGAAAATGAGTTACCTTTGGAACTGATAAGTTGCTTCTCCTTGGAGATATTCTAGCAAGGGGGAGATAACCACTTGGTAGTCATATTATTATGGAAATCCCTTTACATATGGATTAAGTAGTCACTGAGGCCTCTTCTACATTTTTAATTCTCCGATTCTTTGACTTCATGATCTCTGAAGGTTCCTTCTACTTCTAACACAAGAGACAGTCTAGTACAAAGGAAAGAGCATGACTTAAACCCCTCCTGTGGCACTGCCTAACTATGTGAGCCCCCTTTCTAACTGTATTCTTTTATTTGTCAAGTACCTTTTGTACTTATCACATGCTTTGGAAGGATTGTATATCTGTTGTCCATGAAATAAAATGTTTTTGACCATTTTTGAACTTGGTTCACTGAGTGCATCAGCAAAATGTATAACAGAACTGGAGCCTTTAGCCACAGGAATACCTTTAGAGAGAAGAGCAAATATGTTAAGTGCTGGAGTGAGAATCAGGAAGAGTCATGTTAGACTTCTGTCTCTGAGACTTAGTAGCTATGTGACCATAAGAAAATTACTTAACCTTAATGAATGTCAGTACTTTTCTCTCTAAAATTGGGATAATAATACCCCTTATGATCCTCTGTAGGATGGAGAGGTCACAAATAGTATGTGTGAGTGAAGGCAAATTTCAACTATAGAAGTTCCCCACATGCAAAGTGTGTATCCTCATTTAATTAGCCTCAAACAGTGATTCCCTTTGAGATCTCTTTTCCAAAATATGAAGAGAAAAGAGGCCCTTTGCCTCACCTTAGTATTTATCCCAAGTTACAGTTTATTCCAGTTTTAGGGTGAGGAACAAGAGAAAAACAGAATTCCAGGGATCCATGGGTATCTTCCTAGGATAATTGCTCAATAGATGATCAGCTCATGAGGAATATTCAGTGCTGGCTTACAGTTCAGCTCTTCTTACAGACCTAGGCTGGCTCAGCTTAAAGAATGATGAACTGGGGAGTTTGCACAGTAGGGTAGTCCATCCCCCCCAGCCTGCCCTCCCTTCCATCATCCCCCTTCTCATCCCCTTTCCCCCTACTCTCCTGCAGGGTGAGATACCCTATTTAGTGTGCATGTCATTCACTCCCTAAGCCAAATTCAATGCAAATAAGGTTGACCCATTCCCTTTTGCCTTCCTGTTCTTCCCCTCCATTGTAAATATTTTCCCTTGCCTCTTTTATATGAGATAGTTTACCCCATTTTGTCTCGCCCCATCTCCTCTCATTATATTCCTCTCGCACCTCTTAATTTCACTTTTTAAGTATCATCCCTTACTATTAAATTGGTCTTGTGCCCTCTATCTATGCATACCTGTCAACATATATACACACATGCACATATGTATTCATATGCCTTCTATTCCCTTCAACTATTTTCATACTGAGAAAAGTTTCATCAGTTACAATTATTGTTTTTCCATGTAGGAATGTAAATAGTTCAACTTTGATAAGTTTCTTATAATTTCTTTTCCCTGTTTACCTTCTCATGCTTCTCTTGCTTCTTGTATCTGAATGTCAAATTTTCTATTCAACTCTGACTTCTTCTTCAAGAATACTTGAAAGAAAGAAAAAAAAAGAATACTTGAAAGTCCTCTATTCCACTGAATGACCATATTTCTCCTGAAACATGGTACTCAGTTTTGATGGGTAGGTGATTCTTGGTTTTAATCACAGATCCTTTGACCTCCAGAATACCATATTCCAAGCCCTTTGATCCTTCAGTGTTGAAGCTGCCAGATCCTGTGTTATCCTGATTGTGTTTCCACAGTATTCAAATTGTTTCTTCCTGGCTGCTTGTAATATTCTCTCCTTGAACTGTGAATTCCAGAACCTGGATATAGTATTCCTAGGAGTTTTCTTTTTGGGATCTTTTTCAGGAGGTGATCAGTGGATTCTTTCAACCTCTATTTTGCCTTCTGGTTCTAAAACATCAGGGCAGTTTTCCTTGAGAATTTCTTGAAGGATGATTTCTAGGTTCTTTCTTTGATCATGGCTTTCAGGTAGTTCAATAATTTTTAAATTATCTCTCCTGGATCTATTATCCAGGTCAGTGGTTTTCTCCATGAGATAGTTCACATTGCCTTCCATTCTTTCATTTATTTGGATCTGTTTAACAGCATCTTGATTTCTCATAAAGTCACTAGCTTCCATTTGCTCCATTCTAATTCTTAAGGAATGATTCTCCTCAGTGAGCTTTTGAGATTCGTTTTCCATCTGGTAAATTTTGCTTTTTAAGGCATTCTTCTCCTCATTGCCCTTTTGAGCCTCCTTTGACATTTGAGTTAGTCTATTTTTTAAGTTTTTTTTTTCCTCTGTCAGGCTGTTGACTCTCATTTCATATTTTTCTTGCATCTTTCTCATTTCTCCCCAATTTTTCCTCCACTTCTCTTATCTGCTTCTTAAGGTCCTCCATGGCCTGTAACCAGCTCATATCTTTCTTGGAAGCTTTTGATGCAGGAGTTCTGACTTCACTGTCTTCCTCCTGTTCCATCTTTCTTCCTTTTTGTCCCCCAAATAGGAGTCTAATGTTGAACTCTTCTGTTTGTTTTGCTTCCTTTGTCTGGTCATGTTGCCACTCAATTACTTTATTTTTGGGCTTGTTGCCACAGTAAGACTCTGCCACCAGACAGGGGGGTTTCCATCTGAAATGCTGGGGTTTTCTCAGCTGCTGGAGGTATTAGTTGGGTGCCCTCTCTGAAGTTTCCACATGCTTTGGCAAGCTGGTCACACACCCCAAGACCTCCACCCTACACTGAAATACAGATTCACAAGGGTGAAAGCAAAAGCTATTACCCTCCCAGACTGGTTGCCTGGTCCCCCTACAGTCTGCAGGCCAGGAGCCGAAGCTGCTGCATAGCTATGCCGCAGTTCCTCAACAGCTTCTTGCCCTGGGGGGAAGAATCCAACACACTCCCAACTAGTGGGGCCCAAAGTCTATACTGCACTGACCTTTGTCCTTAGCATCTATGTGTTGATAATTCTGGAAACAGCCACAGCTGCTGGTGTTCTGAAGTCCCTCCAGCCAGCTGCTGGTCAGGCCTGCCCTGGGGCTAAAACCTCTGGCTAAAGCGGGGCTGTGGTCAGCTCCCAAAGCACTGTGCTGGCTGATTCCTGCCAGGCTGCCTGGCTATCCTCAGCAGGAGGTTAGCTTCTTTGTGTCATTTTGTGGGTTCTGTAGCTCAAAAGTTGTTCAGTCACATTTTTTCATAAATGGGGAAGGTGGTTGCCAGAGCTGTGGGGAAGTCCTGTTTCTACTCAGCCATCTTGACTCTGCCCCCTCCATAGATGCTTTTTTTTTGGTCTTTATTAATTTGTTTACTTTTAGTTTACAAGATTCAGTTCCACAATCCCTTGAGTTTCAAATTATCTCCTCCCTCCTCCCTCCATGGTGGCATACAATCACATACAGGATCTGCAAATATTTTACATCAGACATTAGTCAGGTTGTAAAGAAGGATTGTAACCAATGGAATGAACAATGGCAAATAGGAAACAAAATCAAACAAGAAAAAGAAAGAGAGCAGATAGTTTGCTTCAGTTTGCATTCAAACTCTGTTTTTTCTAGTTCTTTCCCTGAATATAGACATCTCCTTCCATTATGAGTCTTTTGGAGTTGTCTTACAACCTTGTATTGCTGAGAAGAGTTCAGTCTATCAAAATTGGTCATCACATATAAGTTGTGCCTGTAATTGTGTACAAATTTCTCCTGGTTCTGCTATTCTCACTCAGCATCAGACCATAGATATCTAATAAATGTTTGATGATGATTGATTCTTGGAATCCACTAGGCAGAAAGTAGAATATCATTCATCTGATTCACAAACATTTATCAAAATTCTAAATATTTTTCTGTATTTATCTGTAAATTTAAAATAAGTCTTCATATAATGAAGTACATCTGCATTTGGCAAATGGGACCAGGAAAAGACTTATTGGATGACTTCATCATCCTCATAGGATAGTGTAATCATTATTTTACAGCCAATTCCTTAGGCTATTTTGTGAGTATTCTTCTATCTAGAATTCAGTTATTACCTGCATATGTATGACAGGGGTGTTCCTTCCCACAACAGTACTTTATTTACATAAGCAGGAGAGGTGAGCTCAGACATAAGGAGATGTGGTGGTGGTTGTGTAGATGTGTTCACAACCATGACTTCCTTTCCTAAGGGGGCAGGACAGTAAAAGAAACTCAGGGCACAACATCTGGGCATGCCACCAGATGGTGCTTAGAGCTTGGATTGTTTCAATGCCATTCATTTCAGTTTTTATTCTTTATTTTGTCCACTTATGGTATTTTATTTTTCCCTTTTTCGTGCAAGGATACTTTTTAACATTAACTTTTACAAGACTTTTATAAGATTTGAGTTAAAATTTTTTTCTTTGTCCCTTCCCTTCCTCCTCCCCAAGACGGCATGCAATCTGATATAGGCTAGACATATACAATCATATTAATCATATTTCCACATTAGTCATTCTGTGAAAGAATTAGAAGAAATATTTAAAACCATGAGAAAAACAAAAAAAAGAGAAATTAGTATTCTTCAATCTGCATTCAGACTCTGTAGTTCCTTCTCTGAAAGTGGATAGCATTTTTCATCATGAGTCCCTTGGAATTATCTTAGATCACTGCATTGCCAAGAAGAGCTGAGTCTTTCAGAATTGGTCATCTCACAGTGTTTCTGTCTACAACATTATCTGGTTCTTCTCACTTCACTTAGCATCAGTTCATGTAAGTCTTTCCAGGTTTTTCTGAAATCTGTCTGTTCATTATTTATTATAGAACAATAGTATTCCATTACATTCATGTACCACAACTTGTTCAGCCATTCCGCAACTGATGGGCATCCCTTCAATTTCCAATTTTTTGCTATCACAAAAAGAGCTGCTGCAAATATTTTTGTACATGTAGGTCCTTTTCCATTTTTCATGAACTTTTTGGGATACAGAACTATTAGCGGTATTACTGGATCAAAGGTTATGCACATTTTTATAGCTCTTTGGGCATTATTCCAAATTGCTATAACATTTGTCATTTTTTTCTTTTTGCCATATTGGTTAATCTGATAGGTGTGGGGGGTGACACCTTAGAGTTGTTTTAATGTGCATTTCTGTAATCAATAGTGATTTAGATAATTTTTCACATGACTATTGACAACTTTAATTTCTCCATCTGAAAACTCCCTCTTCATATCCTTTGATCATTTATCAATTGGGGAATGACTTATATTCTTATAAGTGTGACTCATTTCTGTATATATATTAGAAATTACACCTTTATCAGAGACCCTGGATGTAAAATTTATTTCCCAACTTTCTACTTCCCTTCTAATCTTGCTTGCACTGGCTTTGTTTGTGCAAACCCTTTTTAATTTAATGTAATCAAAATTACCCAGTTTGTAATTCATAATATTCTCTATCTCTTGTTTGGTCATAAATTCTTCCCTTCTCCATAGAACTGGTGGGTAAACTATTCCTCGCTCTCCTAGTTTGCTTATGGTATCACCCTTTATATGTAAATCATGCACCAATTTTCATCCTATCCTGGTAAACAGTGTAAGATGTTGGTCTATACCTAGTTTCTACCATATTATTTTCAAGTTTTCCTAGCAGTTTTTTGTCAAATAGTGAGTTCTTATCCCAATAGATGGAGTCTTTGGGTTTATCAAGCAGTAGATTACTATAGTCATTTACTATCAAAGTTGGGCATCACATTTACATTGTATCTGTAACTGTGTACAAATTTTTCCTGGTTCTGCTCTTCTCACTCAGCATCAGTTCATATAAGCCTCTCCAGGTAAATATGAAGTCCATGTGCTCTTCGTTTCTTATGGCACAATAGTATTCCATTACATTCACATACCATAACTTATTTAGCCATTCCCCAATGGATGGGCATCCCCTTAATTTCCAATTCTTTGCCACCACAAAAGAGCTACTATAAATATTTTTGAACATATAGGTCTTCCTCCCACTTCTATGATCTCTTTGGGATACAACCCTAGAAGTGGTATTGCTGGGTCAAAGGATATAAAATTACTTATAGCCCTTATACCATAGTTCAAGATTGCTCTCCAGAATGGTTGGATCAGTTCACAACTCCACCAGCAATATATTAGTGTTCCAATTTTTCCACATCCTGTCCAGCATTTATTAATATCCTGTTTTGTCATCTATGTGGGTTTATTTTACATCCTGCAACTTTGCCAAATTTATTGTCTCAAGTAGTTTTTTACTTGATTCTCTAGGATTCTCCAAGTATATCATCATATCATCTGCATAGAGTGATAGCTTGGTCTCCTTTGCCTAATTTGATTCCTTTGATTTCTTTTTCTTCTCTAATTGCTACTGCTAACATTTCTAGTACCAGATTGAATAAGAGGGGTGATAGTGGACACCCTTGTTTCACCCCTGATCTTACTGGAAATGCTTCTAGCTTATCCCCTTTACATATAATACTTGCTGATGGCTTTAAATAGATGCTATTATTTTAAGGAAGGCCCCATTTATTCCTATACATTCTAGTGTTTTTAATAGGAATACATGTTATATTTTTTCTTTTTTTATTAAACAAATGCTTTATTAACTTCTGTTTTACATCATTCATTTCTGCCAGATTTTGAGTTACAATTATTCCCCCCCCCCCGTTTTTCCCCTACCCACCCTCCCAGAATATCAGTCCCATAAGATATCGCTTCCTCCAATCTGCTCTCTCCCCTATCTTCTCCCATACCCCCTTCGACTTTTCCATTAGAGGAAGGTGAATCTTTGTGTCCCAATGCCTGCACATCTTATTTCCCAATTACAAGCAAAAGAGTATCAATAATAGTATTTATACATATTTGAAACATTTAGTCTTAAAACCTCGAATTTCAGATCCATTTCCTTCCTCCCTTGTCACCCATTCCCTCTGGGAAGATAAGTAATTCAGTATATGTTGTACATGTCTAGCTATGCAAAACATTACCATAGTAGATATATTGTACAAGGCTGCTTATAATTCCCTCCCACTCATCCCACCACCCACCTGGTCCATTCCTTACCTGATCCTGTCCCTCTTCTATAGTGGGTACTTCCAACCTCCCCTCCCCCCAAGGATGCCCTCCCATCCATCATCCCTCCTCTCATCCCCCTTCTCCCTATTCTGCTGCAGGTTGAGATATCCCATTTAGTACGTATGTCATTCTCTCCCAGAACCAAATTCAATGAGAATATGGTTTTGCCTTTTTGTCTTCCTATTCTTCCCCTCCCTTGCAACCACTTCCCCTTGATTCTTCTACATGAGATAGTTTACCCTACCCTGTCTCTCCCCATCTCCTCTTGCCACTTTCCTCTCTCACCTCATAATTTCACCACTTAAGTACCATCCCTTCCCAACAAATTCAACCTGTGCCCTCTATCCATGTATAACTGTAAACATATATACACACATTCACATATGTATTCATATGACCATACACCCTTCTTCCATTATTTTCATAGTGAGAAAGATTTCATCAGTCAGTTATTGTTTTTCCATATAGGAATGCAAATAGTTCAACTTTGATAAGTTCCTTTTGATTTCTTTTCACTGATTACCTTCTCAGGCATCTCTTGCTTCTTGTGTCTGGATGTCAAATTTTCTATTCAACTCTGGTTTTTTCCTCAATAATGCTTGAAAGTCCTCCATTCCACTGAATGACCATATTTTCCCCTGGAACAAAATACTCAGTTTTGCTGGGTAGGTGACCCTTGGGTTCATTCCCAGCTCTTTTGCCCTCTGGAATATCATATTCCATGCCCTTCTATCCCTCAGTGTAGAAGCTGCCAGGTCCTGTGCTATTCTGATTGTGTTTCCACAATGTTGAAATTGTTTCTTCCTGGCTGCTTGTAGTATTTTCTCCTTGATCTGGGGATTCTGGAACCTGGCTATAATATTCCTGGGAGTTTTCTTTTTGGGATCTTTTCCAGGAGGTGACTGGTGGATTCTTTCAACCTCTATTTTGCCCTCTGGATCTAAAACATTAAGGCAATTTTCCTTGAGAATTTCTTGAAGGGTGATTTCTAGGTTCTTTCTTTGATCATGGCTTTCAGGTAGTCCAATACTTTTTAAATCGTCTCCCCTGGATCTATTTTCCAGGTCAGTGGTTTTTCCCATGAGATATTTCACATTGCCTTTTAATCTTTCATTTGTTTGGATCTCCTTAACAGTATCTTGATTTCTCATAAAGTCATTAGTTTCCATTTGCTCCAGTCTAACTCTGAAGGAATGAATCTCCTCAGTGAACTTTTGAGATTCTTTTTCCATCTGGAAAATTTGACTTTTTAAGGCATTCTTCTCCTCATTGCCCTTTTGGGTCTCCTTTGCCATTTGAGTTAGTCTATTTTTTAAGGTATTGTTTTCCTCAGTCAGGCTGTTGACCCTCATTTCATACTTTTCCAGCATCCTTCTCATTTTTCTTCCCAATTTTTCCTCCATTTCTCTTATTTGATTTTTAAAGTCCTTCTTAAGGTCCTCTATGGCCTGCAACCCACTCATATTTTCCCCTGTGGCTTTTGGAGCAGGACTTCTGACCTCACAGCCATCCTCTTGCTCTATGCTTCAATCCTTTGTGCCCCCAAAGTAGGAGTCTAATGTTGCATTTTTCTGTTTAATTTGTTTCCTTTGCCTTGGCATGTTGCCACTTAATTACTTGACTTTTGGGCTTGTTGCCACAGCATGATAGGAACTTTCGCCCCAAACGTGTTGGGGGGGGGGGCAACTTCCGTTTCTGGCAAGCTGGAAACCCACCCACAACCTCCCCACCAGATCACAATCCAGATCCAGGGAGGTTAAAGCAAGAGTGATTACCCCCCCAAGACTGATCGCTGGATCTCCCTACAGTTCTCAGGCCAGGAGCTGGAGCTACCTCTGAAAACTGCAAAATGGTGTGTCTCCTCAGCGTCTTCTAGCCCCCAGGGGAGGAAGCCGATGCATTCCCCAAATAGTGGTCCCAAAGTCCATAGGGCACTAACCTCTCACTTTGTCTTAGGCATGTCTATGTTGATAATTCTGGAGTCACCACAGCTGCTGGTGTTCTGGGGTCCCTCTAGCTGGCAACTGGCCCTGCCGCCCTGGGGCTAAAACCACAACTCAGGCAAGGTTCAGTTCAGCTCCCCACGCACTACGCACTGTGCACTGCACTGTGGTGCAGCGCTGGTCCTTCCTGCAGGGCTGCTGGGCTGTCCTCAGCAGGAGGTTAGCTTCTCTGTGTCGTTCTGTGGCTGCTGGGGCTCCAGAAGTTGTTCACAGTCCCCTTTTACATAGTTTGGAGGTGTTCTGGAGGAAGAGTGGCTTGGGCGAGCTGTTTTTACTCCGCCATCTTGGCTCCGCCCCCCATGTTATAATTTTTCAAAAGCCTTTTCTGCATTTATTGAGATAAACATGTGGTTTTTGCTAGTTTTATTGTTGATATGATCAATTATACTGATGGTTTTCCTAATATTAAAGCATCCTTGCATGCCTGGAATAAATCTTACCTGATCAAAGTGTATTATTCTTGTGATAAGTTGCTGTAATCTTTTTGCTAATATTTATTTAAAAATTTTTGTATCTATATTCATGAAGGAAATCGGTCTATAATTTTCTTTCTCTATTTTATCTCTTCCTGATTTAGGTATCAATACTATATTTGTGTCATAAAAAGAATTTGGTAGGACTCTTTCTTCACTAATTTTCCCAAATAATTTGTAGAGTATTGGAATCAATTGTTCTTTAAAAGTTTGATAGAATTCACTAGTAAATCCATATGGCCCTGGAGATTTTTTCCTAGGGAGTTCACTGATAGCTTGTTTGATTTCTTTTTCTTAGATGGGGTTATTTAAGTAATTTATTTCCTCTTCAGTTAATCTGGGCAATTTATATTTTTTTAAATATTCATCCATTTCACTAAGATTGTCAAATTTATGTGTATACAATTGGGCAAAATAATTCTTAATTATTGTTTTTTTTCCCTCTTCACTGGGGGTAGATTCAACCTTGTCATTCTTGATACACATAATTTGGTTTTCTTCTTTCCTTTTTTTTATCATATTGACTAAGGGTCTATCAATTTTATTGTTTTTTTCATAAAACCAGCTCTTAGTTTTATTTATTAATTCAATAGTTTTCTTAATTTCAATTCTATTAGTCTCTCCTTTGGTTTTCAATATTTCTAACTTAGTATTTAATTGGGGATTTTCAATTTGTTCTTTTTCTAGCTTTTTCAGTTGCATGCCCAATTCATTGACCTCCCTTTTCTCTAATTTATTCGTGTATGCACTCAGGGATATAAAACTTCCCCTAAGAGTTGCCTTTGCTGCATCCCACAAATTTTTGTATGTTGTCTCATTATTGTCATTCTCTTGAATGAAGTTACTGATTGTTTCTATAACTTCTTATTTGACCCACTCATTCTATTTTTGTTTTTGCTTTTTGGAGGGCAATTGGGGTTAAGTGATTTGCCCAGGGTCACTCAGCTAGTTTTTGTGTTAAGTGTCTTTGAAATTCTTTTTTTTTTTTTTTTTGGAGTGGGGGAAGGCAGGGCAATTGGGGTTAAGTGACTTACCCAAGGTCACATGTCTAGTAAGTGTTAAGTGTCTGCGGCAAGATTTGAACTCAGGTTTTCCTGACTCCAGGCCTGACTCTCTATTCACTGCGCCACCTAGCCACCCCAACCCACTCATTCTTTAGGATTAAATTGTTCAATTTCCAATTAGTTTTTAGTCTATCTTTCCATGGCCCTTTATTGCATATATTTTTTGTTGCATCACGATATGAGAATGATTCATTTAATATTTCTGCCTTTCTGCACTGAATTGTGAGGTTTGTATGTCCTAGTACATGGTCAATTTTTGTGTATGTGTCATGTACCACTGAGAAGAATGTATATTACTTTTTATCCCCATTCAGTTTTCTCCAGAGATCTATCATGCCTAGTGTCTCTAAAATTCTATTCACCTCCTTAACTTCTTTTTGTTTATTTTGAGGTTGGATTTGTCAAGTTCAGAGAGGGGAAGATTAAGGCCCCCCACTAGTATAGACAGAGGCCTGGATCCTGAGACGAAGACAAATGCCTGGATGCCACGGTGAGCAGAGGACTGGATGAGGCTTGATCAATGTGGTGGCAAGTTAACCCACCAAAAAAGGGCCACTGCCAGGCCTATCGCCACAGGGCTGGGACTGGACAGAGCAGGGTAAGAGTCAAATGCAGGGCCCCTGGCAGGGGAAGCAGCTACTCCTGGGACTACCAGTCCACACCCCAGAAATTTAAAAAGCCCCTATCTGGACTTCTAGGGACCAGGATGGCAGAGTGAACCCTGGATGCTCCAACCCCCCACTGAAAACATAATATTTATTGCCACAGGGCAAAACCTTAAACAGTAAAGGCTTGGGAACCCTAGAGGAAGGACGTGGTTAGGGCCCTGCCTCAAAATGGATAAAAATCAGACTACAATATGCTGTTTACAAGAAACACATCTGAAACAGAGGGATAAATACAGAGTAACGGTAAAAGGCTAGAGCAAAATATAGCATGCCTCAGCTAAAGTAAAAAAAGCAGGGGTAGCAATCCTTATATCAGATAAAGCAAAAGCAAAAATTGATCTAATTAAAAGAGTTAAGGAAGGAAACTATGTCCTGCTAAAAGGCATCATAGAGAATGAAGCAATATCATTACTTAACTTATATGCACCAACTGGTATAGCATCCAAATTCCTAGAGGAGAAAGTAAGGTAATTAGAACAAGAAATAGATGGCAAAACTTAACTTGGTATTTTATAGTAGACCCCTCAAGTGTGTCACGGTTCCTGTGAAATGTCATTCCAGTTCCTAGGACTTTACAAATTTAATCTAACATGTTTGATTTATTGATTGATATTTATTCTCACCTTTTGAAGTATCCTCAAGGCATCTAATTACTCACTTTAAGTAGGATGGTGTTGCTTGATTGATTCACACAATTTATTCCACCCTTACAATATGGAGTAAATCTGGCTTAATGTAAAAAAATGTGTAAGAAAAAAATGTAAGTTAGAAGTTCCAAGGAATTGACAATTCATTGCTCTAAGTCTGTTTAGAAACCTCAACAAGAATACAGCAAAGAGGCCACCACAATGGCTCTGTAGACTCTCAGTTTGACAGGCAGTCCCACACTTTCTTTTGGAGTCTTCCAAAATTCAACTATCTTTCTCAATGTGTGTGTCAACCTCATCATCTATGCAGACTTCCCTGGAAAATATACTGCCAAGGTATTAAAAATTTCTCTATGGGGCAGCTGGGTGGCACAGCGAATAGAGCACTTGCTCTATTCAGGAGGACCTGAGTTCAAATCCTGCCTCATACATCTAACCCAAAAACTAGCCATGTGACCTTGGGCAAGTCACTTAACCCCAATTGCCCTACCTTTCCCCCTCCAAAAAAGGCAAAAAAAAAATACTCTCCATTTTCTGTAACTGATGGGCCCATGATGGGGTGCTGGTTGGTAAAGAACCTGTGTTTTCTTGGTGTTAAATTTTAGGTCCAAATTAGCACAAGCAGCAGAGAATTGATCCATAAGTTGATGCATATCAGCCTCAGAGAATGCACTGAGGGCACAATTGTCTACAAACAGAAAATCACCCAGCAACTCTCCCTCTGCTTTAGTTTTTGCTCTTAGACTTTTCAAGTTGAAGAAGTTACATCAGTGTGGTAGGTGACTTTGGTGCTGGGTTTGTCATCACCGAAGTCATCCAACAACATTACTGAAAACACCATGCTAAAAAGCATGGGAGGAAACACACAACCTTGTTTCACTCCCTTGGTAACTGGGAAAGCTCGAGGGCATCATCCATTGTCCAGAACTTGGGTACACATGCCATAATGAAATTATCATACAATACTGACGAACTTCTCCGGGTAACCAAATTTTGACATAATTTCCCAATAATAATACTAATAGTCCTCTTTGAAGTTGTAATGGTTGTAGTAGTCATAGAAGCAGTAGCTAGCATTTATATATAGCACTTTGAGATTTGCAAAGCTCTTTACAAAAATATTTTATTCTATTCTCACAGCAACATTGGAGAGGAAATTCCCTTATTATATCCCTCAAGCTGATTGAGGTTAGTTAGTTTGCCTACAGTCACATGAATACAACGAGAGGCTGGAAAATGTTTAAAAACTGGCTCTCTGAAAAAAATTTGATCATGACACATTTTTAAGCTCATTTTCTAAAGTCTAGACAATCCAGAAAACAATAAATCTAGCCCTAACTTGTAGCCTTTGCCGATTTCTGAGATGCAAAAGCTTACATTGAACATTTAACAGTGTGACCCCCACTTGATGAGTGTGTAAAGCTGAATTTAAACTAGGGCCTTCTTAATTTAGATCTAACACTCTGTGCACACGTAGCTTCCATTCATGAGAGCTTGCTGACTGATGGACTCAGATTCAGGAGACACAGGAGTGAATGAGGTACTATCTCTGGCCTCCTGAACTTTAGAGTGCAATAAAAGATAGAAAGTATGTACACAAATAAGCACAAAATATATTAGAATATCAAAGGAGTCCAAAGCTCAAACAGAGCAATCCGCTTTATCTCCCCAAGGGGATCAGTTTCAATAGAATTCAGGGTAGTTTCTTGGAGGAAGTGAGATTAGAAATGAACTTTAAGGAATGGAGAACTGCAGAACTCAGGGTATCTGGACAAGGGGCAAGATATCTGATGGACAAGGGAGTGTCTGAGGTCAAGTGAGATTTAGGACTTCTTGTCTTCAGGGTCAGTGATGCCTAGCTGTCTCCTAACCAAGGTCACAAGGAGATGGGACCAAGGTCTATTTGCAAAGAGAATGTTGCCGGGGTCCCTGAGTCTGTGGATTGCTCATAGGTCCTCTGTCCCAGAGGATTTTCTGCTCCTACTTATGACCTAGAATGTAAGAACCAGGAGGATTCTAAGATCAGAAAATTTCAAAACTTGGAGGATCCTTAGAACAGGGAATGTCAGAGTGGGGGGGGGGGACACTTAGAACAGAGAATGTCAACACTGGGAGGGTCCTTAGAACATGGAAGGTCAGAGCTGGGAGAGTCTGAAAGCAGGAAATGTCAGAGCTCTGAGGAGCTTGAGAAAAAAAAGAATATCAGAACTGGGAGGGGCTTTAGAATGGGACTTGGAGAACAAGGAATATCAGGGATGAAAGGGGCTTTAAAACAGGGAATTTCAGACCTTGAGCTATCCTTAGTGATGAGGTTAGGGAAACATAGAATGATGAGGTTTAGGGTAGGGGTGCTCGAGACCCCAAAATACCAACATGCCAGGTCCTACTGAATGAATTTGACTCAAGCCTTCTCTCAGCCAAAGAAAAGCAAAGTATACTAAAAGTTCACTGTAATGGGTAGACTCTTAAGGAGCTTAGGTATCTGTAACACTTGTATTGGAAAATTCTATGGCACTCTCACACATGGAAGCAAGATGGGGTCTTATATACAGAAAGGTTGTGGGAAGAATCTAGGGGTGGTGTAGAGGAGGAGTTTGGGGAGAGTCTTCAAGAGGAGTTTATGAGGTCAGACTCCAGTAAATGAGTGAAGTTTCTGGAGGCTACCTGGAGATGACAGACAATGGTGGGCTAGGCAAGTTTAAGGGTGTTATAGTTGAGGATCCAGGGTGGGGGCTAGCTGGATAATGGAGGGCCAAGATAGTAACAAAGGTTTAGGCAGAGCCACAATGAAAGGCTCATGGCCTCATGAAAATGCCTCATCAAATGGGAAGATTCAATCAGAGTTCAAGGGGGTTCCCAGAGCCTGTACCTCATCACTTAGGACAGGGAATGTCAGTGCTGGGAGGGACCTCAGAACAGAGTATGTCAACTGGGCGGGGAGCAGTAGGGATGACCCACTCCAACCCCCTTTCACCATTAAGCAAAGTGAAAACTACACTCAGAGTGGGGAGAGGACTTGCCCAAGGTCACACAAGTGGTTACTAGAGACTAGAACCAATGTTTCTTGAGTCCCAGCTCAGTGCTCTTCCAACAGCATTGATCACCATATCTCTGGGCTTGCAAATTTTAGAAGTTCCCCCACTCCAAGTAATATTACTGATGAAATATGGGCTCTGGGAGCCCCCTTGACCTCTCCTTGAGTCCTTGAGGTACAAGCTCTTGGAATCTCCTTTGGACTCTTGATTAAATTGTCCCATTTGATGAGGCATTTGCATGAGGCAATAAGTCTTACATTGTGGGCCCAAAACTATTTGTCATTCCTCTGTTACTGGACTTCCCATCTTAGAGCTGATCAAAATTATCAATTTACCCTTGAACTGGCCTAGCCCAGTATTTGTTTGTAGTCTCCAGGTAGCCTCCAGCAACTTCCCACCCTTAATCACTCATTGATCTCATTAACTCCTTCTGAAGACCCTTCCCAAACTCCTCCTCTAGACCACCCGTAGATTCATCCCACAACCTTGTGTATATAAGACCTCATCTTTACCATGCAATTCAGCCAGACTTTCCATATCTTGGCTACATGGCACTGGGGCAGGAAGTAAGGTGGGCTGCAGTCTCACTTCAGTGATTCAGACTTTCACAGAAGGCAGCTAGACTCAGGACCAGGCTGAGATCAGAAAGCTGGGGAGCTGTGGTGAGGGCAGAGGTGATGGGAAAGAGCAATCCTCCCTGTGGGAGACTCACCCTCCAGTGCAGCTGACTAATGGGAATGCTCATCACCTTGGTCTCAGAAATCAATTACAAGCATAAAGCATCTCAGAGCTACAAAGGGTCTCTGGAGTGAATGGGGCCATCTACTTCCTCTAGAAAATCCCAGAGAAATGTTCATTCCCAGTTGGCTTGGGGAGACCCATTAAGAGGGACCCATAAGAGCCCATGGGACAGCTCTGATTCTATAGAAGTTCTGACATCCAGTCTAAATCTGCCTTGCTGTAACCTACCCACTGCTCTTGTCTCTGCCCTCTGAAGCCAAGGAGCAGATTTTTTTCTAAAAAATAATAGTTTATACTAATAGCTTTGGGAATGAAGGTAATAAGAAGCAGAAGATGTCAATAAAATTTAAATCATTAAAAATAAAACCATGTGGAGTGGTATCTTTTGTTTATAGATCATCTTCATTTCCAAATAGATCCCACCCCTCTTCTCTATTGACTCATCCATTCCTTGTAAAAAGGACCAAAAAGAAAGAAAATACCAGAAGGCAGTTCTGTATAATCAATCAACACATCACCAAGTCTGCTGTCATAGCAATACCAACCACAACATCTAGCATTTCTGTATTGTTAATAGGTTTGCATAGCACTTTACAAAATCCCATCTAATTCTCACAACAACTTTTGGAAGCAGGTGTTATTATTATTCTTATTTTGCAGATGGGAAAACTGAGGTTAAGAGGAGTCAAGTGACTTGCCCAAGGTCACGCAGTTAGTAAATGTCTGAGGCAAGATTTGAACTCGGGTATCCCTGACTACAGGTCTAGTGCTCTATCCACTACGCCACCTAGCTTCATAGTCTTCTGTCTCAGCAAAGAAAAGAAGGCGGCAAATCTTCTCATCTTCGGAGCAAAGCTTTGTTTTTATAATTACAGCATATCCAATTTCCTTTTCATTCTTTCCATTTATATTATTGCAGTGGTTATAGAGTAGCTTGGTGTGGGCTGGAGGCAGGAAAAATAATTTTTTCATGATTCTTCAAGATCCCTCTTGTGGTTTTCTTGGAAAGATACTAGACTGGTTTGCCATTTCCTTTTCCAGCTCATTTTACAGATGAGGAAACTGAGGCAAACAGGATTCAATGACTTGAAAGGGTTAAATATAGGTGTATGAGGCTAGATTTGAATTTAGGAATATGAGTTTTCCTGGTTTCTGAGCTAGCTAGCGTGGGGGTACAGAGACCCTACCTACCCCAAATTGACTACTCAGAGACATCTCAAGGTGAAAGCAGGAAGTTTTATTGAATCTTGAGAGAAGCAGGTGGTCCTGTAACTGGAAAGTCCAGAGACAGGAGCACGCCGTACAGAAGCCAAAGCTGGGTTATATAGCCAAAAACCTCGAGAAAACCGAAACCCTCTCCTTCCTCATGTAATCTTTTAAATTGATTGGCTCGTTTGTTAACATTCCCTTATTTGGCTGGTAGGATGACAGGAGGATTTCCAGAGTTTCGTTTTTCCCTCCCCAGGTCACCTGACTGAGGCCTAAAGGCTTCTAGTACTTTAGCAAATAGTCTATTTGAGAAACCACATTTCATTCTACACAATAGCATTCTAGCATATTTTTTTCTTCTAAATTATGAAGTTCTCATTTGAACTAAGAAATTTGAGTCAGGAAGAACTGTTCAAACCTGGCTTTGTTCTTGGCCCCAGAGGGGAGAACCAGGAGTGATGGGGTGGGGGCTGTCTTGGTGAAAAGTGACTAGATTTGTTCTGCTTGACCCCAGAGGTCAGAACTAGGAAGATTGAGGTCTAGATAGAACAGGGCAAATTTTGGTGGAAAACTTAATGATGAGAGCTGTTCCATGGTGGGTGGTGGCTGTGGTGCCTTCCTTGTTGTTGGAGGTTTTCAAGAAAAGGTGAGTGAGAACTCCTCAGGGAAGGGGTAGGGGAATTTTGAATGGACCAGGGGACTGACGATCTCTGAGATTTTTTCCAGCTCTGAGATGCTGTGATTTAGCTGAAACACAGATCATAAAATGTGTGAAACTGTTCACGTGTTTGTCATGGCAAAGGACCATTAAAATCTCTGGTCAAACATTGAAAGAGTAGATTACCCAAAGGTTGACCCCTTTATTATCGATCAATGACATACTTCTTTCACTCCCCTCATTAGACTTCAGCACCACGTCCAAAGGGTGCTTGAAAAGCCCATAATTAACTTTGGCAAAGGAAGTCTAAACACAAGCAGGGTTTGCTCGATTTTCTCAGCTCAATGAATAACATTTTGTTAAGATAACAGTCTTCAATAATCACATAGAGCATCAGTTAAACAAACAAACCATTATGTTGGGGAAGAAAAGAGTAACAAAGACACTGGGAAATAAATGGATGGTCATTTATGAATATTAGCCAGAGAGTGGTTCTTGGCTGTCAGGAGTGATAGATATGAACATATTTATTTATGAGTACAACTTCAGTACTCTTCAGTGCCCTTGTTCTAAGGACAATTCTTTTTTTTTTTTAAGTGCTTTATTGACTTCTGGTTTAAATGATTCATTTCCGTCACATTTTGAGTTACAATTTTCCCCCATTTTTCCCCTACCCACCACCCCAGAATAGCAGTCCCACAGGATATCCCCTCATCCAATCTGCTCTCTCCCATCTCTTCTCCCATACCCCCTTTGACTTTTCTAGTAGGGCAAGGTGAATCTCTGTGCCCCAATGCCTGCACAGCTTATCTCCCAATTATATGCAAAATAGTATTAATCATAGTATTTATATATTTTTTTTAAATTTGATTTTTTAATTTTTAAAGCATTTTATTTTTTGAGGAGAGATCAAGAAAGGAAAGATACAGGAAAAAGAAAGTTTAAATTTAAAATCCATTAATTAATGGACTACATAAGTTTTGGGGGGATTTGTGTTAAACTAAATCTCATATGTATTTAAACTTCCTGGGGTCTAATAGTTTACATTTCTTTAGTTCAAAATTTGATTTTAAAAGGAAGATAAGCAACTCAGTATATGCTGTACTTGTGTAGCTAAGCAAAACATTACCATAGTAGATATATTGTAAAAGACTGACTATCTTTCCTTCCCTCCTATCCCACCTCCCACCTGGTCCACTCCCTGCTTTGATCCTGTCCTTTTTCAAAAGTGGGGGCTTCCAACTCCCCTCCCCCCAGCCTGCCCTCCCTTCTATTATCCCCCCCTCTCATCCCCCTCTCCTCTACTCTCCTGTAGGGTGAGATACCCTATTTAGTATGTATGTCATTCTCTCCCTGATCCAAATTCAATGAGAAAAAGGTTTTGCCTTTTTGCCGTCCTGTTCTTCCCCTCCCTTATAGCCATTTCCCCCTGCCTCTTCTATATGAGATAGTTCACCCCATTCTGTCTTTTCCCATTTCCTCTCATTATATTCCTCTCTCACCTCTTAATTTCACCTTTTAAGTAGCATCCCTTCCCATTAAATTCGACCTGTGCCCTCTATCTATGTACACCTGAAAACATATATACACACATTCACATATGTATGCCCTATACCCTTCTACAACTATTTTCATACTGAGAAAAGTTTCATCAGTTACAGTTATTGTTTTTCCCTGTAGGAATGTAAATAGTTCAACTTTGATAAGTTCATAATGATTTCTTTTCCTTGTTTACCTTCTCAAGAATCTCTTGCTTCTTGTATCTGATGTCAAATTTTTCTATTCAACTCTGGTTTTTTCCTCAAGAATGCTTGAAAGTCCTCTATTCCACTGAATGACCATATTGAAATTGTTTCTTCCTGGCTGCTTGTAATATTCTCTCCTTGATCTGGGAATTCTGAAACCTGGCTATAATATTCCTAGGAGTTTTCTTTTTGGGATCTTTTTCAGGAGGTGACTGGTGGATTCTTTCAACTTCTATTTTGCCCTCTGGTTCCAAAACATCCAGGCAATTTTCCTGGAGAATTTCGTGAAGGATTATTTCTAGATTCTTTCTTTGATCATGGTTTTCAGGCAGTACAATAAGTTTTAGATTGTCTTTCCTGGATCTATTTTCCAGGTCAGTGGTTTTTCCCATGAGATATTTTCACATTGCCTTCTATTCTTTCATTTGTTTGGATCTGTTTAACAGCATCTTGATTCCTCATAAAGTCATTAGCTTCCATTTGCTCCAGTCTAATTCTGAAGGAATGATTCTCTTCAGTGAGGTTTTGAGATTCTTTTTCCATTTGGAAAATTTGGCTTTTGAAGGCATTTTTCTCCTCGTTGCCTTTTTGAGCCTCTTTTGCCATTTGAGTTAGTCTATTTTTTTTGCTTTTTGGAGGGCAATTTGGAGGGGTTAAGTAACTTGCCCAAGGTCACACGGCTGGGTTTTTTTTTTTGTTTGTGTGTTAAGTGTCTGAGGCCGGATCTGAACTCAGGTCCTTCTGACTCCAGGGCCAGCACTCTACTCACTGCGCCACCTAGCCGCCCCAGTTAGTCTATTTTTTAAGGTGTTGTTTTCCTCAGTCAGCCTGTTGACTGTCATTTCATACTTTTCTTGCATCTTTCTCATTTCTCTTCCCAATTTTCCCCCCACTTCTCTTATCTGCTTCTTAAGGTCCTCTATGGCCTGTAGCCACCTTGTATTTTCATTTGGGGCTTTTGGTGCAGGATTTCTGACCTCACAGTCCTTCTCCTGTTCCATGCTTTGATCCTCTTTGCTCCCAAAATAGGAGCCTAATGTTGAATTTTTCTGTTTATTTTGTTTCCTTTGCCTAGGCATATTGCCACTCAATTACTTGATTTTGGGGCTTTTTGCCACAGTAGAACTCTGCTACCAGTCAGGGGAGCTTCTGTTCCAAATGTTGGGGTTTTTTCAACTGCCAGAGGTATTAGTTGTGTGGCCTCTCTGAAGCCTCCATACACTCTGGCAAGCTGGTCACACACCCCAAGACCTCCACCCCAGACTACAATCCAGATGCAAGAATGGTAAAGCAAGAGCAATTACCCCCCAGACTGATCACTGGATTCCCCCTACAGTTCGCAGGCCAGGAGTGAAGCTGCAATGTGGCAATGTGGCATTGTGGCGCAAGCTGTGCCCACTCCTCAGTGGTTTCTTGCCCCCAGGGGAAGAAGCTGATGCATTCTCCCAACCAGTCCCAAAGTTTATAGGGCATTAACCTCTCACTTTGTCCTAGGCAAGTGTGTGTTGATAATTCTGGAAATGCCATAGCTGCTGGTGTTCTGGGCTCCCTCCAGCTGACTGCTGGTCCAGCCAGCCTGGGGCTAAAACCTCTAACTCAAGTGGACCTGGGGTCGGCTCCCAGAGTGCTGCACTGGTCACTCTCTGCTGGGGCTGCTGGGCTGTCCTCAGCTGGAGTCTGAGTCATTCTGAGTCTCTGTGTCATTCAGAGTCCCCATTTATATATTGGAAGTGGTGTGGGCAGGAGCACCATGGAAGTGCTGTTTCTACTCTGCCATCTTAGCTCCGCTCCCTCTAAGGACAATTCCAATAGGATTATAGAAATCAAATCTGGGAGGGGCCTTAGAATAGAGGATGCTATTGCTGATAGGAGTCTTAGAACACAGAAGGATAAACAGCAATGTGAAATAATGTATGTAAAGTGATTTGCAAGCCTTAAATTACTATATAAATATAAGTTGCCATCCTCATCACCATTCATTTTCCTTTTCCTCTTCTACATCACCATATTCAGTATCATCTACTCATCCACCCATATTCATCCTTATTTATTCATCTCTCTTTATCATCATCACCATCTAGTCACCTATCTGTCCAACTTCACCGTATGAGAATAAATGAAAAAGCATCATTTAATTCTTATTGTGTGCCAAGCAGTATCCTAAGTTCTGGAGAAGGTCCAGAATTCTAAAGCATGCTGTAGATGGGTCAGATAGGAAGGCCCAGGGGTCCCTATGTTACATAAGTAGGTCAGATGACAGTTATGAGGGACTACAAGGTGCAAAGTCTTCTATCCATCAATCCATCCATCCATCCATCCTTCCTCATTATCTATTCATTTACTTATCCTCTACCTTCTCATCTCCACCTATTTATCCATCCATTTCCCTTGTTATCCAGCCATTCTCCTTTTCATCTTCACCTTCATTTATCCATCTACTCATCTATTTACCCATCCATCTTCACCATCGTGTACATTTCAATCCATACTTGCCATATTTATCTATCCATCTGCCCTTCCTCCACATCCATCTATCCAGTCATCCTCCTCAATCATTCACCTACCTTCTTCCCCATCTATCCACCCACTGGCACATGCATCCATCCATTGATTATTTTTGCCATTGTTCTTCTATCACCAGTTTTTCTGTCTGTAACAAACTGTGGTGCACAGAGCTGAGCACAATACTATGGGTCTCCTCTGACCAGGGTAGAGAACAAGAGCATGATGCCCTTTTGATCATCATCAATATCATCATCATCATCATTATTAAACTAGGCAATGAGGAGGCGATCAGGTAGGAAGCATGAATTTTGTGAATGTAAGGGCTAAACTGCAAGTCAGAGACCAGGGGAATGGGCGTGGGAAAGGACCTCCATGAGTACAGAAATCAGAGATAAATTCTGAATCTGGACCTGAGCCTTGGAAGGTCAGGAGACAAAACCCACCCGGACAAATAATGCTAAAGGACATCAGAGGAGTGAAGAAAGTATGAGTTGGGAGGCACAGTCAAGGAGCCAAAAGGTAGAGGCCCAAAGAGCTTCAAGAACTGAGGAGTCAGGCCAAGAGAGGCAGAAGTACAGGCTAAGAACTCCAGTAAGGAGACGCTGGGCCTGAGCCGAGTTTAGAATGGGTGACCAGCTTTTTACCTGGCTCCTCATGGGATCATTTCAGCCCAGACCTCGTAGGTGAGGGAAAGTGAGTGAGTACTCCTGGCTGGAAATAAAGACAGAGAGATCAGCAGATGCTGATAGATGTTCAGCTAGACAGGGATGGAAGGGGAAAGGGGAGCTTAAGGACAGTTACCCAAAATTAGCACAAGCAGCAGAAAACTGATCCCTACTTTGTTGCCTCTCAGCTTCAGAGGCTGTAATTCTGCAAACAGAATATCATGCACCAATGTTTCCTCAACTTTTTGTCTTGGCTTGTAGCCTTTTCAAATTGAAGAATTTACCATCAGTGTGGTAGCTGACCTTGACTCTGTGTTCATTCTCATTGAAAGCATTTGATAACACAGCTGAAAGCATCATGCTAAGAAGCATGGGAGCAAGCACACAGCCTTGCTGCACTCCATTGGTGCCCGGGAAGGCATGAAAAACATTGTCTATTTTATAGAACCTGGGCAAGCTCGCCACCATGAAATTGATGTACAGTGCTGGTGAATTTCTCCAGGCAACTCAATATTGACATAATTTTCTATAAGCCCTCATGACTAACAGTATCAAGGGCCTTGGTCAGATCTGCAAACGTTATGTCCAGACCTCTTTTCTGCTCCTGGCATTTCTCCTAGAGTCATCAGGCACCAAACACTGTATTGACTGGTCCTTGGCCCTTTCTGAAGACATACTGGCTCTCAGGTAGATGACTGTCTTCCAGGTGAAGGATCAGCCTATTAAGGAGGACTCTGACTAAGAAAAAGACCCCCTTGAATATATTTCCTCTACCTTTATAGAGATGGACAATGGAAGCAATCCTTGAACTCCCGGGGAATAACCTTCTCTTGTCACATAACCTAGAAAATTTCAGTCAGCTTTTGTATAATGTGCCAAAAGAGGACAAGCTTATAATTCTGGGTGATTTTAATGCTAGAGTGGGCTCAGACTACCAGACTTGTCAGGGAGTCCTAGAGAGGAATGCAGTTGGAAACAGCAACAACAACAGTCGCTTGCTACTGAAGACTTGTGCATCTCAAGACCTTCTCATCACTAATACAGTCTTCTATTTTTCTAAACACAATAAAACTTCATGGATGCACCCTCACAGCAAACATTGGTATCTAATAAACTCTGTGACAGTAAAGAGAAGAAACAGACAGGATGTGAGAGTGACGAGGGCAATGTGTGGTGCAGAGTTCTGGACTGATTATAGACTTATCCTTTACATGGCAAATTCACCAAAAGTGGTGCCCTCAAGGCAAAATGACTACCAGAATTAATATCACCAAATTAGAGCTCTTCTCTGAGCAGGATAAGTTTGTTGCTAACTTGGAGGGAAAGTTGAGCCAAAACACAATTGGCCACAGTGGAGTAGAAAAGGAGTGGGTAGTTTCCAGAGATTTGCTGTATTGGCTTTGCATTTGCTCTGGGTCAGAACACTCTCAAACACCAAGACTGATTTGATGAAAATGATGGGGAAATTTGGAAGTTGCTAAATGAAAAAATAAGAACTCCACAGGATTTACCAGCAGATAGTTCATCCATCTCTAAGAAGATAGCATTTAATTCCATCAAAAGTAAAGTACAAGCAAAGCTTAGAGAGATGTAGAATTCTTGACTCAGTAAGAAGGCAGATGAAATTCAGTTTTATTCTGATAGTAACAATCCAAAGTACTTTTATGATGCCCTGAAGGTTATTTATAGGCCAAAGACCTATGGTGCATCATAACTACTCAGGGCTGATGGAACCAAATTGATTAGTGATAAGGATGTAATCCTAGAGAGATGGGCTGAACTCTTCCATGGTCTTCTCAACAGACCATCATCAATCAATGCTGAGTCCATTGACCATTTATCTCAGGGCATTGGAAACATAGATGCTCTCTAGCCAAACTTCTAACTGAAGAAGAGGTTTTGAATGCTATTAGGCTCCTTTCATGTGGCATAGCACGTGGTGCTGATTCTATTCCAATTGAGATTTACAAGATAGGACAGTTACCAAAAGAGGAAGGATGGGGGATGGTGAGAAAGAACACTGTTGTCCTCTATCCCTTGTTCTGGAATTCAAAGCCCTCTTATTCCTGTTCTTATCCCTGACAGGCATGTTGGTCCTAGTGATTTATATTGTTCCCCTGTAGACTCTGGGCATCCTACTGTCCAGTGCCTCCATCCTTACAGGTTCTAGTGAGTAAGGGGAAGTAATGAGGGGTGAAGGAAAAGTCCCTGGGGTTAGAATCTCAGGACTTGGATTCAAATCTACAATTGGGTAAATTACCTCATCAGGGAAATGAGGACCAGAATGAACTGAAAAGGTGAACTCCTGATGTCACTGCTGATTTCACGATCAGAATTCTAGAGTTGGAGTCAGAGGAGCTGGGATACAGATCTGGCTTTACCACTTATTGTGTGATCCTGGACAAGTCGTTGAGTTTCTTTGAAGATCAGTTCCCTTCCCTGTAAAATGAAGCAGTTGGACTAGATGGCCTCTAAGGACCCCAAGTCAAATCAGACAAGCCCAGGAAAGACCAATGGGGAGCAGAGAAGGATGGCATTGGGGCAGTCTGGCCTTAAGGCAGGAGGGGGTGGGGCCAAGCAATTGCCTTCCAGCCCTGTCCAGCTCTGTAGATCCTGCAGTGTTCTCAGTGGACAGTGCTCAGTCCTGAATCTTCCTGCTTTCATGGCCACTTCCTCATCCAAACTGGAAAGAAATTTCTGCTCTTTAGATGTAGGAGCCCTTTAGAGATATCATGTGGCTTGCTAGATTTGCACTCTCCATGTTCCAAATGGAAGAGTATCAGGAAACAATCAGTGATGAGATCGCTGGACCTGGAGTCAGGAAGACCTAAATTCACTTCAAATCCAGCCTCAAACCCTTTCCAGCCGTGTGACCCTGGGCAAGTCACTTAACCCAGGCCTGCACAACCTGCGACCCTCTGGCTGCCTGTGGCACACCAAAGGATTTTAGGCAGCTGGCAAAAAAATAGAGGAAAACATCATTTGTATGTATAGAAAATCCTTTGGTGTTCTGCAAGCCTTGGGTTGGAAGTGGCCCTTGGGCAGCAGTGCAGGCCTGACTTAACTTTTGTCTTCCTCAATTTTCTCATCTATGAAATGATGATAGTATCAACCCAGCAGGGTTTTTGTGAGAATAAAACAAAGCAATATTTTTAAAGTGCGTTGTAACACCTTAAAGTGCTATGTAATGGCTAATGATGAGATTATCATATTTGTGGATTGGAAGACTTGGACTCTTCATGCAACTCCCTCAGCTTCTTTGGCCTGGGTCAAGCCAAATCAATTGGCCTCAGTTGAGGCCAGAAGGAGGAGAGGTTGCCCAGTCATGGGTTTCATCTCACAGTCTCAGTAACACTGATTAGATCTAATTTGTCTCCTTGTGTTAAAACATCTACCTCATCTTATGTCTTGCCTAACCTTCAGTCATTGGAAACATAAATGCTCAAAGTGGATGACCCCTGGGGCTGTTGTTACAGAGGATTCTTACTTAGTAGAATAGAAAGGGAAGGAGAAGAAAGTGGCATGCCATGGATTCTGGAGGCAGACCCTCCTCTACCTATCAGACAGGGCTCAGGCAATTTTCCTTTAATTAAGCACCTACTATGTGCCAGATACTGTTCTAAGTACTAGGGATACAAAGAAAAGCAAAAGGAGTTTGGAACTGAGTTCTGAGGTCCTAAGTGGGGGAGTGGAGAATGGAACAGGGTTGAGATCCTGGGAAAAGGAAAACAGAAGCAATGAGGCTAAGGGGCAGGTATGGGCAGAGCTGGAGGGTCAGAAGGGCAAGGGCAAGGGCTGGAGGGTCAGTGAGGGAAGGTACAGAGATGGAGATCTGTGGGTTGGAGCTGACTGGAGGACCAGTGAGGTCTAGGATGACAAGTGTGGAAGTCTTGGGGATTCAGGGAGCAGAGAGTACAATGGAGAGAGAGCTCTGGCCACTGGCCCGCCTTGATGGATGCAGAAAAAGGATGGGAATGGGGGTGAATACTCACAAGCTGACTGATACTGGGCAAGTCATCTGTAAAACAGCGGGGGAACTTGGAGTAAATGGCCTCTGAGGACCCTTTCAGCTCTAAATTTATGAACTTATGTTCATAGGTGCTCTCAGAGGGAATAGTATAAGGGGCTGGAAGGTGGGATGAAGACTGAGGCCCATATGATACGGGTACAAATCCTGGGTCTCCTGCTAACCCTACAGTGGGCATCTCCCTTCTGAGGTTCTATCTGGGCCTCCTGAAAAATGACGTGCTTGCTTACTGAGGCAGCTTTGAGTTATAAACATGATGACATCATGTGACTCCTAGTCCAGAGCTCAGCTCTTTCCCCTGGAGCCAGAGGAAGATTAAGACCAAAGGTCAAGCCTTTTGTCACTTTCTCCTAAGGCTCTGTCACCAGATTAGCACATCCCTGTGAGGAGAAAGCCCAAGCTTTAGCTGGTCTGGCTTCCCAACTAGACTGGGTGGCAGCTTGGATGTGAGGCTGCTGTACTGGACCTTTCCACTCCCTCCCAGTGGGAGCATATGGACAAGTCAGAGAGGGCCAGAGAATGAACAGGATGAGGAAGGGATGGAAGGTCAGGCCACAGGGCAGCGAGGTGCAGGAATGGACTAGGCAGAAGCATCAGGGGGCAGTGAGTGGGAAGAGCACTTGGGTTCCAGTCAGGAGCAGCCTGGGCTTGAATCCTGCTTCAATGCGTGACCCTAGGAATCTCTCTAAGTCTGTTTCCTCACCTTGGAAAAGGGGAAGAAAAGTATTCATATTTCTTACCTCTCAGGGCATTTGAGAGAAAAGTGCTTTAAACAAAATGTATTTCACTGGGACCCTTGCAGAGTTTTATGCTTGGGTGAAGGTAAAGAGACAGGAGAGTGGGGCTCAGGCCTATTTCACTTCCAGTTCTCTTCCACAGAGACCAGAATGGGCCCTGCCCTCAGCTCCTAGGAACATGCCCCACCTTAATCCCCTTTCTCTTCTTTCTCAAGCCCAACACTTGTTTCCTACCATCTGTGATCAGATCCTACTAACCCTCATCCCATTTCAACTTTCCCTTCCTCATCCCCCATTCCTATATCCCCAACCACTTTAATTCCCCCTTCATTCAGGTGCCCCCTCAGCCACCTTGTATAGCCCTTCAGCTATCAACCTCACTTCCTTCTGGCCTCAGACCACCTGAGACCCTGGCTGTGATAGCACCCACAGTCTTTCTGCCCCATTAGCCCCTATTTCCACCCCTCTTAGCTCATGTTTCCACCCCTCAGGGGTTTGTAAGTGGCAGAACCAAGATTTTATTACAGGTCACTGAATATAAGAGCAGTATTCTTGCTGAAAAGCTTGTTGCCACCAGGAAGGGGAAGGGGATACAGTGACATACCTGTAAGTGATGGATGTTGAGCTCCAGGGATGGACAGTTCATAGGATTATACGTTTTAGAATTGGAAGAGAACTCGGATGTCATTTGTTCTCACAATGCCCTCATTTTACAGTTGAGGAAACTGAGACTGAGGTATAGGAGGATGATAATAAACATTAGAAGACTATGGTGAAGTCAATGTCATCGTAGTGTGGGTATTGGATAACTCCTATCACCCATATGCCTGAGCCCCATCTGAGAGGCAGAGGAGGGTCTGCCTCCAGAATCCATGGCATGCCACCTCCCCTCTTTCCCTTTTTACTCTTCTGAGTAAGAATCCTTTGTAACAACACCCCCATGTGTCATCCACTTTGAGCATTTCTGTTTCCAATGACTGAAGGTTGGGCAAGACATAAGATGAGGTAGATGTTTTAACACAAGGAGACAAATTCAATCCCATAGGTATTACTGTGAGATGAAACCCATGACTGGACAATAGCTCCAGATGGGTATATCTGATGCAAAAGAAACAGAATAGGGGAAATGATTGTGTGTGTGTGTGTGTGTGTGTGTGTGTGTGTTGTATTGTATATTAAGAAGGCATATTCCAGTGAAGAAATCTAGCATTGAGAAGAAGGAAGAATGGTGGAGAGTATCTGGGTGAAGGTCAAAGGAAAAAACCAAATTCTGCAGACAACCTGTAGAGAAAGAGGAACTAGAAGAAGAGTTTGGGGAATAGATCACAAGCCTGGCACAGAGATATGGTACAGTAATGATGGAGGACTTCCATTATCTGGATATCTGCTGGAGCTGCTCATCCAATGAAAACAGAACAACTATTAACTCCAAGATTTGCCCTGATAGCTTCATTCTTAAAAATATGGAGGAGACAACAAGGGGACATTTCATTCGGGATGTGATCCTCATTAACAGGGAAGAACTGGCTTGCATGGTGAAATTAAAGGGAACCCTGGGAAAGTGACAGTGCTATCCTAGGGTGTCAGATAGAGAACTAGAGGCAATCTAGAAGCACTTGACGTTCACTTTAGATTTTGAGAAAGCAGGTTTAGCTTTCAGAGGAAGGAAAGGTAAGATCTGATGGAGATCTCTCCTCCAGCTCCTCAGCCAAGTGAAGACAACTACAGCTTCTACCTTCCAGGGTTGTTGTGAGGATCAAATGAAATAATAATTGCAAAGCTGCTCCATGGCCTGGGATGGGAGAGCCTAGAACAGTGAGTGCCTGGCATTTAGCAGGCACTTTCAGCTGTGTCATTTCAGTTGTGTCTGACTCTTCATGATTTCATTTGAGGTTTTCTGGATACTGGAGTGGTTTGCTATTTTCTTCTGCAGCTCATTTTACAGATGAGGAAATTGAGGCAAACAGGGTTAAGTGACTTGTCCAAGGTCACACAGATAGTAAGGGTCTGAGGCTGAATTTAAACTTGTGAAGATGGCTCTTACTGACTTCAAGCTTTGTACTCTGCACTATGGCACCCCCTACTGTCTTTTGTTTCATATTAGCCCCACGTAGTTTTATGTCATGTATAGACATCAGGTAAATAATATATTTTGTTTCAGCTTAAGAACTGAATTCTTCTTGAGTTGTCTAGATAGGCTGTCTCATTATTATAATCATCATTGTAATAAATATATTTGTTGTCCTTATTATTAATAACCAACATTTATGCAGCACTATAAAATTTGCAAAGTGCTTTATATTATGCCATTTAATCAGGGGTAAAATATACAAACACAAAGATAAAGATCTTGCCCAATATACTTGGTTGGTACACTGGTGAGGGAGGGGCAAAGGGGCACACTGATAAGTTGCAGAATGGCCAGAAGAGGCAGCAAGGATGGGGAAGGGCCTTGAGACAATACCTTTAGAGGATCCATCGAAGGAAATGGAAATGCTTAGCCTGGAGAAGAAAAAGCTCATGGGAGTTTGGGTGGAGCCAAGATGGCAACATAGAAGTGGGAAAACTGTGTGATCTCCCCATGAGCATCTCAAATACCTATAAAAATGACTCTAAACAAACTTTAGGGCTACAGAACCCACAAAGTGACAGAGAGAAACAAATCTCCCACTGAAGACAGCCCAGCAGCCCAGCAGGGTCCATCACAGCACACTGGGAGCAGAGTCCAGCCCTATGGTGAGCCTGTGGTTTTAGCCTCAGGGCACCCTGACCAGCTGTGGCTGGTGAGACTTTGGGAGAGTGGATCACCAGCAGCTGTGGTGGTTTCCAGAATTATCAACCCATAAACACTAAAGACAAAGTGAGAGGTCAGTGTGGACTTTGTGGGAACAGGGGGTCCAGGAGTGTGGTCCAGCCTCTGCCCCTGGAGGGAGAAGCTGCTGAGGCATGGTGGCTGCTGTGGCATGGCTGCTTCAGAGCTCCTGGCCTGCAGATTGTAGGGAGTCCAAATAACCAGTATGAGGGGTAATTGTTCTTGCTTTAACCTACTTAGATCTGGATTGATGTCTAGGGTGGAGGTCCTAGGGTGCATGACCAGGTGCCAGAGCCTGTGGAGGCTTCAGAGAGGGCACCCAAATAATAGCCCTGGCAGCTTCAAAAATCCCAGTAATTTGGGACGAAGCTCTCCTCTCTGGAACCAGAGTTCACTGTGGCAAAAAGTTCAAAAGTCAAGTAATTGAGTGGCAACATGAGCAGGCAAAGGAACAAAGAAAGCCCAGCAACCTGACACTAGATTCCTTTTGGGGGGACAAAAAGGATCAAAGCATGGAACAGGAGGAAGGCAATGAAATCAGAACTCCTGTACCAAAAACTTCCAAGAAAAATGTGCTGGTTACAGGTCATAGAGGAGCTTAAGAAAGATTATGAAAACCAAGTAAGAGAAGTGGAGGAAAAATTGGGAAGAGAAATGAAAATGGTGCAAGAAAATCATGAAAAGAGAGTCAACAACCTGACTGAAGAAAATAACACCTTAAAATAGACTAACCCTAGGGGCGGCTAGGTGGCGCAGTGAATAGAGCGCCGGCCCTGGAGTCAGAAGGACCTGAGTTCGGAGCCGGCCTCTGACACCTAATCCACACAAACAGAAACCTAGCCGTGTAACCTTGGGCAAGTTACTTAACCCCAATTGCCCTAAAGGGGCGGCTAGGTGGTGCAGTGAGTAAGAGCGCTGGCCTCGGAGTTGGGATGACCCGAGATCAGTTCCGGCCTCAGAAAATGAGCACCCACGCATAAATAATGACTAGCCATGTGACCTTGAGCAAGTTACTTAACCCCAATTGCTTTAAAAAAAAAAATAGACTAACCCAAATGGCAAAAGAGACTCAAGAAGCCAATGAGGAGAAGAATGTCTTAAAAAGCTGAATTTGCCTTATGGAAAAAGAATCTCAAAAGCTCACTGAAGAGAATCATTCCTATAGAATTAGATTGGAGCAAATGGAAGTTAATGACTTTATGAGAAATCAAGATACTATAAAACAGATCCAAACAAATGAAAAAATAGAAGGCAATGTGAAATATCTCACTGGAAAAATCACAGACCTGGAAAATAGATTCAGGAGAGATAATTTAAAAATTATTGGGCTACCTGAAAGCCATGATCAAAAAAAGAACCTAGAAATCATCCTTCAAGAAATTCTCAAGGAAAATTGCCCTGATGTTTTAGATCCAGAGGGGGAAATGGAGGTTGAAAGAATCCACCAAACACCTTTTGAAAAAGATCCCCAAAAGAAAACTCTTAGGAATATTATAGCCAGGTTCCAGAGTTCCCAGATCAAGGAGAAAATAATACAACAGCCAAAAAGAAACAATTTAAATATTGTGGAAACAATCAGGACAACACAAGATCTGACAGCTTCTACATTGAGTGATCAAAAGGCCTAGAATATAATATTCTGGAGGTCAAAGGATCTGTGATTAAAACCAAGAATGAGAGGGTAAACAGGGAAAATAAATCATAAAGAACTTATCAAAGTTGAACTATTTACATTCCAACACAGAAAAATAATAATCGTAGCTTATGAAACTTTTCTCAGTATGAGAATAGTTGAAGGGAATATAAATGTGTGTGTATATATATATATATATGTATGTATATATATACATACATATATGTCTATATAGGAGGGTATATGGGCATATGAATATATATGTGTTTGTGTATATATGTGTACAGGTATATGTAGACAGAGGGCACAAAATCAATTGAATAAGAAGGGATAATATTTAAAAGGTGAAATTGAGAGATGAGAGAGGAATATAATGAGAGGAAATGGGGAAATACAGAATGGGGTAAATTATCTCATATAGAAGAGGCAAGGGGAAACTTACAAGGGAGGGGAAGAACAGGAAGACAAAAAGGAATGGGTCAACCTTACTCTCATTGAATTTGTCTTAGGGAGGGAATAACATACATACTAAATAGGGCATCTTACCCTACAGGAGAGTAGGTGGGAAGGGGATGAGGGGGGATGATGGAGGGGAGGGCAGGTTGCAGGGGCGGGAGGGGGGAGGAAGTTAGAAACATACACTTTTGAAAAGGGACAGGGTCAAAGTAGAGAATAGAACAAGTGGGAGTTGGGATAGGAGGAAATGTAGTCTGTCTTTCACAATATATCCACTATTGAAAGGTTTTGCATAGCTACACATGTACAACCTATATTGAACTGCTTGTTTTCCCAGTAAGGGTGGATGAGGAGGGAGGAAGGGAAGGAATCAAATTCAAAGTTTTGGAATCAAATGTTTAAAAAAATTATTATTACTTTTTTGTTGCATGCAACTGGGAATTAACATGTACAGGCACTGAGGTATGGGGATCCATCTTACCTTACTGTAAAGTCGGAGGTGGTATGGGGGAGGATATAGGAGAACACAGATTGGGGGAGGGGTATGCAGTGGGATCGATGGTTTGGGGTGGTGGGTAGGAGAGGGACGGGGAGATAATTTTCAACCCAAAATCTTGTGGAAATGAATGATGTAAACTAAAAATAAACATAAAATTTAATTTAAAAAAGAGAAAGCTCATGGGAACTGTGTTCAAGTATCTGAAAGGCTGTCATGGGGAGGAGGGATGAGTTTTGCTCTGCCAGGCCCTGGGGGGCAACACAGGGAGCCAGGGGATAAAGCGGCAAAGAGGTTGGTTTTGGCTTGATATCAGGAAGAACTTCCTGACTTCAATCAGCACTGTCCCAAAGAGGACGGGGCTGCCCCCAAAGGAGGTGGGAGGGCAGTCTCTGCCTCCCTGGCGACCTTTAAGCAGGGGCTGGAAGTTTTGGACGGGATCCTTGGTCTACTTCACAGAGTTAAAACATGGGGAGAGTTGCCAGGCCTTATTCAGAGGACCCCTTCCCATGAGGCTCCATTCGGCATCCTCTTGTCCAGGGAGGCACAAGCTGCTGCAGAATCAGGAGAGTTCTGGCTGGTCAGCACTGGGGGGCTCAAGTGAGAGTTTAATTCTGCCGGCATTGCACCCCCCCCCCCAACTTAATTCCGCTGGTAGAGAGTCTGAATGAACCTCGAGGGACCAATCCTTGGTCTAGACTCTTGTTATCTAATTTACCCTCCCCCAAACCTTACTCCACCACACCTCCACCTGATCCTGGGAAACACTCCCGTGTCCCCCTCCACAGCCCTCAAGACAGACGTCTTTTCCTTTCACCCGCCACTAGCTGAGGTAGCTTCCCCCTTTTCTCACCCCCTCTCCCCCAGAGCAGGGAAAGACCTAGGCACTTCCCTCCTCTGCTCTGCCCTTTTTCCATCCCCCTGCCCTCCCCGTCCGCGCTCCCCTCGGCAGACCGGAGCAGGGCTGATCATTAACACGGACGGAGTCATAAAGAGGCAGGCAGCGAGCCCCGGGAGGGCACGGGACATTCTGCCTGTCGGTGAGGATCAGCCTGCGCCTGCGAGGAGAGGACAGAAGCCTCTGTTGCCACCATGGACGTCACCGTGGGCCCCAGCGTCTCTGCCGGGACCCCCGCGCCTTCCCCCGCGTCAGACCGCATCAGGAATGCTGCGGACATCTCAGTCATTGTCATCTACTTCGTGGTGGTCATAGCCGTGGGGCTGTGGGTACGTGGGGCTGTGGGTACGTGGGGGCCCAGGCCAACGGCAATGCAGGGGACTGGTGGGCATAGCGGGGAGGAGGCAAGGGGACTGAATTTGGAGCTCTCTCACTACAAGACTTACTAGTTGGAGGACAAGCCCCTTCTTCCCCCTGGGCCTCAGTTTCTCCTACTGTAAAATGAAAGGGATGGACTTCTGCCTCTGACATCTCCCGTCCTAATGCCCCTTCTGTCTGTAACATTCCATGTTGTAAGGTCATCATGCTTGGGCATCCTCTGTTCCAAAGTCCCCCGCTCTAATATCAGTGAGTCTATTCTTGGACAGTGGAGTTTTAGGAAGTGTGAGTGGAGGTGGGGAAACTGAGGCAGTGTCATCAATTTATTCCAGTGGCAGCTGGGCAGCTGTGTCCTTCTTCCCTCCTTCCGCAGGGGACAGGGCAAGGCATTCAATATGCCAGACCACCGAGGAGAAACAGAATGCCTGGGAATAAAGAGAAAAGTATTGGAGGGGGGAGATAGAAGGGAGGTGTGTGGGGGGAGGAGGTATAGAAAAGATGTAAAATTGAGTCTGACTTTCTCATCACCCCTCTGTGGACCTTTGAACAAGTCTCTTCCCGTCTTGGAACCTCAGTTTCCTCATGTGTAAAATGGGAGAAAAATCTCTTCTACACCATCTATCTTGCAGTCTTACGGGAAGAGCTGCTGTAAATCACTGAGCTTCACAGAGGTAAGAGGTCTCTGAGCTTCTCCTTCAGGCCTCAGTTTCCTCATTTGTAAAGTGAAGAAGAGAAATCAATAATCCCCACTTGAATCTCCATCTCTCTCCACAGCCATTCTTCCAAGTCTTCTCTTTTCTCCTCAGTCCTCTCAAACTTCCCGCATTTTTCCTACCCAACCTTGTCAGTGGAAGACATCATCTCCTATAAACTGAGAAAAGAGAGACTCTATGAGCTCCTTCTCCACTTGTTCTCCTCTCATGACCATCCTCTTACCTTTACTCTAGTTCGATTCCTCATGACCTTTCTCCTTTACTGTTGAAATAGCATCTCAGTGGATCTCTCTGATTTCAGTCTCTCTCCTCTCCAGTCTATTCATCAGTATGACTGCTGAATTAATACATCTAAAGCACAGATCTGATCATGTCATTCTCTTGCTCAATAAGCTCCTGTGTCTCCCTCTTGCCTCTAGGATGAAATAAAAACTCTTCTATTTGGCATTTAAAGCCATTTACGATCTGGCTCCAGCTTCTCTTTCTTGGCTTATTCCACTTTATTCCTCATTATGCACTTTCCAATTAAATCCAATTGGCCCATTTACTCTGTTCACTATATTGTTTCCTGTCTCCATGACTTTGCATAGCCTGCAGCCCATACCTACAAGGCCCTCCTGATTACCTCTGTCTCTTAGAATCCTTCCCTCAAGACTGATTCTGGAACCCCATCATGATCCCCCAGTTTCTAGTCGCCTGCTTATAAATCATTCTGCACATATCTTGTGTTTATTTACCTGCATTCATGTTGTTTCAAAATCAGATGAGACAGTTCATGTGAAGGCAAGAAGAGCTGTGCCCATGGAAGCCTTTTGTCTCCCCAGGACTGGCCAGGCTGTTACAGTTACCCTGACCCCAAACCGAGCCTGTAGGGTACATGCTGAGCCAGCTGCAACAATGAATCCAGTTTCACCCTTTGCTTTCATCCTTTCCCACAGGGTAAAAATGCAGCCAATAGCAGGAGTAAGAATTCTCCAGATTCCACAGGGGAATCCAGCAGGGAGAGTCTTTTCTCCCAAATATCAATGTCTGATTTGTAACCATCCAGGACACATTTGTATGTGGAGAGACTGCTGGACCTTGGGGACAGGAAATCTGGGTTTGGGTCCCTCCTTCTGCCATTTACCAGATGTGTGAGCTGCTATGGGCCAGTCATTTCTTCCTTTCTAAGCTTCAGTTTTACTCTCTCCCTCCCCATATAAGGTGACTGATTAGAATCGTTGAAAATCATAGAGGGTTGGAAACCACCTGGTCCAAACTATACCTGAGCAAGGAACCCTTTCTTAAGGCACCCACTGGTCATCTAGCCTTTGCTTGAACACCTTTGGTGTGGGAAACACCACTCTGTCTTTGGGGACAGTGAGGAGGTGGATGACCTAGGTTCCAGTCCTGCTTCTGGTGCCCACTAGAGCCTCTGAGTGACATTAAGCAGATCATTTTGCCTCCATGGGCTTCAGTTGCTCCAGCTGTCAAGTGATGCCTTGGGTAGATGGCCTCCAAGCTCCCTTCCAGCTCTAGATATATGATCCTAACTCATTTAACGTCTCCTGGTCTCAGTTTCCTTGTTCGGAGGTCATCTAGTCTAATCCTTTCATTTTATAGATAGAAGAAACTGAAGACTGGGAATGATGAGGGGCTTGCCTATGATCACAGGTCACCCAGAGCCCGAGACTGAACTTAGACCCCCAATCTGTGACTGGCTCTCTTCCTAGTGTGCATGCGTTTAGAGCTGTCTTCAGCCGGTGGGCTCATCAACTCATTTCAGAGGGGACTGGGTTATTTACCTGATGGGTGGGGGTACTTGGATGGATTGTGAAGTTTGCTGCTGAGGGTAGCATGGGAGACTGGAGAGTGAACTGGCCTTCAGCCTCAGAGCTCGGTGTTGACATTCTGCTTTGGAATCGTCACTTAACGTTTCTGGACCTCAGATTCCTGTCAAATGTGGTGTTAGGACTTGCAAGATCTTTGATCTTGGCTATTGCTATGTGGAAAAGTCACAGGGACTTTCAGAGCACCTTTCTTTTCCTTTCTTTTGCTAGACCATGAGAGAAACACAGAACAAACTGGGAGAGGGCAAATGAGACCCTTCCTTTGGGCAGGTCAGACTCAGAAAATAGCAGCCCACATTATAGCCCCATTCTCAGCATTTGAGTTTAAATTTGGTGCTGAAATGTCCCTACCACATGTCCTGAGGGTTCTCCATCTTTCACTGGCCTTCAAGAGACTCATGAACAAGGCCAAGGAATATGGGTTTAGTTTTCTCTGGGAAGATGCCTGCTAAACATCACATGCCCCTGTATACAAGTGGGACATGAAATTGGGTCATCAAGATAGGGTTGAAGGTCCTTAGAGGAGGGGCCTTCACCCTTTTGTGTCATGGGCCCTCCCCCATGGGGCAATCTGGTAAAGACTGGCTCCCTTCTCAGAATAATGGTTTTTAATGAATAAAATAAAATACATAAGATTATGAAGGATATCAATTGTATTGAAATAAAGATTTAGTCTTTCCTCATGCAGAATTTCTGAATCCCTTGAAATTTATCCTTGGGGGAGCCCAGGGAAAGATCCATTAACTCCAGAGCCTAGCGAGGCACTCCTGAAGGTGTACCTGAAGTTGGGGTTTTTAAGCTGGAAGGGATTTTAGGGTCTAGTAGGACTGGGGAACCTGAGGCCTCAAGGCCACATGTGGTCCTCTAGATACTCAAGTGTGGCACTTTGACTGAATCCAAACTTCATAGAACAAATCCCCTTCATGAAAGGATTTGTTCTGGCAAACTTAAGCTCAGTCAGAAGGCTGCACTCAAGGACCTAGAAGGCCCTATGTGGCCTTGAGGCCACAGGTTCCCCACCCCTGGTAGCCTTTCTTTACACATAGGGCAACAGAAGCTCAGAAAGACAGTAAATTGCAATGGGTCATATTGTCTCCGCAACTTTCAAAGTGTGGATAACAGAGGCATGAGAGAGCTTGGGCATATGAGCCATTTGCCATTCCTCTTTGCATAAAACATAAACCCTCATTAAACCATCGGCATAAATATTTGATGAACATTAATCACCTTTCCCCATCATTCCACTGTGTCTAAGTCTTCCCGACCCCACAAGAGTTTCCTTAGCAAGGATACTGGAGTGCTTCATCATTTCCTTCTCCAGTAGATTAAGGTAGACAGAGGTTGAATGACTTGCCCAGGGTCACACAGCTAGTACATATGGCTATAGTGTCTGAGGCCAGATTTGAGTTTAGGTCTTCCTGACTATAGGCCCAGCTCTCTGTCCGCTGAGTCACTATTTTTCATAACAGCATGAAGAGAAAATATTATCAACAGCAATTTTGAGAAGCCAATCAATAAACATTTATTAAAGGCTTATTGGGGCAGCTTACTGGGGCAGTAGAACTGGAGCTGCCTCTGTGGAGACAGCACTGGGCTTGGAATCAGGAAGACTCATCTTCCAGAGTTCACATCTGGCCTCCAGACACTTACTAGCTGTGTGACCCTGGGCAAGTCACCTATTTGACTCAGTTTCCTCATCTGTAAAATGAGCTGGAGAAGGAAATGGGGAACCACTTTGCCAAGATAACCACAAATGGGGTCACAGAGAGTCAGATACATCTGAAAAAACTTAACTGCAGCAGCAGCAACAACAAAAAGCTTACTAGGGGCCAGGTATGGTGCTAAGTGCAAGGGATGCAAAAACCAGAGTAAAGATCATACCTGCCTTCAGGGAGCTTACATTCTAATGGTGGATAACACCTGCAAACAGTCATGTCCATTAAAGATAAATGCCATGTAAAACATACCATGAAGGACCTCGCAGAGCTAAGATTTAAGTCTGGAAAGAGGGAAGCTGGAGATGGGGGAGATGAGGATTGGCAGCAATCCAGATATAGAGACAGCCTATGAAAAGGGACAGAGCTGGGGGCTAGAGGGATTGCTGGAGGAACAGCAGGGAAGCCAATGTAGCTGGAGAGGAGCAAAGTTTGAGACTGAAAAGTGTCAGGGGATGGGACAGGTCGTGTAGGGATAGAAATGCCAGAAAGAAGACTTTCTATTTCATCCCAGAGGTAATAAGGATGGAGCCACCCAGGTAGAAGTCAGATGTCTTCCTAAGAACCCCAGTAGCAATCAATCTACCTAATTTACCTTCATGTTTGATCATCTGAATTTTTGTCAGAGACAAAGTGCTTCTTCCAAGGGCTTTGCTCTTTTAACTATA
>WOXC01000411.1:105000-177938 GCA_011680675.1 Gymnobelideus leadbeateri
TAATTGCCATAAGCAAGCTGGATGAGCGAAGTGGTTAGAATAGATTAGTAACTATCAAAGTGTAGGCTGGGAACCCTGGAGGTCCTCAAGACCCTTTCAGGGAGCACATGAGGTCAAAATTATTTTCATAAAAGCAGCTAGGTGTTACAGTAAATGGAGTACGGGGCCTTGAGTCTGGAAGTTGTCATTCAGTCATGTCTGATTCTTGGTGACATTTAAGGTTTTCTTGGCAAAGATACTGGAGTGGTTTTCTATTTCCTTCTCTAGCTCATTTTACAGATGAGGAAACTGAGTCAAACAGGGATAAGTGACTTTCTCAGAGTCACACAGCTAGTAAGTGTCTCAGGCCAGATTTGAACTCAGAGAGAGGAGTCTTCCTGACTCTAGGCCCTGCACTCTAACCACTGTACCACCTAGGTGCCCCTGTTCCAAAGACCTGAGTTCAAATCCAGCTTCAGATGCTTATTAGCTATGTGACCCTAGGTTATATCTAATGTCCCTTCCAGTTCAGACATCCTATACTGTGTTTGTAAGCACCACACTGACAAAACCAGAGGCAAAGTTGTCCATATTAGGAGTTTCCAAGAATGAGGACACACAGCTTTTACCCTCAGGCAGTTTTCAGTCTAGTGAGGAAGATGAGACTAAGGTCCCTTTCAGCTCCCACAGTCTATGAGTCCATAAATGCCCAAATTCATAGTCTAGACAGTAAGGGGGGATGCAAATAATAGCTGAAGGCTTCTTGGAGGAACTTTCCAGTGGAAGAGTTGTAATTTTCTCTCCTAGAAGGGAAAGAAATATCAGGAGTTTCAAAGAGAGACAGATCTTGTCTATGTCAGGACAAGCTTCCTAATAGAGCTGTCCCAAAGTGAAATGGGTATCCTTGACTCTCAGATTCCCTATCAAGGCTTAGCTCAGTTGTTGGCTCCTCTACAAAGTTTTCTTTTATTTTTCCCTCAAATATTCCCAGTATGCTTTGCCTGGATCTCTTGGTTGTCCCCACCTTATATTATATTTGTATGCACGGCCTGTCTCCCCATCTAGACTGAAAATGGGAACTCTTTCATTTTAGTCTTTGGATCCCAGGAGCTGAACACACAGTCAGTAATTAATAAATGTTCATTGTATTGAATAGAAAAATGGTATCCCTGTTCCTGGAGGTCTTTGAGCAGAACTTCTTGCTGGAACTGTCATAGAGGAGATCTTTAGGCAGTCAATATGCATTTATTAAGTGCCTACTACGTGTCAGGTATTGTGGTAAGTGAAAGTTGGAGTAGATAGCTTCTGAGGTCCAATCCAACTGTGGAAGCCTGTATTTCTGTGCTTATGGTGGTAGCAGGCTCTCTGTCTTTTCCTTGGTTAGACTTGGGGTATTGTGTTCAGTTCTGGGTTCCATAATTGATGAAAGACTTCAATAAGCTAGGGAGTGTTCAGAGGATAAGCAGGATGAGGGCAGTCAGAGGATCATAGGGAGAAAATCAAATAGAGCCTTATGGGAGAGGAGGCACCCAAACTAAATGCTGATAGGGAATATGAGAGGCAAGGCAATCCATCCCCACTTGGGATGCCTTTGGTTATTAGGAAGCTTTTCCTTACATTGAGCTAAAATTTGACCTTCTTTACCACCTCTAGTATTTCTTTCCAATCAAGTAGAAGAAATTAGATCCCTCCTCTTGAGTAGCTTCAGTTGAAACTGAGATCTCTGCTTTTTGACTTAGCAGACTGCTACCCAGACTGTGTCTCTGGGCATTTCTAGACTCATAGACTATCAGAACTGAAATGCCATCTGGCCCAAACCCCTCATTTTAAAGATGGGGAAATTGAAATCTAGGGAGGACAAATGATTTTCTCTATATCACACAGCTAATCAGAACTTAAGGGCTATCTCTTTCAATCTTCTAGCTTTACAAAAGTTCAATGAAGCATCACAGGGTAAAAAGGCAGCAAGATCTTCCTAGGAAAAGGCTCACCAAGTTGTGGCATAGGAATGTGATGTAATACTGCTGTGCTGAGCTGAGCTGCTTGATTTTAGAAAAAACATTGAAATACTTGCAAGAAGTAATGAGAGTGAAATGAAACCAAGAGAACATTGTATACAGTAACAGTAATATTCAAAGAATGACTTTGAATGACTAATTCATCCTGAGTATCATAAATACTAAAGGACCTAGGCAGCAAGATGCTGTCCATCTCAAAAGAAAGAACTGATAAACAGAAAGATATTTAGTATGGTTTTACAGATATGTGTGTATACACACATTTCTTTCTGTTTAGTTGTAGCCTTCTCTAGCATGTGGTGGGGAGGAAGGAAGGAAAAAAATAAGAAGCACACAGTAAAGAACAAAATAAAATTTAGAAGCAAGCATAGAAATCAGGGTGGCTTTGAAAGCAATGGTAGTATTTATTACATAGATTTTTTTTTAAAGTAAACACTCTGAAATGGAAATCCGTACTTTTATATTGAATCCTCTATGTTGTGCTGTGTACATAGAGCTGCTCTTTTTTCTCTTTCTGCTTTAAGTTCAAAGGAAATAAAAAATTTAAAAATGTTAAAAACAAAACTTAAAGAAGAGAAGACAGTAAGGGCCAGAGTCAGCACACCCTAGGGAAATGATACACCCTCTCATTTCTGCCCCAGTCAGCTGTAACCAGGGTATGTATGAGGCACTAGCACTACAGAGACAAACATGGAATAGTTCTTGCCCTCGGCAACTTATGTTGTATTGGAGAAGATAATGAGTGTGTTTGTTTGACTGACAGAAGAAGCATTAGCCCTGTTCAGCTTTGCCCAGTGGGTAGAAGCAGGGAAAATGGGAGGAAGTTCCAGAGAGGAAGATGCTGGGGTGATAGAGGGAACAGATGCTTAACAGTTAGAGCTGTCCCAAAAGGGAATGCGATGTCTTCAGGCAGAACCTAGAGGGGCACTTGGACGGTCCAATGAGATGGCAGTGAGCATTCAGGTATGGCAGGGGCCTTAACCTTCTTTGTGCTGTGGCCCCCTTGGGTGATCAGTCTGCTGGAGCCTAGGATTCCTTCTTAGATTCAGTTTGTGCAATGTGCAACATAAGATTCACATGGTTACAAAGAAAACTGATCATATTGAAACTGTCTGTCTGTCGGTCTATCTATCTATCTTTCTATCATTCATGGACCCCAGGTTAAGAACCACTGCTTTATGGTTTGAATTCAGTGGCTGCTGAGATCCCATGAATTCTTACTCTCTGGAATGCTGGACAGAGGTGATACTTGAAACAGGTTCTCCAGCATAGGTGGTAGGATACAAGTAGGGAGAGAGGAGAGAGCAAAGGAGGACATTCTGAGCAAAGTTATGCTTCTTGGCACAAAGGACAAGATGATACTCTGAAGCCCCTTCCAGTTTTGGGCTAAACAGTATGAGCAGAGGAGTGGAGGTGGGAGTGAGATCGGGGTGGGGAGATGCTTGGTCTCCCTAGAGCTGAGGATTCATCACGGGAAGGAGGAGTGATAAGAGTGGACAGGCAGATGAGGCCAGATTGTGGGAGGCCTTGAATGGCAGCTCCCACTGATAATGTTGGAGTGGCAGCCACACATATGGAAGTTTGCCCTTGCCTCAGCTTGTGGTGAGAGGTTTTAATAGCTGTTAATCTCAAAAACATGACCTTTTGTTCACTTTTTTTCTGCCCTGAGTGATAAGACATTTTCATTGGGTTTACTAATTAAGCCACAAATACCAATGTGACTTTAACCTTTTCACAGCATCATCCTAGAGCTGGCAAGGACCTAAGAGTCCACTGGGTCTTTTCCTTTTACAGATAAGGGGAAAGGTAGAGACCGGGACTTCATCCAAGGTCACACAGCATAGGCAGAACCAAAGGAGGTTTATTTGAGAGTGCCCATTGAATGGTGAAGACACTGCAGCAGAGACCTTGGGCTTGGGGCCTGAAGACTTAAATCCTGACATCCTAACCCTATCACTCACTGGCTGTGGGACCTTGGCCAAGTCACTGCATCTCTCTCAGACTCATTTTCCTCTTCTATCAGATATGGAGCTGGCACTTGAGGGTCTCTGAGCTTTGCTTTTCTTTCTGTTCAGACATGCAGTTGGGAAACAAAAGTAGGAATGTTATTTCCTAACCCTTACAAATACTTTAGTGTTAATGGACATTTCAAAGGGCAGCGAACAGTGGTGTAGCGTAGAAGTAATGAACTTCTCATCACAATGTCATAGTTTTCTGATGGATCAGGATTTGGCCAGAACCCAGAAAACAGCAGGGTGAGTCAGGATCCAAGGCCATCCCCATACCTCCTGCCTTCTTGAAGACACGTGCTGTTTTTCACTTATTGACAAGAACTTCAGGGTGTTCCCAAATAATGTCTAATTGTACACTTGATATCACTTCCTTTTCTTGGTTGGAGGAGGGGAGCATGGAGCCTATACCTGTGTAGGGAACTTCCAGTGTGGAAACTCCTTCCATCAATGCAACTCATCTGTGACTTAGAGTCCTCGAGAGTTCCCTGGAAGCACTAGGAGATGAAGTGGTTTACCATACAGAGTCTCTGTGGGACAGGGACAAGACTGGGACCCAGGGTTACCTGGTTCTCTCCACCATGCTACCATTCCTCTTAGTGTCTCAGAGCTCCATATGCAGGGTCTCTAGGGAGAGATTGAACCCTCTAATTCTCTGTGCATTTCTCTCTTCTGTGGGTGTCCTGCTCACTATTTAGAACAGGCAGGGGTGGGGAACCTGCAGCCTTGAGGGCACATTTGACCTTATAGGTCCTTGGATGCAGCCTTTTGGCTGAGTACACATTTTACAGAATATGTGTTTTTATTAAGGGCATTTGTTCTGGGAAGTTTGGATTCCATCATGGGAGGACCAAGAAGGCCAGGTGTGGCCTTGAGGCTGCAGGTTCCCCACCCCTGGAACAAAGCATTCATGGGTCTGTGGTTGTCATATGGTACCATGATGCACAGAGCAAGACCCTGGAGTAAGGAAGACTCATTTTCTTGAGTTCAAGCTTGGCCTGAGACACTTAGTAGCTGCATGACCCTGGGCAAGTCACTTACCCTGTTTGCTTCAGTTTTCTCTTCAGTAAAATGAGGTACAGAATGAAATGGCAAACTGCTCCATATCTTTCCAAAGAAAACCCCAAATGGGCTCATGAAGAGTTGGACACATTTTAAAATGACTGAACAACAAAAATTCCCAGGTCTCATGGCCACTATGATTTCAGGGAAAGAATGCTGGAGGTAATAATACAACTTTCTTAGTTGTATTACTGAGCAAATCACTCAGCTTCTCAGGGATTCCCTTTCCTCCTCTGGGAAACAAGGGTTTTGGACTAGGGGACCTCTGGAGTCCTTCCCAATCCATTCAAGGACTCTATCAATCCTGCTGCTGACACTTCATCACATCAGGAAGGTGGCCTATGATTTTCAGTATACTGCACAAGAATTGAATTTTTATTTTGGCCAATGCAACCTTTTAAAAAATTGTCTGCTGAGGCACATCACTACCCTGATGCCATAGTCCTCTTCAAAAACGAAGGACAAACACAACCTGTGAGTAGCCCAATTGAGGTTTGGGACTTAGCGGGTGCTCACAATCCCAAAATACTGACATGCTGGGTCCCGCTGAATGAATTTGACTCAAAACTTCTCTCAGCTAAAGTAAACCAAGGTTTATTAAAGATTCACCATAATGGGTAGACTCTTAAGGAGCCTAAGTATTTGTGATGCCTATATTGACAAGTGGGACAGAATAACCTGAGACAGACTGTGTCTGAGCTAGATTGGATCTGAGTGCCTTCATGGAGGCAACGTGGATCTTATGTACAGAAAGCCTGTGGGTGGGATCTAGGGGTGGTCCAGTAGTCTGGGAGGAGGGGTCTAGGGTGGATCTTGATGGGACTGAGGTTAGACTCCAGGAACCAAGATAATGGGATTTTGATGGGATCAAGAGTGGGAAACAGCCAGAGGCATGGAGGCAATCTGGAGGTAAATGACAATGTAAGGTTAGGCTAGTTTAAGGGGAACAGATTTGGTCATAGATATTTTGATAGGATCAGACAATGGAGGGCTAGGCTATGTTAAGGGTAAAGGAGATTCACTCATATTGATAACTGAAGGAATTGGGTCTCTGGGGAACCCCAGATCAAGTTGGAAGATTCAAGGAGTTCCCAGAGCCTGTACCCCATCCCATCAGACTGAGCTAGTAGGGTAACTCAGCTCATCCTCTCCCTCTTCCTTTCCTTCTTCTCTTCAAAGTGGCCCGAAGCTGCCCACTTAATTTTGGATTTCCTGGCTAGGTTTCTTCCTCCCTCCCTTCCTTCCTTCCTTCCTTCCTTCCTTCCTTCCTTCCTTCCTTCCTTCCTTCCTTCTTTTTTCTGGCTTAGAGTGAATGTAAATGACAACTGTTTCTCTTTGGAACTACAACCCTGAAGGTCTTCCCTTCCCAGCATGATTTCTTTTTTTTTCCTAATTAAAGGAACCACCCCTTGCTTCACTTCTTTTTTTTTTTAGATTTTTTTTTTCTCCATCACAGGATGCTCAAAATTCTTTTTAATTGTTTTTGTTTTTTGCTTTTTTGGGGGGGGGGGGGGAGGAAGGTAGGGCATTTGGGGTTAAGTGACTTGCCCAAGGTCACATGGCTAGTTTTTGTGTTAAGTGTCTGAGACTGGATTTGAACTCAGGTACTCAGATCTGGCACTCTATTCACTTTGCCACCTGGCCGCCCCTCCCTTGACTCACTTCTTAAAGAGTTCTATTCACTGAATGGACGTTACCTCACTCTAAGTGAGTACATGAAAAGGTCTTAGCCTACAAGATCCAGGGTCTCCTATTGTATCCTGGGCCTGATAAGTATCTGGTCACTAGACCCAGATGGCTCTGGAGGAGAAAGTGAGGCTGGTGACCTTGCACAGCCTTCCCTCCCTCAAATCAAAGTCAACTTCAAGCCATGTCATCTTGATCCTCTTCGAAAACGAAGGACAAACACAAGAACAACCAAGGCACAGATGGGCTGCCTTCTGGAATGGTGGTGAGACCACCCACAGACAGGAGCACACATTCTGCAGGTGCTGAAGCATTCGTGGAAATGGAGAGCTGGAGGCAGCATAACATCCAGCTCCTTCAATTCACAAATGACTAACCTCAGGCTTCTAAAGGGGAAGAGACTCGCCCAAGGTCACCTGGATAGTAACAGACAGAGCTGGGATTCAGATGGAGGCCTTCCTCCTCCAAACTCAGGGCTTTTCCCATTACTTCCCCATCATCTGGGTCTGAACTCCTTATGTTACCCATGAGAAAGATGAAGCCCACTGACAGGAAGGTGACAGAGCAGCAAGTCACAGAGCCAGGATTCAAACTCAAGTCTTGGGATTCCCAATTCAGTGCAGTCTTCTGGACTCTGCAACTTTCTATTCATCTTAGTCTGACCTCCCCATTTTACAGAGAATGAAACTGAGACCCAGAGAGTAAAAGCCAATGGCCAAGACCACCCAGGCAGTAAGTCAGAGAGGCAGGGTTCAAGGTCAAACCTTCTGTTTCCAAATCAGGTACACTTTCCAGTAGACTGCTACACTGCTTCTCCATCATCTTGGCCTATCCCTGTCTTTGTACAGATGAGGTGTAAGTGAAGCCCAGAGAAGGAAGGAGACTTCCTCAGGGTTGCACAGTAATTACAGTTGCATAGCCAGGACAGGACCCAGATTGTAACTCAGAGCCCGGGTCTCTAACCTGGGGGGTTTTCTGTCTCCAGCCATCATTAGCCCCTCCACAGCCATGAGCCTGACACCTTCTCTCCTTCTCAGGCAGACATGTTTGCAGGAGCCTTATTCATCAACGTGGCCCTTGGTTTGGATATTTATGTTGCCATCTTTGTCCTATTGGTCATCACAGGGATCTTCACCATTGCAGGTGAGTCCTTCAGCTTCTCCTGGGGGTTCTCTATCTGACTCACTGCCCTCTAGGCTCCTGGGCTCCTCAAAACAGTGCCTACCACAGGAGGCCTGATTGAATAAACTTGGGTATTTAGACTGGAGGAAAGAAGACTTACAGGGTCCATGATGCTGAACTTCAAACATTTGAAAGGATTCGGGGAGAAGAGGGATTCGATCTGCTTGTTGTGCTTTGCTCCACAAGGCAGAACCAAAAGCAATGAGCAGACATTTTGAAGAGGCAAATTTGAGCTGAATGGATGAGAGAACTTAGTAACTGTGAGAGCTGCCCCAAGGTAGGACAGGCTGCCTCTGGAGGTAGTGAGTTTCCCATCACTGGAGACCTTCAAGCAGAGCCTGTGGGATCGCTTGTCAGGGATATTATCATGTGTATTCTCTGGGGACATGGGCCAGACTCAATGACCATTGAGGTCCATTGCAGCTCTGAGATGTTGTGTTTCTGTTACTAAGGTAAGGAGGAAGGCTTGTGGCATAATGGAAGGTAGCAGGAGGGCTGTGTTTAAATGCTGGTTCTACTTCTGTGAGACGTTCGGAAAGTCATGATCTTTCTCCAAGCCTGAGTTTCCTCATCTATAAAACAAAGATTGTAGAGTTGGTGGGAACTTCTGGGGTCACCGAGTAGCAGTCCTATTGGTCTATACTGCAGAGATAGCACTCATTCATTTCTCATCTGTGACCTGGGCACAGCCCAAGCCAAAAGAATGCAGCCCCAGGACCTAGTACTGGGCTGGGAATCTGTGGGTTGAAGGGAGAGCCAAAAAGCAGGGGTCAAGAATTTAGAGGAATGCTGGGAAGAACCAGGTGTGTGCAGTCCAAGACAGCAAGTGAATGACCACTGAAGGGGATCCAGAAGCATCACAGACACAGTACACACACTTGTACACACACATACATACTCGTACACACACACTTGTGCACACACACACACTCGTACACACAGACACACACTTGCACATACACATACACTCGCCCCCCCCCCCCCACGTACACTGAATGGTTGGGTCAACCCAATTGGCCATACCACCCCAATTGGTCCCGGCAATGCAGCATCATGCAAAGAGCAGGGGGCTGGGTTTCAGGGTCTTGGCTCCAAATCCCAGTTCCTCTTCCTGGGTGATTTTAGGTGGGGTAGTGACCTTTTCTGGACCTCAGTTTCTTTCTCTGTATAATAAGGGGGTTGGAGCAGATGGTCCTGTGTGGCTCTAAATCTCATGGATACCAACAACTGACAGATCCATAGGGCTTCACCCTGTCTTACTGAGCATCACAACATCCCTGGGTGAGTTGGGCACTATAGGTGGGACCATAGGTTTGGAGCTAGATGGGGGCGATATGGCCCTGAGTTTCAGCTCCCTCATCTTGCAAGGGAGTAAATAAGGCCTGGAGAGGTGAATGTACCTGTCCAGGTTGCACAGTAGCCTTGGACACCAGTGCATGGCACACAGCAGGTGCTTGGTAAATGCCTATTGATGAATTGCTTGATTGATTTGGCAGAGCACAGATCTGAACCCAGGTCCTCAGCCTCCTAATGCACCCTTCTCTCCACTCTATAAGAGTGTCATTATTATCTTCATTTTTATAGATGAGGAAACTGAGAATCACAGAGTTTATGTAACTTGTCCTGGGTCACAAAGCTAGTGAGGGGCAGGGCAGGATTTGAACCTGGTCTCTCTAGACATCCTGGTCACGGCTACATCTACTATACCAGATCATGTACAATCCTTGGCCATTATGGCAGTGTTGGGTCAGGGTCTGGGGAGATCAGAGATGAGAACCAGGGGGACACAGAACCACAGGACTCTCCAAGGTGGGTGAGCCCAAGTCATGGCACAAAGCCAGGAGTGCAGGGAAGATGAGAGAAGCGAAATACCACATTAAAGCAGCAGTGATTTCTATTGTTACTGCATGGTGTCCCTTCTCCTGGAATCCAAATGTCCTCATTTCTTTCCTTGTCCTCGGCAGGTGGCTTGGCCTCCGTGATTTACACCGACGCCCTGCAGACAGTCATCATGCTGGCTGGAGCTTTCATCCTCACTGGCTATGGTAAGTACAGCCAGGCAAGATCAGAGACCTCCCTGAGGAATGGAGGGTGTACCTCAGCAGGGGGAGGTGTTAAATGAGATCCAGCAGCCATTGCTGGTTCTGTCCATCTGTCCATGTCCTCTGGACTTTCTAGTCCTGCTCTCTGGAAAGCTGTGATTTTAGCAGCGGACTCTTTTTTTTTTCTTTTTTAGAGAGCAATTGGGGTTAAGTAACTTGCCCAAGGTCACACGGCTAGGTTTTTGTTTGTGTTAAGTGTCTGAGGCCGGATCCGAACTCAGTTCCTTCTGACTCCAGGGCCGGCGCTCTAATCACTGCGCCACCTAGCCGCCCCCGTGCAGTGGACTCTTAACTTAACCAGACCCTTAACACTTAACAGTACATTTAACTCTGTGATCCTGGCTAGGTCACTTCCTCTCTATTTGCCTCAATATCCTTTCCTGTAAAATGAAGGGATCGAACTAGATGACCTCTGAGGTTTCTTTTAGTTCCATAGCAGGCTGTAGCCCATGTGTGAGCTCCACTCCCACATCTCCCCAGGCTTCCTCTTGTCCCTGTACTGGATTGCTTTCCTCCAACTACATTCACTTCAGCAGGTCAGGGTAGTGTCTCCAGAAGTGTGGCCAGCTTCTCTCTACCTCCCTCTGACTCTCCCTCCTCTCTCTCTCCCTATCGCTATCTCAAGAATAACACGTGTGTGTATGCACTCCTATATGCAATATAGCTTCTGAACAACATGTGGTTCCCATTTATACAAAATTATTTACCATGATACAATTAAAATTTTAATATAGAATGGTCACTGAACAAAGCAAATACTGTAATAATCATAACATTTGCTCAATAGAAGGCAAATAAGAAATAATCATAAATTGTAATTAAGATAAGACAAATCATGAATAAACAAGCATCCACCCATGTCCCTGGGTCATGGTCTCTTACCAATGATTAACTGCCTCCATGTGGAAGAATGGGCACACCTTGAAAGAAATTTACCATATCCACGAGAAAGAAAGCCATGTGCCAGGGACAGATGTCAACTCTGGACAGTAACAGCTTGATGTCCTCAATTCCTTCAGGAAGAGTAACATCCTAACTTGTCTGCTAGCTTCCCCTGCTTGTTCTCTCTATTCTCTTGCTGGCAAGTGTTCCTCTTTGCTCCAGAGATGATGAAACAGAACAGAGCCCCCTTACCGGGGCTCTGAGAAAAAAGCGTTACCCGCCTAAGCCTGAGATCTCTGAAATTCGTCGGATCTATAAATAGCGGGCGATTTGGGCTTTGTCCAATCAGCTTCAAGGCTTCTCACAGCAAAGCCCAGTTCACAGCAAGACACAAAGCTTGTATTCCCCCTTTTGAGGCAGAGAGGGCAGTAGAGAGCAATTGGGCATCCTGGAGAAGGATCTCCATTTTCAGGCTTCAGACAGCACCGTATTTTAACATGTGGTACTGCAGAACCATTCTGAAGGCACAACATTTTTATTTCTAGCATTTTGGAGGAAATTGTCCTACAGTTTATCACACACTAGCCTGCCTTAGGTAGGAGAGAGTGGTCAGTGCCACCAGTTGCACACCATACTAAGGAGGACTGCCCTCCCTTTTGTAAGTGCAACTGCCATGCGACTGGTACAGAGACAGAAACCACCCTGAGCATGGCAGAGGATGCTTCTAAGTGTCCTGGAGTGGAGGCATCCAGCATAGTGGCTCCACCTAGGAGAGTGATGCCTACCCATCAGTCTCAGGGCAGCAATTAGACAGAAGAACCAGCAGATATCATATCCATTCCCATCTGTTCTTGTTTCACTGAGTTTACCAGATACGTTTTCACCAGTGAGCTTTCGCAGTGCAATGCAGAAAGACCACAGCACCTGAAGGATATGTCTACTCTCACAATTTCTTTTTTAAACTATTCGGGAACATCCCACTGTGGTTCTATGCTTTCTTTGGCATCCGCAGGGTCCTCTGACTAACTAATTTTCTGACTGATTTTCCCTTGTCTTACATATCTATTCATAAATTTAGTGATCTGGAGACCATTTCCCCTTCTGTTGTTAATATCCCTTGTTGGTCAATCTGCATTGACAGGTCTCAAAGACTTGAGTTTTCTCCTTCCTGGTGTCTCACTTCATTTTACTGCCTTTCCCACCTATTGCTCACTTTTTGACTCCCTTCTCCTTGATGGCGGTTTCTCTGGGGGCTGTGCCTCAAAGCTGTCTCAGTTTCTTCCCATATTGGCTAATTCGTAGTTCACTAATCCTTGCCACACGTGACTTCTAGGAAGACAGATTTTGCCCTTGCTTTGCCCTTTCCCTCACGTTCAGCATAGTGTCACAATTCCCATATACCCAAACACACAAAGAGACATGTCCTGCCCCATTCTCTGGTGAAGCTCTGTAGGGGCACCCATCCTTGATGCTGCCCTGATCCTCTTTGCTGATATCACAGCCTGATTAAATTTCTTCAGCTTGGCTCCCCTTGGAATCATGGAAGAGAGTGGCAGAGTGTGGGGCTGAGTTCTGTTACAAGTTTGTGAGTAGCTTGTGCAATCTTTTTTTTTTTTTTTTTGCTTTTTGGAGGGCAATTGGGGTTAAGTAACTTGCCCAAGGTCACACGGCTAGGTTTTTGTTTGTGTGTGCGTTAAGTGTCTGAGGCCGGATCCGAACTCAGGTCCTTCTGACTACAGGGCTGACACTCTACTCACTGTGCCACCTAGCCGCCCCAGCTTGTGCAATCTTAATGCACAATGGGTAATGAGGGAAAGACTGTTGGGTGAGCATGGGAGGGGCATAGATATTAGCTTTCTCTGTTGTTAGTTCATTGATCTTTTTGCTTTGTATGTGTTCTTGGTGTCCTACACAGTGGAAACAGTTGAACTTGCTTCATCTTTTGCACATAATTCCTATTTTGGAAAGTTATTGTTTGTGAGAATCAGAGAAAACATCTAGTTCTGCATTTTTTTGGCTAAGTAATGCAGTAATAAGACTTTGCTTCTGTAGCAGTGGAGAACCCAACTTTTATTTTCTGCCATCTGAGTTTCCTCCTCTGAAAGCTTGTTATTACACGGAGGTGGCCCTGTGTCCCTAAAGGCTCTGCCAGAGAACCACAAACTCTGTTTAAACTGGTAAAGTTTCGCATGTGAGTCCAGTGAAAGGACGAATACTTACTATGTCCTTGACATTCAAAGACAAAAATGCAACAGACCAGCCCTTGAGAAATTAGATTTCTATTACAGTGTGGAGTGTTTGCTATCTTCATTGATAATGGGAATACCCCCATGAAAGTCTAATTGTGAGTTACATATGCCCTGCCAAGGGTCAGAGAATTTGGAAAATAGTTTAGGGAAAACTTGCCTAATTATCTGTGCTTTCTGGGTGACTGGGTACCCTATCATGGGATTTCATAGTGTTCTGTGTACTGTTGGATCTTGGTGGTTCTAAGGAACTAGGCTTGTGTTAACAAACCCCTAGCAGGTCAGTGGCTTATGATGAAATTTTCTTGTACCTATATCACTCAGGTAGTCAATAATAATTATTAAGCACCTACTATGTGCCCATTTTGTGCTTAGCACTGAGACAGTGTAATGAAAGGTGCTTAATTAACTAAAAAACAAAAAGGAATGCAATGCTGGGAACTAACCAGTCCTTCAAAGATAATGTAATTTCTTTGGTGAAGTTGACTTTCCTCCCTCTCCCTACACTGATAAAGATTACAACTCCTTCATGCCTCAGGAGATAATTTATAGACATTGCTAGAGAAAATAACAGAACAAAACAAAAAAGCAAAAAACCCACCAAACAGACAAAAGGATCATCTGGCAAAACACCCAGAGATGAATCTCTCTGAACTCAGTCCGATTCCTCAGATGACAAGCACACATCATCCATCATTGAGCCAGCATTGAAACTTCCCAGCAGAGCAGAACCTTCCTGACTTTGCACTTGGCTGTTATCCTCTTTGAGAGTGTGACTTCCACTGGACAAGAAGACATTAGAGGAAGGTCATGGGGAAGGAGTATTGCAATCCCATGTTGGGCACCATACTAGGTTCTAGGAATACAAAAACAGAAAGGAAATCACCCTGTGAGAAATAACTCATTCAGGTTTGGAAAGGGAGAAGACAAAAGAAAAATAAATTTATTATGCAACTACAGTGGTGGGTGGGTGTCTCATTAGATAGACATACCCTCTAGAAACAAATGTAAACCTTAAAAATCTATGCCCGACCACAAAGTCCCTCATCTGTCTCTCCATTGGCTGGGTAATACATGGTGTACAACTTTCTGATATGCCTACTACATAGTTCCTCCTAAAATGTTCCCCTGCCCATTACAAACATTTTATCATCATTAAAACGAAGCTTTAGCCCTCCTGATGGAGAAGTTAATATTCATAAGCTTATTATGCATGAGCATTCCAAGCAAGACTTTTACTCTACTTACCTGACTTCTAACCTCAAAACAAGATAAAAACCAGTTGGATCCTTGTTTTGTCCATTATTTTCTGTGTGAGACATAACTCCTTCATTATGTCTCCCATTCTGATGATTATTATTCTGAATTCATGGAAACAAATTCCTCCATTATATCTTTTTTATTATTATTTATTTATTTTTAGTTCTCAACATTCATTCCCTCAAAATTTTAAGTTACAATTTTTTCTCCCTGTCTTTCCCCTACCCCCACCCCAAAACAGCAAACCCACTGAATACCCCTTCCACCAATCCATTCTCCCCTATATACTCCCCATTGCCCCCTAACTTTCTAGCAGGGCAAGACAGACCTCTGTACCCCAGTGCCTGTACATCTTATTTTCCAGTTGCATGTAAAAAACAATTTTTTTAAACATTTGTTTTTAAAACTTTGAGTTACAGATTTTTTTCCCTTCCTCCCTCCTCACCTGCCCCATTGGGAAGACAAGCAATTCAATACAGGTTGTACATGTGCAGTTACCCAAATCATTTCCATAGTTGTCATATTGTGAAAGACCAACTATATTTCCCTCCATCCAATTTTGCCCCCCACTTATTCCATTTTCTCCTTTGACTCTATCCCTTTTCAAAAATGTTTACTTCTAACTACCCTCTCCCCCAACCTACCCTCCCTTCTATCATCCCCCCTCCTATCCCCTACCCCTATTTTCCTGTAGGGTAAGCTACCCAATTGAATGTGTATGTTATTCCCTCCTTAAGCCAAATAAAATGAGAATGAGGTTATTGCATTCTCTTTCACCTTCCTGTTCTTCCCCTCCATTGTAACAGTTTTCTCTTGCCTCTTTTATATGAGACAATTTACCCTAATCTATCTCCTCTCTCCTTCTCCCAAATAAATTCCTCTCTCACCTCTTAATTTTATATTTTAGATATCATCGCTTCATATTAAACTCATCCTGTGCCCTCTGTTCATATATACATGAACATACATATGTCCACACTCACATATATATTTATATACACATCCACCCTCCTATACATACACATATGTATGCATACATATATATTTACACACATATATTCCCTTCAACTATTCTCATACCGAGAACAGTTTTACAAGTTACAATTATCATTTTTCCATGTAGGAATGTAAATAGTTCAACTTTAATAAGTTTCTTATGATTTCTTTTTCCTGTTTACCTTCTCATGCTTCTCTTGTTTCTTGTATTTGAAAGTCAAATTTTCTGTTCAGCTCTGGTTTTTTCATCAAGAGTGCTTGAAAACCCTCTACTTCATTGAATGATCATATTTTCCCCTAAAGCATTATACTCAGTTTTTTGAGGTAGGTGATTCTCAGTTTTAATCCTAGCTTCGTTGACCTCCAGAATATCATATTCTAAGTCCTTTAATCCCTTAGCATAGAAGCTGCTAGGTCATGTGTTATCCTGATTGTGTGTCACAATACTCAAATTGTTTCTTCCTGACCACTTGCAGTATTTTCTCCTTGACCTGGGAACTCTGGCATTTGGCTATAATATTCCTAGGAGATTTCTTTTTGTGAACTTTTTCAAGAGGTGATCAGTGAATTCTTTCAATTTCTATTTTGCCCTCTGGTTCTAGAATATCAGGGCAATTTAGCTCAACAACTTCTTGAAAGATGGTGTCTAGGCTCTTTTTGTTGTTGTTATTGTTGTTGTTTTGCTTTTTGGAGGGGGAAGGTAGGGTAATTGGGGTTAAGTGACTTACCCAAGGTCACACAGCTAGTTTTTGTGTTAAGTGTCTGAGGCCAGATTTGAACTCAGGTACTCCTGACTCCAGGGCCAGTGCTTTATTCACTGAACCACCTAGCCACCCCTTAGGCTATTTTTTTATCGTGGCTTTCAGGTAGTCCAATAATTTTTAAATTATCTCTCCTTGATCTATTTTCCAGGTTAGTGGCTTTTGCAATGAGATATTTCACAATGCCTTCTATTTTTTCATTTGTTTGGATCTGTTTTATAGTATCTTGATTTCTCATAAAATTATTAGCTTCCAATTGCTCCAATCTAATTTTGAAGGAGTTATTCTCTTCACTGAGTTTTTGAAATTCTTTTTCCATCTGGCAAATTCAGCTTTTTAAGGCATTCTCCTCATTGGCATTTTGAGTCTCTTTTGCCATTTGAGTTAGTCTATTTTTAAGGTGTTATTTTCTTCAGTGTATTTTTGGGTCTCCTGTAGCAGGCTGTTGACTCATTTTTCATGATTTTCTTGCATCATTCTTATTTCTCTTCCAAATTTTTCCTCCACTTCTCTTACTTGATTTTCAAAATCCTTCTTGAGTTCCTCCATGGCCTGTAACCTACTCATATTTTTCTTGGATGCTTTTGATGCAGGAGTTCTGACTTTACTGTCTTCCTCCCACTCCATGCCTTGATCCTTTTTGTTCCCCCAAAAGGAATCTATGGTTTGACTATGGTTCCTGTGTTTGCTCATCTTGCCAGTAACTTACTTGACTTTTGAGCGCTTTGGCACAGTAGAATTCTGTCCCAAATCACTGGGGTTTTCACAGCTGCTGGAGCTATTAGTTGGGCACCCTCCCTACAGACACCACAAGCTATGGCTCACTGGTCACACACCCCAGGACAACCACCCAAGTCAGTGATCCAGATCCAAGCAGGCTAAAGCAAGAGCAATTACCCTCTGAGTGGTCTCTTGTTCCCCCTGCAATCTGCAAGCCAGGAGCTACTGAGACAGCCAGACAAGGGTGGCTGCACAGCCACAGAACCTCTGCTGCTTCTTGCCCCAGGAGCAGGGGTCAAACCATGCTCTCGACCCTCCTGTTCCCACAAAGTTCCACACTGACCTTTTACTTTCTTTTTGGCATTTATAGGTTAATAATTCTGGAAATTGGCACAGCTGCTAGTGATTCTCTCTCCTAAAGTCTGCTCTGGGCCACTGCTGGTGGGGGCTATATGGGCTATATGGCTATGCTCAGCTCCCAGCCTGGTGTGATAGATTCTTCCTGTGCACCTGCCAGGCTTTTCTCAGTGGGATCTTTGTTTCTCTTTGTCTCTTTGTGGGTTCTATAGCTCTAAAGTTTGTTTAGAGTCATTTTTTCCATATCTATTGGAAGTGATTGGAGGGGAACTCGAACCAAGTTTGTGCTTCTACTCTGCCATCTTGGCTCCACCCCTCTGAAAGATCCACTATACCTTTCAATTTCCCTCTTCTTCTGCCAGAAGATAATCTAGTACTAATCTATGTTAATAGCGTCTTCTACAATCAATTTATTTTTCTACATTAGCTGCAAGTCAAAAGCTTTCTGGTATGTGTGAATTCCCTAGATTTCGTAAGTCATGTATTACATAATTTCTGTGGAAACAAAAGTTTTAATCATTCTTCACAAGCCCAGTCTTCAGGGAACTTACATTCTCCTAGAGGAAAATAATGAATCCATGAGTGAACATGATATGAGATAATTTGAGATGGGAAAGAGAATGAAAGAGGGGATCAGAAAAGGCTTTTGGGAAAAGGTGGGAAGAATAATAGGATTGGGACACTATGGATGTTGATGACATTCATGTACATGGACATATTTATCATGGTGTGAGGGCAGGTTCACCTGATGTGGCTCCTTGCCTCCCACTGGATTCTTAGAGTTAAGTTTTTTCTGATTTTTTTAAGCTTTTGCAGAAGTGGGAGGGTATGAGGCCTTCACTGAAAAGTACATGAAAGCCATCCCATCTGTCGTCACGGACAAAAATGTAACTCTGAAGCCAGAATGCTACATGCCCAAAGAAGACTCCCTCCACCTCTTCCAGGATCCTATCACTGGTGAACTGCCGTGGCCAGGAATCCTCATTGGAATGAACCTTGTTTCTCTTTGGTACTGGTGTACAGACCAGGTGAGATACCCATAAGAGAGGAGAGGCCTAAGGACCACTCCAGTTTTCTCTATACCATAGAAAGAATGGGATAATCTCTCTAATTAGAAGCAACAAGGGTTGGTTTGTGATGATTTCATGGTTGTCTTTCAGGATATTAACCTCAAGAGATTAGGAATGTGTCCCCAAGCATCCCCAGCTAGCCTCAGTGAGCCAGCATGCATCAATCATACATTTATTCATATAAAATCTTTTCTAAACTACATTTTCAGCCAACGCTCTGTGTTCCAAATTTTTTTCCTACTTTATCTTCCTATCTCAAATCCAGGATTTTTTTCTGCACAAAAGCTCTTGAAAAGTGAAGTAATTGTCTTCCCCCCCATCAGTTGACTCATTCTGCCCTTTATTTTGTCTACCCAGCAGCAGCAAAATTCCCAGTATCATGCTGGTTATAGAGTCCAATACCTTCATTTTACAATGAGGGAACTGAGGCTCAGAGACATTAAAATGATTTACTCAAAGTCACATATACAGTAAATGTCAGAGATGTGATTTGAATCCAGACTCTGTGACTGTTAGTCAATAAGCATTTATTATGCCCCTACTATGTACCAGGCACTATCCTAAACACTTGGGGGTACAGAAAAATGCAAAAAGTCCCCACCATCAAGGAGCACACAATCTAGTTGGGGGAGATAACATGCAAACAACCTATATGCAGGATAAATAGGACATAATTACCAGCTTGAAGGCACTGATTAAGAGGGGTTGAGGAAGGCTTCCTGTTGGAAGTGGGATCTTAGTTGGTACTTAAAGAAATCTGGGGAGGCCAATAATCAGGGAGGAGGAAATAGAGCATTCCAGATACTGGGGATACACAGAAAGAATGCCTGGAGTTGAGAGGTGGAAGGTCTTGCTTGTGGAACAGCCAGGAGGAGAGTATAAGTGGATAAGAGTACATTTTGTGGAGTGAGAGATGTGAAGACCAGAAAGGGAGGAGAGGACAAAGTTATGAAGGATTTTGAGTGCCAAAAAGCATTTTGCATTTGCTCCTGGAGAATAGAGGGATCCATTGGGGACTTTAGGAAAATAGCTTTGGTGGCTGAATGGAAGATGGACTGGAGTTGGGAGAGACTTGAGATAGCAAAAACCACTCCCACCCCCAAAGTTATTGCAATAGTCCAGGAATGAGGTGATGGGGTCTTCCACAATGAAGGGGGAAATGTCAGGGAAGAGAAGGTGATATTATGGAGAGATTCTGCAGAGGTGAAATCCACAGGCCTCAGTACCAGCTTGATATGGGAAGGGAGAGAGAGTGAGGAGTCCAGAGTGACTTCTAGGATGTGAGCCTGGGGGACTGGGAGGATGGTGTTGTCCTCTACAGCAGTAGGGATAGAAGGATCAAGTGAGAGAATTTTCAGGATGGGAGTGACATGGACATTTTTAGGCAGTAGGGAATGAGCCAATAGAAGGGAGAGACTGAAGAGTGAGGATGACAGAGAGAGAAGACAATGTGTTGAAGGAGACAGTGTGAAATGGAGTCACTCAAGAAGATAGAGGGGTTAACCTTGGTAAGGACTTAGTCCATTTCATGGTGTGAGACAGAAGTGAATGAGGAGAAGGTGGCAGAAAGCCCATGAATGATAGGAGATGGGGAAGAAGGGAGAAGAGGGAACTTATGGAAAAAGACTTTGATTTCATGTCTGTAAAATATGAAATTCCTAAGGTTCTAAACTGAGAAGGTGGGGATAGGGTGAGCTATGGGAGATATGAGGAGGGAGAAAATGTCTTAAAGAGCCACTTTGGAGAGTGGGAGCATGAATTGATAAGAGAGGTATAGGAGGATTGCCAAGCAGCAGTGAGGGCCCAGTTGAAGTTGTGTAATATAAGTTTGTGGAAGACCGAGTCAGAACATTTTCATGATTTTTTCCACCTTCTTCCAGCAACACATAAGTAGGAGACAGTGGAAGGTGGGAGTGATCTGAGATTTAGGCTTGGCAGGGCACAATCAACAAAATCACTCTTTCTCTGCTGTGATACGTTTCTTACATTTGCTTCATTGTCGCATTTTGGCCAGCTGAAACAACAAACCAAATCAAACAAACAAAAAAAAACCCCGACCTCACTCTCTGAGGGCCATATAGTTCAAATACCTGTCTACAAGATTATCAATAGGTGGTTGTCGATCTTCTGACTGAATGTCTTCTGTGGTGAGGAACTTACTACCTACCTTCTAGGCTATCCATTCCAGGACTGGAGTGCTGGACAGCTCTAAAACTAGAACATTCTTTCTTACTTTGAGCTGAAAGTTGCCTGCCTGGAACTTCTCTACCCATTGCTTGAAATGAGAATAAGGCCACATCCTCTCTGTAGGAAGGGGAAGGGGTACCTTTTAACTTCAGTAAGGGAGCCCTGGAGCTCTGAACCATCCACACTTTGTTTCCCTGGCAGGTGATTGTGCAGCGGTGCCTCTCAGGAAAGAACCTGTCCCATGTGAAGGCTGGCTGCATCTTGTGTGGCTACCTGAAGCTGCTCCCCCTCTTCCTCATGGTGATGCCTGGTATGATCAGCCGCATTCTGTACCCAGGTAAGCCCTCCCTGACATCTGCTTACCCTCAGGCTCTAGGAAACACTGTGATGGTCCAAGTGTGGTCAGTAATGAGTGTTATTACCCTGTGTTTCTCAACAAATCCTTTTCCCTTTAAGATCTCATTTTGGGGTATGGACTATATTCATGGGATTTTACAATTCGGAAGGGATATTGGTCTATGCCCAATTTATGCCAGACTTATTTCCAGTTTTCTCAATGATTTTTACTAAATAATGAATTCTTATTCCCCAGACTTAAGTCTTTACACTTGTCAAACACAAAGTTACTGTAGTCATTTGCTACTGTAAATTGTATATCCACTCTATTCCATTGATCTACCTTTCTATTTCTTAATCAGTACAAGATAATTTTGATAATTATTGACTTATAGTATAGCTTAAGATCTGGTACTATTGGACATCTGGTGCCAAGATGTCAGAGTGAGGAAGAACCTCTCTGAAGCCCTCTCAAATTCCTCTCCGAACAACTAGAAAACTGCCTCAGAATTCATCTAGGAGCAGGGAAGCAGCTTACCAGCATGGCTGGAAAGGTCTGTAAAGGTCTGAGTGGATGGGGAGCAGGGTCCAAGAACAGCAGCAGGCAGCCTCACAGCAGAGAGCCTGTTTTTGCTCTTCATGTTTTAGGTATCAATATTATATTTGTTTCATAAAAGTCATTCATTAAGGCCCCACCTTTGCCTGTTATTCCAAGTTATTTAATATTGGAATTAGTTGGTCTTTAAATGTTTGATAGAATTTACTTGTAAATCTACCTGTTCCTGGTGCTTTTTTCTTAGAATGTTCATTTATGGCCTGTTCATTTTTTTTTCTAAAATAGGTCTATTTAGATATTCTATTTCCCCTTCTGCTAATATAGGCAGTTTATATTTTTGTAAATATTCTTCCAATTCATTTAACTTGTTAAATATATCGGCATATAAGTGGCAAAAGTAATCCCTTATAAATGCTTTAATTTCATCTTCATTAGTGACGTATTCACACTTTTCATTTTTTTAATTCTAGTGATTTGATTTTCTTTTCTTTCTTTTTAAAATCATATTTACCAATGGTCTTCTCTATTTTTGTGTTTTTTTCGTAAAACCAACTCCTAACTTTATTTATTAATGTAATGGTTTTCTAAATTCAATTTTATTAATCTCATCTTTAATTTTTAGAACTCTCAATTTAGTGCTTACTTGGAAATTTTTAGTTTGTTCTTTTTCTAGTTTTTAAAATGTGCATATCCAACCCATTGGTCTCTTATTTTTCTATTTTATTGATAAAATTTTCCTATGATTACTTTTTTTGCTGTATCCCATTGGTTTTGATATGTTGTCTCATTATTGTAGTTCTCCTTAATGAAATTATTGATTGCTTCTATGATTTGTTCTCTAACCCACTCATTCTTTAATATTAGGTTAGTCTCCAATTAGTTTTTATTCTATGTTTCTGTGTTCCCCATAGTAAATATATTTTATTGCATTGTTAACTGAAAAAGATGCACTTAATATTTGTCTTTCTGCTTTCAAGTATGAACTTTTTATGCCCTAATAAATATATGGTCAGTCTTTGTAAAGGAACCATTAGCACTGAGAGAAAGGTATATTCCTTTCTATTCCCATTCAATTTCTCCAGATATTTATTATACATAGCTTACATATAAATTTTTTATTCACTTCCTTGACATCTTTATTATTTGTTTTTGGCTAGATTTATCTAGTTCTGAGAGGGGAAGATCAAAGTTTCCCACTATTATAGTATTATGGTACTATTGTCTATTTTCACCTATAATTAATTCTATTTCCACCTGAATTTTAAACTATGAATGGCTATTTGAAAATATGCTCTAAATAAGACAAATGTAAATTACAATAACTCTAGATTTTATGTTAAACCATGAAATTTGGTGAAGATGACAGAAAATTAGTATAATCAATGATATAAGGGCTGTGGGAAAACAGGTATACATAAACTGTTGATGGAGCTGTGAACTGGTCCATCGATTCTGGAGAGCAGTACAGTATGGAATTAATGCAAGAAAAATGATGAAACTGTCTATAGTCTTTGACTCAGCAGTCCCATGCCTGGGCATTGTCCCCAAGAAGGTCAATGACAGAACTTAAGGTTCCACAATACAGCAAAATATTTGGAGCATCACTTTTGTGGTAGCAAAGAACTAGAAACAAGCTGGGGGCCCATTGATTGGAGAATGACTGAAAGAACCAAGGCGTATGAATACATCGGAATATTAGTGTACTGTTAGCAATGAAAATATGAGAAATTTAGCAAAACCTGGGAAGATTTGTATAAATTGATGCAGAACAAAATTGGCAGAACCAAGAGAACAAATACAACAATGGCTTTTTGGTTTTGATTTTTCAGTCATGTCCAATCTTTCATGGCCTTATTTTAGGTTTTTGTGGCAAAGATACTGGAGCGGTTTCCCATTTTCTTCTCCAGTGTATCTAATGGATCCATTTTTTTTTTTTTGCTTTTTGGAGGGCAGTTGGGGTTTGGTGACTTGCCCAAGGTCACATGGCTAATTTTTGTGTTAAGTGTCTGAGGCCGGATCCAAACCCAGGTCCTCCTGACTCCAGGGCGGTGCTCTATTCACTGCGCCACCTAGCTGCCCCTCAGTGGATCCATTTTGTCAGGCAATCAGAGGTTAAGTGACTTGCCCAGGGTCACATAGCTAGGAAGTGCCTGACACTGGATTTGAACTCAGGTCTTCCTGACACAATGGTTACAATGTGAATAAAAGATAGAATCATAGATCTAGAGGCAGAATGGACTCAGAGGACATGTAATAGGAAGGAAGAGGAAAAAAAAACATTTATTAAGCACCTATTATGTACCAAGCATTGTGCTAAGCACTTTACAAATATCTCATTTGAGACTTCCAACAACTCTAAGAGATAGGAATAATTATTATCCCTATTTACAGTTGAGGAAATTGAGGCAGACAGAATTTAAGTCATTAGGGACACACTGATAATAGCTGAGGTTGGATTTGAATCCATGTCCCTTGACTTACAGACCCCACGTCTATTCTGTTTTATAATGTTGCCTCCCTACTTTGAGAGGTCATTCAAATATCGCCAAATGGAAGTTGAATGTTGAGTAACAAAACTGAAAAAAAATCATGGTATAAGAAATATCTATCTCAGGGCTAATAGTCAGGGGCCTAAAGTGGATCTCCAACTACCTTTCAAACATCTCAGATTGGATGGATCTATGGATATATATATGCATATATATATGTGTATATATATGCATATATATGTATATATACATATATGTGTATGTATATATACATACATATACGCATATATATGTATATATATACATACATATACATATATACATATACATGTGTGGAGAGAGAAATAGATATATACATAGATATAGTTCTAGACAGATACACAAATAGAGGGCACAGGGTGAGTTGAATTTGAAAGGATGATATCTAAAAATAAAATTAAGGGGTGATAGAGGAATATATTGGGAGAAGGAGAAAAGGAGAGATAGAATGGGGGTAAATTATCTCACATCAAAGAGGCAAGAAAAAGGTTCACAATGGAGTGGAAGAGGAGGGAGGTGAGAGGGAATGAGTGAATCTTACTCTTGTCAGATTTGGCTTAAGGAGGGAATAACATACACACTCAATTGGTGATCTTACCCTACAGGAAAGTAAGGGAGAAGTGGAAAAGTGAGGGTTGGGATGATAGAAAGGAGGGCAGATTGGGGGTTAGGGTATAGCCAGAAACTTTTGAAAAGGGCCAGGGGTCAAGCAGAAAATAAAATAAGTGGGAAGTAGGATAGGATGGGGGGAAATATGGTTAGTCCTTCACAACATAGCTATTATGGAAGTGTTTTGCATAACTACACACATATAACCTATATTTAATTGCCTGCCTTCTCAATGAGGATGGGAGGGGAAGCAAGAAGGAAGAGAATTTTTTTTAAAAACAAATTCTAAAATTTGTTTTTATGTGCAACTGGGAAATAAGATATACAGGCAATGAGGTATAGAAATCTATCTTGCCCTACAAGAAAATAATGGGAAATGGATGCATGGGGGGTGGGGGGTAGAGGGGGCGGGTGTGATAGAAAGGAGGGCAGACTGGGAAAAGGTGTATTCAGAATGCATACCATATTGGTGGTGGGGGAGATATGGGGAGAAAATTTGGAACTAAAAATCTTGTGGAAATAAATGTTGAAAACTAAGAACAAATTAATCAATTAAGTTAGAAAAGAAAGAAAACAAATTCTGATTGACTGATTGAATATTGATAAATATTCTCTAAATCAAGGATCCTTTACGTGGGAGTCTGTGAACTTCAAGAACACCTCTTTTGGTTGCTTTGTTTCAGTATGATCCATTTCCTTTAGAATCCAATATATTTTGTTTTTGTTTTTGTCGGCTATAGGGATTAAGTGACTTGTTCAGGGTCACATAGCTAGTAATATCTGAGGCAGACTTTTAATTCAGTTTCTCCTTACTCCAGGACCAGTACTGTATTCACTGCACCACCTAGCTGTCCCCTAAATTCTATGTATTTTGTTTTATTTTATGTACTTAACAATATGTTGAGATGGGGATCTAAAGGTTCCATCTGATTGCTTAAAGGGTCTAGGACACTTTCTAAAAGCTGAAGAAACCTTGGTCTAAATATAGAATATTATATACTGTATCAGATGAAATCACTTTATTAGATGTCACTGGATTTATTGTTCTTTGTTTAATCTTGGGCCAGGGGCAGAAGGTTGTTGTTGTTTTTTTTTTTTTTTTTACCTCCAGGAATGATTGTGATGTAAGCAATGAAATGATGAGTACTTATTAGTGCTACTGTGGGCCAGGTACTGTGATGGTTCTAGAAATATAAAGACAAAAATGAGTCACTGTCTTCGAGGGGTATAACAAAGACAGCAATAAAACGTGTTTTTTAAGGATGCTTTTAAGAGTTAAGACAATTGGGGAGAGTTCAGTAAAAAAGTGGGAAGAAGAGGGACAGGTTTTTGTTCCCTACTAGTCATTAGCCCTAGCTCTCAAATTGGGAACCAGTCTCAAGGGGGTCACTTCTACTTGGGAGCTGCTAGGCAGAATGTCTTGGACCCAGTTGAAGTTCATCAACACCTGACAAGGCAGACACTCAGAAGCTCACTCTCCAATTGCTCCATTGGTGGTCTTGGCTCTCCTCACTGCTTGGATCCTGGCTGATCAGAATTCTCCCTGGCTCTCTCCACAGATGAAATTGGCTGTGTTGTGCCTTCAGAATGTGAGAAACACTGTGGCATCAGCGTGGGCTGTGCCAACATGGCCTACCCGAAGCTAGTGATAGAGCTCATGCCTGATGGTTAGTGTCCCTCTGTCACCCACCATAAGGTGTCATGAACAGTGAGTTGAGTGGCAAGTATCTGGCAAGTATCAGAGCCCTTTCTCACTGAGTCCCAGGGTTGGGAAGGACCTCAGGGGTCACCTATTCCAATCTAGCCTTGATTAAGGATCTGCTCTACATCAAATCCAACAAGGGGTCACCCAGCCTCTGCTTGAAGATATTCAATGGCAGCCCATTCCACTTTAGAATAACATCAACTGTTAGGATGTTTTTTCTTACATTGAGTCTAATTCTGCCTTCTTGTAACTTCCACTCATGGCTCCTGATTCTGCTCTCTGGGGACAAGCTAAATAAGACTAATCATGTTCTTTTGGAATAGGCTTTCTAATATATGAACACAACTATCATGTTCTCTCTCATGCCCCTCATTATTTTTGGCCTCTTCTAGACTCATTTCGGCTTATCTCTTTGAGGGTAAATTGCTCAATCTTTCTTTAAAGGGGTCTTGAACCCAATAATTGGATTAAAAACCTGCAGACGGGGGTGGCTAGGTGGCACAGTGAGTAGAGCGTCGACCCTGGAGTCAGAAGGACCTGAGTTCGGATCCGAGATCAGACACTTAACACACACAAACAAAAACCTAGCCGTGTGACCTTGGGCAAGTTACTTAACCCCAATTGCCCTCCAAAAAGCAAAAACAAACAAACAAACAAACAAACAAAAAAAACAAAACCCTGCAGACACTGACTTGGCAAGTCACTTAACCTCTGTCTGTCTCAGTTTCCTTCTCTGCAAAACGAAGGAGTGGAACTAGATGACTTCCATAGTTCTTCCAGGTCTCAACTATGATCTGTTGATCAATCAGGCTAATCAAGAATTCCTGATATACTTTGCTTATGTGAAAAAGGTAGAGAAAGATTAGCACCCCATAAAACCATCTAATCATAAGAACTAGAGGACTGGAGGTCAGCCAGATCATCCCCCTGACTTGATGGTAAGAGGGACCCTTAAGAGCCAGCCATGATTGCCTGGCTAATAACAAAGCTAATGGAGATTAGATTGTGTAGACATCTGGAGTCAAGAAAGAACCTTAGAGATGACTCAGTCCAAGCCCTCATTGAAGAGATGAGAAGTAAAGCTCAGAGAGTGACAATTACTTTGTGATAATCATGTCCCCCATTTCTCCAGGATTTTGAAGTCTATAAAGCACTTCCTTCCCAACTATCCTTGTGAAGCAGGTAGCATAAGTATATTTCATCATGATTAACCCCATTTCACAGAGGAGGAAGCCAAAGTTCAGAGACATGAGGGAACTTTCCTAATGTCACATAGCTAGTAAGGCAGGACCAATTCAAACTCAGATCTCTTCTGTGCTCTAGAAGGTGCTCTGACTCTGGAGTAAGAGAACCTGGGCTCAAATCCAATCTCTTATGAGTCATTTTCGGGTTTGACCCCAACTGAAATTATTCCAGGAAATCTCTAAAATAAATTTCAAATATGGCTCATGAGTTTACTCAAATGTGGATAAGAGGGTTCCTAGTTCCCATATAAGTATAAATTGAATATGGATCAGCCCTTGTTTCGCCAGCTCTGACCTTCTATATGCTAGGTCCCTTCCAGTACTGAAATTCTATATTCTCAGGTCCCTTCTAGGCCTGTCAGTCTTTTTCTAAGGTTTATCTTAGCTCTGTCACTCTTTGTTCTAAGACCCAACCAGTTCTGACCTCCTGTGCTTGGATTATTCTCAAAGTTTCAGGAAGTGTGGAAGGACAGCATAAAACCATGGACATTGGCTCCTAAGCACAAGATAATTTTCTCTTTTTTTTGTTTGTTGTTCAAGGACTTCGGGGACTGATGCTGTCAGCTGTGTTGGCGTCACTCATGAGCTCCCTCACCTCTATCTTCAATAGTTCTAGCACACTGTTCACCATTGACATCTATACCAAAATTCGAAAGCGAGCATCAGAGAGAGAGCTCCTGCTAGTGGGGAGGTAAAAGAGCTAACAATCGTAGCTAGCATTTTATAATCTATTATTATGATACATAACACATGTTTTATGATATGTAAACGGACCTACACGTATCATCTCATTTGATCTTCATAACAACTCTGTACAGTGGATGCTATTAATAGTCTCACTTGACAGATGTGGAAATTGAGGTTTTGAGAGGATATGTGGTTTGCCAAGGGTTACATGGCTAGTCAGTGTCTGAAGAAGGATTAGAATTCAGATCTTTCTGAATCTAAGTATAGCACCCTATCTACTGCTTCACTTAGCTGACATAGCCCTGTGAGCATCTTGGAATTCTCTTCCTTAAAACCTATGCATCTTTAAAATGATTTTTTTTGGAGGGGGAAGGCAGGGCAATTGGGGCTAAGTGACTTGCTCAAGGTCACACAACTAGTAAGTATCAAGTGTCTGAGGTTTGATTTGAACTCAGGTCCTCCTGACTGCAGGGCCAGTGCTCTATTAACTCCACCACCTAGCTGTCCCAAACCTGCCCATCTTATAAGTGGTACAGAAGTAAACAGATGGATGGCCTTCTGGGTAGAAAAAGTAGACTAACAAGACCTAGGAAGCCATGTTTGTGATGGATAGCTAAATTATAAAAAGCTCAGCATAAGAATTCTTAGTCCTATAAATTACAAGTTCAAATAGTCATATAAATTCAAGTCAAAATTCAAAGCATACATAGGAAACATCTGATATGTGTAAGCTACTCTTCAAGGTTTTAGCAGATAGAAAACAGAAATGAAAAAAAAAACATTTCTTGCCTTCAAGGATCTTCCGTTTTGCTGGAGGGATACACTATGTAGCCAGATAAGAAAATAAAAAAGTATAAAAAAAATAATTTCAGGTTAAAGAGTATCCTAATCCTGGGGACATGGGATGGAAATAAAGTAACCCTTCATGGAAGAAGTGGAGTCTAAGCTGGACTTTGAAAGAAGCTAGAGTTTCTACAAAGTGGAGGTGAACAGTGAGTGTATTCCTGACATGGGATACCACTAATACAAAGGCAAAGAGACTGGAGATAAAATGTAATGTATGTAGAGCAGCTAGCCAGCCAGTTTGATTAGAGGGTGTGCTAGAGGAAATTGTAAGATATAAAATTGAAAGGTAGGTGGAGAACAGATTGTATAGGGCTTTAAAAATCTCAGATGAGCTATTTAAGATTATTTTTTATTAGGAGAGAGTGTAATGGTCATATCTGTGCTTTAGGAATATCGGTTTGACTGCTGTTTGCAGGATAGTTCAGAGTGAGGAAAGGCTTTGAGTCAGGGAGACCAAATAGGAAGCTGTTGCCATAGTCTAGGTGAGAGGGAATAAAGGTAAAGCTAGGGTTGTGGTTGTATTAAAAGGGAAATGAATGTTAGTGATAATGTAGAAACAGAAGCAGCAAGAGTTAGTAACTGATTACATCTAGGAATCAATGGGGAGGGAATAATCAAGAATGACACTGAGATTGCAAACTTTGATGACTCCATGGATGGTGGCACATTAACATATATAGGGAAGATTTGGATCATAGACCATAACATTTCAAACCTGTGGTAGAGAAAAATTGAGATTTTCAGCTCCAACCTCCTCATCTTACAGATGGGGAAACGTATGGCAAAAGTGGTGGGATAGGGGGCGGCTAGGTGGCGCAGTGAGTAGAGCGCCTGGCCCTGGAGTCAGAAGGACCTGAGTTTGGATCCGGCCTCTGACGCTTAACACACAAAAACAAAAACCTAGCCGTGTGACCTTGGGCGAGTTACTTAACCCCAATTGCCCTCCAAAAAGCAAAAAACAAAAAAAAAAACCAACCCCAAAACAAAAACAAAACAAAACAAAAAAACAACAAAAGAAAAAGTGATGGGATAACTTGCCCAAGGTTACACAGTAAATAAATAGCAATACTTGGATTTGGACTCAGGTCTTCTGACTCCAAACCTATTTTTTCTGGATTTTATATATTATGATTTTTAAAAAAATATTTTTAAAATGCTCCCTTAGGAGCTAGTAAAGTATATTTTCAAAAATCCCTTCCCTTGGGGATAAACTAAAAGCTTTCCCAATAGAATCAGGAATGAAGTAAAGATATCCACTATTACCACTATTACTTAATATTATATTAGAAATTCTAGCTATAGCAATAAGACAAGAAAAATAAATTGAAGGAATAAAAATAGGCATCGAGGAAACAAAACTATTATTCATTGTATACAATATGATTAGAAAATATTCTTAGAAAACTTTTGAGAATCAATTTAAAAAACTAGTTGAAATCATTATCAACTTTAACCAAGTTGCTGGATATAAAATAAACCCACACAATCACCAGCATTTCCATATGTTACCAACAAAACACAGCAGGAAGATAAAGAAAGAGATATTCCATATATAATAACTACAAACCATATAAAATGCTTGGGAGTCTACCTGCCAAGAAAAACCCAGGGACTATATGAACACAAATACAAAACATTTTTTTTCACAAATAAAGACAGATCTAAACAATTAGAGAAATATTAATTGCTCATGGATAGGCTGAGTCCATATAATAAAAATGACAATGCTACCTAAATTAATTTATTTATTCAGTGCCATGCTGATCAAACTACCAAAGAGTCCTTTTGTAGAACTAGAAAAAATTATAACAAAATTCACCCAGAAGAATAAAAAGTTAAGAATTTCAAGGGAATCAATGAAAAAATGTGAAGGAAGGTAGCCTGGAAGTACTAGATTTCAAACTATATCAGAAAGCATTAATCATCAGTGGAATAGATTAGATACACAATATATAGTAGTAAATGAACATAGGAATTTAGTGTTTGATCAAGGCTTTTGGGGTAAGAACTCACTATTTGATAAAAATCATTGGAAAAACTGGGAAGTATTTTGGCAGAAACCAACAACTCATACTGAATACCAAGATAAGCTTAAAATGGGTATGTGATTTAGACATAAAGGGTGATATCATAAGTAAATTTGGGGAGTGTGGAATATTTTATAATTTAAATCTATGGCTAAGGGAAGAGATTAAGACCAAACAAAAGATGGAGGACATTATGGGAAGTAAAATGCATAATTTTGATTATGTGACATTAAAAAGGGTTTGCACAAACAAAACCAAATCAGAAGTAGGGAAGTTGTGATGGAGGATTTACAGCAAGTTTGTCTGATAAAGCCTTCATTTCTCAAATATATAAAATCCACAAATTTATGCTTTATATATGAGTTAAATTATGAAAATAAGAGGCATTCCACAATTGACAAATGATCAAAAGGGATGAACAGGCATTTTTCAGAGGATGAAATCAAATCTACTAATAGTCACAAAAAATGCTCCAAGTCACTATTGATTAAAGAAAGGCAAATTAAAAGAACTCTAAAGTATCACCTCACACCTATCAGATTGGCTAACATGACATAAAAGTAAAATGATAAATTCTGGAGAGAATGTGGAAAAAATAGGTGCATAAAAATGCATTGTTCATGGAATTCAACCATTCTGGAGAAAAGCTTGGAGCTACAGCTCAAGGACTATAAAACTATGCATACCCTGCAACCTAGTAATACTACTTGCTGCTGGTTCAATTGTTTTCAGTTATGTCTAACTCCTCATGAGCTTTTTTGGGGTTTTTTCATCAAAAATACTGTAGTGGTTTGCTACTTCCATCTCCACATTTTCCAGATGAGCAAACAGGGGTAAGTGACTTGTCTAGGTCAGGTAGATAAGTAAGTGTCTGAGGCTGGATTTGAACTTAGGTCTTACTGGCCTAAGCACTCTATGAATTGTACTTCCTGGTTGCCAAAAGAGAAGGAGATGGAAAGATCAATGACCTGGACATGCAACAACAAAAAGGAATAAAAGGTTGAGAGATATGTTCCAGGATACAACAGCAAGTGTACTGTCCCTTCTTGTCCAGGGAATTTCTCTGTACTTTCTTTTCTTTTCTTTTCTTTCTTTTTTTTTTAAGCAATTGGGGTTAAGTAACTTGCTCAAGGTTACACGGCTAGTCATTATTTATGCGTGGGTGCTCATTTTCTGAGGCCGGATCTGATCTCGGGTCATCCCAACTCCGAGGCCGGCGCTCTTACTCACTGCGCTACCTAGCCACCCCTTTTAGGGCAATTGGGGTTAAGTAACTTGCCCAAGGTCACCCGGTTAGGTTTTTGTTTGTGTGGGATAAGTGTCTGAGGCCGGATCCGAACCCAGGTCCTTCTGACTCCAGGGCCGGCGCTCTACTCACTGTGCCACCTAGCCGCACCCCCTCTCTGTACTTTCAATGAGCTTGTTGGGAGTATCTCCCCTTCTTCTTGAGGTTTACAATTTTCTTTTCTCACAACTAACCCAAGAGTAAAGTAGTGTAAACATTGCTATCTCTGCTTTATGGATGCAGAAATCAAGATGCAGAGAAGGCAAGCCAGTTGACTGGGGTTACCCAGTCAGGAAGTATCACAAAAAAGAATTAAACTTAGGTCTAGAGTCCAGAGCTCCTGCCACTAAGCCAAAATGTTGGCTGCTTGTTAAGGTGTATGGAGAGAAAAGATGCTGGGGAGGCAGTGTGCAGCAGTGAGAGGAATATAAGCTCTGGAATCAGAGGGCCTAAGTTTGAAGCCTGGTCTACCACTTGCTGTGTGATCTTGGCCAAATCTCTTGGCCTCATTTTCCTTCCCCACAAATGAAGGTTTAGCCCAGATAAGTTCTGAGGTCTACGGTCAGTGCTATGCCATCTCAGCCTATGATGGACCAGGTGTAAGAATTTGTAGGACTTTTGATGGATTAAATGTGGGGAAAGAAAGAAGAGGAGGAAATTAAGAATGACTCTGTGGTTCAGGACCTAATTGACAAAAGAATGAGTGTCTTTATTGACCATTATCCAAAGAATCCACCATGAACTCTCACAGGTATTTGGGAAGAAGTCAGGCAGGCTCCAGGAACAATAGGCTGACTGTATGGAGAAGGAAAAACTCATCTTCATCCCCTCCCTTTCTTTCCTTCATCTCCACCACCAGTAATTATGCTCCCTTGCACTCTCCCAAAGCCTCCTTCCTACTGTCTGATCCCTATGGTGTCAGGGACTATTGGAGCACTTTAGAATACAAGGCTTGTGGTCTCATGGGGAGGGAGAAGAATCTTCCCAGGGAATAAGTTCCCTGCTACCATGGAAAATCTCCAGCATTTCCATCCTAATTATACCTCTGTGGTCTACTGATATAAATATGCTTATAGGTTGTTCATCATCTTCATGATTGTCATCAGCATTGCTTGGGTCCCATTAGTCCAATCAGGCCAAAATGGTGAACTCGTCCAGTATGTGGAGTCGATATCAAGCTACCTTGGATCTCCCATTGCAGCTGTGTTCCTGCTTGCCATCTTTTGCAAGAGAGTTAATGAGCAGGTGAGTTAAAATGGAGAGAGTTCATGTAGAGGTTGTAAGGAATCTAACTGATTGCCTGGGGAACCCAAAATGTCACTTCCTCCCACATTCATGGATTCCTTAAATTCCAATTTTTCCCAGCAATAAGATAATAATAAATATATTGATTATTGTCCATTATAAACATATGGTAGAAAGAGCCCTAAATTGGGAGCCAAACTTCCTTGGAGAAAATTGTTTCACTTATCTGGGACTTTGCTTTCTCATCTGACCAATAAACAAGGTTGCACTGAGTTTCCTTTCCAATTTTGACACTCTTAGATCACATATGAAAGTTCTGTTTTAGTTTTTTTGCTGCTCTTGTCATTCTGGTTTTTAATAATTCTTCCATCACACATGGTGGATTTTGTGTGGTTTGTGTTCCTTTGTGCTGAAAAAGCCCTGAAACCACTCTCCTTGACTTTCTTTGGCAGGGAGCTTTCTGGGGGTTGATTTTTGGACTTGTGGTTGGTCTAACTCGTATGATTGCTGAGTTTGCCTATGGGACAGGCACTTGCATGGCGCCCAGTCAGTGTCCCGACATCATCTGTGGATGGCATTTCTCCTATTTTGCCATTGTCCTTTTCTCATTGACAGTCTTGGTTGTACTTGGTATTTCTCTGATGACAAAACCTATTCCTGACATACATGTAAGTATGAGTTTGCCTTTATCATCCTGAAATCATGCCCTTTTCCTGTCTTGTGCCTCAACTACAGATCCTGGATATGGAGGACTTTGAATCATATAAGCCTAGGCTCTAGATTCTCAGAGGGAGGGGTCATTTCAAAACATCTCGTGTCCGAACTGAACATAATAAGATGAAATGAAGTGGAGATAAGGGTGAAGGTTCACATTTGGGTTCTGAGAGATCGACTTTAGAAGTACAAGATGAGGGAGGCATGACCTAACAGAAGTTGCTCTGAAAAGTTCTTTTTGGGTGGTTTTAATGAACTGAAAGCCTTCAATGGGGCAGCAACTTGATCCGGCTGCCAAGAAAAGTGGGACTTTCCTACCCTGCACTGAGAGAAACAAAGTATCTGAGATTCCACCTGGAGTACTGTGTTCAGTGGTAGGAGACCCAATTTTAAAGGGATGTGGAGAAAGTACAGACCATCCAGGGGCAGGTGAACAGAGTGCCAGAGGGCTTGAAGTTCACATCTCAAATGTGAGTAGGTTGAAAGGACTGAGAATCTGGAGCCAGGAAAAGAGATCATTTAGATTCAAGGTAGGGGAGAAATGTGGTCGATGTCCTCAAGAATTTAAAGACTGCCTCATGGAAGATGGATGAAACTTGCTTAATTTGGTCTCAGAGGGCAAAACCAGAAACCACAAAAAGAAGTCCTAAAAAGGTAAGATGAGTCTCAAGGTCAGGAAAAACTTCATAGAACAAAATATGTCAAAATTTGGAGGGGTCTTGGCAGGTAGAATGTCAGAGCTGAGAGGAAACCTGAGAAGAAGGAGTGTCAAACCTGGGAGAGTCTTTAGAACGAAGAATGTGTGCTCTTGGAAGGTTCTGAGAACATAGAGCCAGGAAAGAATAAAGGCAGGCTTCCCAGAAGCAGGCACCACTTCATCTGAGGTTAATTCTAACATCTTTGGTGGGAACAGGTACTCATTGCCAGGATCACATGGCTAACTTCTGCCTGTGCTCTCTGGACAGCTGTACCGCCTTTGCTGGGCTCTCCGAAATAGTGAGGAAGAGCGCATCGACCTGAATCCTGAGCAGTATGGACAAGAGGAAGCTGGAGACGAGGCAGAAGAAGGTGATATTGTATTGTGCCCTAGTCTCTCTGTGTGCCCAGCTCCCCTGGGTTCTCTGAAGCCCTGCCTTCTAGCAAGGAATAATCTTTTTGACAAACTGGCTGAGACAACTTCCCATTTACTGAGACAAATGTGTCCTTAGAAGGACTCAGGGCACCCTTGTACATATGTTCAAGGTCACCTTGAAAATGGAATCTCCTTTTTCCTTCTGGGCTAAGGTGGAAACCTCTGGTGGTTTGCTTTTACCAGGATCTTGAGATTCCTGAGTTCTGAGGTTACTCTGGAGGACCCTTTCCTTTCAGGCTTATTTTCTCGAGTTGCTACCACATCAGGAAACAGATATTGTTTTCCTTAGGTTTTGTTCACTTGCCAGAAAAGCAGCTCCCTCCCAATCAGTTTTAGAGCTCACTGCAGCAGGGTGCACTGGCTAGCATGTTGTTCTTGGGGTCAGGGAGAGCTGACTTTGAATCCTGATTCTGATACCAGCTAGCTGTGGGACCACAGAGAAGTCACTTTATCTCACTGAGTCTCAGATTCCTCATCTGCAAAGTGGGCATAATGATACACATATTGCCCCTCTTCCCAGAGCTTTTGTGAGACCCAGATGACATCCTGGTAAAGAGCTTTGCCAACCTGACATGCTCTGTAGAAATGCCCACTAGGAGCACATTTCCTCACTGCTTGCCTCTCTTCCCTTTTCTCCAGATGGCCCAGAGGAGTCACAGGGGTGCTTCAGGAGGGCCTGGAATGCCTTTTGTGGGCTTCAGACAAAGAAAGGCCCCAAGCTGACCAAGGAAGAGAAGGCTGCTCTGGAGAAGAAGCTGACTGACATATCGGAAATCCCCTTGTGGAGGAACGTGGTGAATGTCAATGCCATCCTGGTTATGGCAGTAGGCATCTTCTACCACGCTTATTTTGCCTGAGTCCTGTTTGGGACTTCAGAGCAGGGTCAACCAAAGTTGGAATACTGACTTTCCTCCTCCTTGTTAGCCCCTCCTGAGCTGTGGAAGGGCAGCAAACAGGCATAATTGGAAACTGGTGAAGCTGGAAGTAAAAAAGAAAGGAAGAGAGGTGAAATGAGGGAAAGAGACGCACACAGAGACACAGAGACAGAATAGGTCTAAAAAGACTTCCCAGAATCTGAGGTCTAGAAAGGCTCTCATCTGGTCGGCTCATACCTGATCAAGAATCCCCTCTACAGACTCCCTGACTAGTCTGCCCAGCTTCTATTTCAGGATACCCGGTGATGGGAAACACATTACTGACCAAAGCAGCCTTTCAAACCACTCTGACAGGAGGAAAATTTTTGCCTCACATCAAGCCTAAATCTGCCTCTTGGGCACTCCCACTCTTCAGACCTAGTTTTGTTTTCTGAGACCCAGGAAGAATAATGTCTTAGCACCAATAAGAATAATCCAATTATGAGGCTCTATGAAAAAAAAAATCAGCCTTCTTATTAAGGTGCAGGAGCTCCCATCCTATCTTATGAATATAGGATCTGTTATACTGTGAAAACTGTTATCTCAAATAAATCTGACATCTATTAAATTCTATGACACTCTTTGATATTTGGATGGACCTTCTTCAGATGCATACTCTTGCCATTGAGGCTGATCACAGACCATTCAAGTTTCCTTATCAATCAAGCAACAAATATTTATTTGTTTGTTTGTTTGTTCATTGGTTAGTTTGTTTATTTCTTGCTTTTTGGAGGGCAATTGGGATTAAGTGACTTGCCCAAGGTCACAGGCATTTTTGTGTGTGTGTGTTAAGTTTCTGAGGCCACATTTGAACTTAGGTCCTCCTGACTCCAGGGCCAGTGCTCTATTCACTGCATCACCTAGATGTCCCAGCAAATATTTATGTGTGTCATGCAGTTCTTGTCTACATCCTTCTAGAAATCCTCCATGGAAGGCCTATTGATACAAGGCACTAGAGACCTTCCCTCCCCTGGGCCCTTCACCATAACACAGGTGCCCTTGAGCATCATGCTTTGCCCTAGATACATGACCTGCCCACCTCCTTTTCCAATTATCCATATCTCTGATGACATCTTGCACATATTTTATCATGAATCATAAATGGCAGCCTCCTCACCCCCACAGTGTGCTGTGCTGTACTTTAGGACATCAGGAATGTCATACAACATACAAAATCAATACAAAATACATGTCAGGTGACCTTAGAAAGAGCAGCATCAGCAATTGGGGCTGAGAGAGTGAGGGGGAATCAAGGAAGGCCTCCTGTATGAGGGGGTCTTCAGCTACGTCTTAAAGGAAGCCAGGAACTCTTAGAGTTTGAGGTAGCGAGGGAGAGCAATCCAGGCATGGGGAAGAGCCAGTGCAAAGTCAGAGAGGAAATGGAGTGTTGTGCAAGGAGCAGCAAGTGGGCCAGTATGTCTTGGTCATGGAATTCACTGAGGGGAGTAGAGTTTAAGGAGACTGGAAAGGGAAGATGATGGAGTAGGTCAAAAAATTGCAAACTCTTAAGATTTTCGCCCACAAATGAGATGAAATATCATCTTAGGGTGAACAAAGTGAAGGTAAAAATAAATAAGAATAAGGTCACAACAGGGGTCTTCCTGGGACAATTGGAGAAGATCAGAAGAAAACTTCCAGGATGAGGTTTGGTCTCTGTGAAGAGTAAACACCTCAAGGTACATGTTAACAATAAGCTGCAAGCCCTAAGGTTAGTTGGTTTGAGAGGCATCCTCACACAAGAATTTTTACTGTCAAATAGTGATGGAAGTCGGGCAACTGAGCCTGGGAAGATTGAGGGAACCTCTGGTGACTAGGAATGCCAGACCCAGCTGTGCTGTGAAGAGCAGCCTGGGAGAGAAGGAAAGAGCACAAGCCCAGGGATCGAAGAAGCAGTGGCACAGGATTCCCCTCCCTGCCGGCTGTGGGCATTTACAGGAGGCTAGAGATTTGGATTTGGTTCCAGGTTAGAGGGGAGAACTAAGATCTGGGGCAAGGGGCACCATCCCCCACACCCCAGGTCTAGGGGTGATTACAAAAATTAAACTATTACCACAAAATATGCACAAGCAAAGACAAAGAATTCAAACATAGATAGTTGTTATGGGAATAGAGAAGATGGGGTTAATCTTCAGAGGAGGATATTGAAGCAAAGACACCCTCTTCTACCCCAAAGAGTAACATCAAATGGTCACCTGCCCAAAAAGAATTCATGGAAGAACTTAAGATTTTAAAAATCAAGTGAGAGAGATGGAGGAAAAACAAAAAAAGAACAATATAAGAAAAACAAGAAGATTATGAAAGGAAAGTCAACCAATTAGAAAAGGAGATCCAGAATCTTAAGGAAGAAAATGAGACCTTGAAAATTAGAATTGGGCAAGGTGAAGTCAGTAAAGTTATAAGAGATCAAGAAATAAACAAAATATGAAGAATGAAAAAATAAAAGAGAAAGTGAAATATCTTCTATGAAAAACTGATTTGGAGAATAGATCAAGAAGAGAAAACATAAGAATAATCAGACTACCTGAAAATTATAATAAAAATATTTGATACAATAATACAAAAATAATTAAAGAAAATTGTCCTGAAGCATTAGAACAAGGAGAGGAGGAAGTAGAAATAGAAAAAATTCATTGAAAACCACTTGAAAGATATCCTATGAGGAAAACTCATAGCAATATTATAGTTAAATTCCAAAACCCCCAGTTCAAAGAGAAAATATTAAAAGCAATAAGAAAAAATCAATTTAAATATGATGGTGCTGCAATTAGAATCACAGAAGACCTAGCAACAGAGGCAGTAATGGATCAAAGGTCTTGGGCTATGGTCTGAAGACCCAGGCCCAGGAGGCTCTAGGTTGTACTCAGGGAGTTGCCAGAGGTGAGTGAAGGGGAGGGTGGAACATTGAGTTATAATGGATGAAGGGGAGTGGTGGAGCTGTGTTAGAAACAAGCCTACATGTCACAGGTACCATGGAATGTGACCAATCTATACAACCTCCCCTTCTATTTGTGCCATGGCTCTCTAGGCATCAGTAATAGGACTCTAATAAGGTAACTGACTTGTCCAGAGTCACACAACCAGGTTATCAGAGGAAGAATTCAAACTCAGGTCATCCTAGCTTCAAAGCAAGGTTTCTATGTTTGCTGCTTATTATTATTATTATTATTATTATTATTATTATTATTATTATTATTATTATATCAACATTTATATAGCATTGTAAGATTTGCAAAGTGCCATATATTAATCATCTCTTTTAATGAAACTCATAGTCCAGTAGAGGAGAAATATACCAATTCACAGATAAGAATAACACCCCATATTGCATTTACAATTTATTTATTGGAGGGAGGCAAAGCGCTATGTGAAGAAGATGCTGCCTGAAGGGCTCTGGAAAGCTGGAGAGGGTCCAGAGGTTGCAAGATCATTGGAGGATCTGTTGTTTAGCCTGGAAAAGAGAATGCTCAGGGAGGACTTGGAAGCTGTGACATGAATATACTGTGACATGAAAGTACTTTCTCTTGTACTTTATTTTTTTAAAGGAAGGTCTTACACTTTTAAGTTAAGTCCGCTAAGATCAACGGCTAATATTTATATAGCACTTTAATGTTTGCAAAGCTCTATACATACAAATTCAGTGCTAGCTAGACTGTGGAAAATCAGGCACATTGATTCACTGTTGATTGGAAATTAATCCAGATATTTTTAGAAAACAATGTGGAAGCATAGCATGACACAGTGAATAGAGATGACCTCAGGAAGAGTTGGTTTTAAGTCCTGTCTATGACACATACTAGCAGTGTGACCCTGGAAAGTTGTTAAACTTTTCGGGAGTTATAGAAAACTCTCTAAGACTGCAATTTACAGAACAGGTGTCCATCTGCATTGGTTATAATACAAAGCTCTATACATAATACATACACATATATGTATTGTGAATACTTACATTCATATATACACACAAAATCTCATTTGAATCTCACAACAGCCTTTTAAAATAGATGATCATATTATCTATATCTTACATATGAAGAAGCTGATGCCCAATTTTGTTGCCATTTAATATTGTCTTTGTTCACATAGTTACAGTCAGTTTGTATACCATATACAGTAGAGCTGCTTTCTTCATTTTCCATCACATCCTAAAATAATTCTGCTATTCCTTGAATTCTTTACATATGTTATTCACTGTGATGCAATAATGATCCATTTTATTCACATACAACAATTGACTTAGAAATATATAGCTTGCTCCTAACTTTTTGCTATTACAAATAGTGCTGCTGTGAATACTTTTGTACAGATACATATTTCCTTCCTGTCACCGGTTTTCTTGGGAGCATAAACCTAACAGTGGGATGATTGCATCAAAGTGTAAGAACAGTTTTGTAACTTTTGGGGTATAGTTTCATTTCCCCCTTTTAATTGGATCTGTGATTTCATTGGCCTAGGGAACTTTTAGTGAGGAAACTCCACCAACCAATGCAGGCGGACACCTGTTCTGTAAACTGAAGTCTTAGAGAGTTTTCTATTACTCCTGAGAAGTTTAACAACTTTCCAGGGTCACATTGCTAGTATGTGTCATAGACAGGACTTAAAACCAACTCTTCCTGATGTCATCTCTATTCACCGTGTCATGCTATGCTTCCATATTGTTTTCTAAAAATATCTGGATTAATTGCCAGTCAACAGTGAATCAATGTGCCTGATTTTCCACAGTCTAGCTAGCACTGAATTCTGCCCCCTGAAAGATCTCTCCTTCATTGGGATCTGATATATTCCTTCTGGGAATTGGAGGTAATTCAACATCTGTCTCCTAAACTGTGCGGCCAGAAATACTATTTGTTTTCTTTTGAAAAAATTTAAAATTCATTTTGACCTTAAATTGTAAAACAAGAACAACCAAAGAACACTTCCATGTACACAGTACTAATAAAGAAGATTTGATATAAAAACATTAATTTCTATTTCACACTTTTTACTTTTAAAAAACTATGTAATAAACTACACACCATTTTCAAAATTACTCTATTTTTTCTGTTCTTCCTTGTAAGTTTTATTTTTTCTGCTGCAAACTTTTAATTTTTTTATCTCTCCCTTCCCACCCTGCCCTAGAGAAGGTTACCATTAGACACAAATATATATGTACACACGCACATATACTATATATACATACATATACACACATATAAATACATACATATATATATATAGAGAGAGAGAGAGAGAGAGAGAGATGTAAAACCATGCTTATGTACTTCTATTTATTAGTTCTTTCTCTGAAAGTGGATGTCATCATCCTTCATAGGTCCTTTGTAGTTGATTTGAGTATTTATGATACTCAAGATGAAATAATTATTCCAAGTTGTTCTTTGAAGTCAATATTTTTTCAAAGGCAATATTTCTATGGCTGTGTACAGCATTCTCTTGGTTCTGCTTATTTCACTTTTCATTATTTCGTGTAAGTCTTTCCATGTTTTTCTAAAGTCAATCAGGTCATCACTTTTTATAGCACAGTAGTATTCCATCACAATCATCATACCATAACTGGTTGAATTCCCTTAATTTCTAGTTCTTCACCACCACAAAGAACTGCTATAAACATTGTAATACAGATGTGTTCTTTTCCTTTCCCCCTATCTAATTAATAATGAAACCTATGAGCCTATAGTCATTTCCTTGTAAAATTTGGACAAAATTGCCTATGAATGCCAGAAAAGGAATTCAGGAGTGTCCACAATTCTGAAACCATACATCTGGTTCTCAAACTGAGGCTAGTGTATGTAAAATTCTTCAGCAATTCTGTCTTAGTGAAAAAAGGGTCCATCATCTGTTCTGCTTCCTTATATGGCTACTGAAAAATATCATCCTCAGAATGGAGGGGAAGAATGCATTTAGGCCCAGATGTATTAAAGCATAATCTATGTAAGGCACTAGTCCCTACACAGGGCTGGGGAACTTGAGACCTCAAGGCCACATGTAGCCACACTTTGACTGAGTTCAAGTTTTATAGAATAAATCCTTTTTCTGTTTATTCTGTAAAGTTTGGATTTAGTCAAAGGGCCATACCTGAGGACCTAGAGGGTCATATGTAGCCTCAAGGCCACAGGTTCCCCACTCCTGTGGACTCCTTTTAAGACATCTTTGCTACCCATGAGTGATGAGTACCCATGAGTAAAACAAATGAATAAATGATAAAAGTATTTGCAAATAATGAATTTTATTTGTTTTTGAACCCAGAAGGGACCTTAAATATCTTTTAGTTCAACCCCCTCATGAGTCTCAGAAAGGTCATAGATTCTAGAATTGGGAAGGAACTTAGGACTTGCCTAGGATTATACAGAAAGTAAGTAGTAGAGTCAGAATTTGAACTCAGGTCCTCTGAATCCAAATCCAGTTCTGTTTCTACCATAGCACCAAAGCCTGTAAGGAATGAAGGGACAATGATTGTCATCATTACCATTCATAATCATATGACAGTACTTGATATCTCTCATATTAAGCTCTTACATTCACCAAGTGATTTATAATTTATAAAAGCACGTCCATATCCATTCATTGATGTGATCTTCACAATGGCCCTTTGAGGTAGGCAGGACAATTAGTGTACTGCACATTTTCCAGATGAGAAAAAGAAGGTCAAGGGATGGGGAGAATCCATTTACCTAATTTTTTGGTGAGAGATTAGAGACTAGAATCCTAGTCTCTTGATTCTGACTGCAGGACTGACTCAGTTCCGTGGGCTTGGCTCTCCCAACATCTTCTCTGGTGGATGAAATACTCCATTCTCTCAATAAGATATCACTGGAAGATCAGACTCAAAGCTGAATAGCAAGTTATCTCTGTTGCCATGCCACTTTTGTATCCCAGTGCATTTATCACGAATATCTGTCTGAATGATGATCAGATAACTCTGAAAGCCTGTCAGTCTGGGCATTCACAGAGAATCCATCCATGTATACATGTATCCCATCTATTCAACAAGAATTTATTAAGTACATATCTGTACCATACACCAGCAATTTTACAAAGGCGAAAAAGAAAACTTCCTGCCCTCAGGGAGCTTACATTCTATTGGGGGCATAGGGATAATAACAAAAATAGCTACCATTTATATAGTGCTTTATAACTTTACGCATGCCATCTCACTTGATGCTCACAACCCTGTGAGATAAGTGCTGTTATTATCTTATTTTTTTTTAACAAATGCTTTATTAACTTCTGGTTTACATCATTCATTTCCACCAGATTTTGAGTTACAGTTTTTCTCCCCCATTTTTCCCTACCCACCACCCCAGAGTAGCAGTCCCACTAGATGTCTCCTCATCCAATCTGCTCTCTCCCATATCTTCTCCCATACCCCCTTCGACTTTTCCATTAGGGCAAGGTGAATCTCTGAGCCCCAATGCCTGGACATCTTATGAAACATTTAATTTTAAAACTTCGATTTTCAGATCCATTCCCTTCCTCCCTTGTCACCCACTCCCTCTGAGAAGATAAGCAATTCAGTATGTGTTGTACATGTATAGCTATGCAAAATATTACCATGGTAGATATATTGTAAAAGACTGCTTATATTTCCCTCCCACCTATCTCACCTCCCACCTGGTCCATTCCCTACTTTGATCCTGTCCCTCTTTGATAGTGGGTACCCTGCAAAATTGACCCTGCAAAATGGCTTCTGTGCAGCGTTTCTTCAGGGGCTTTTTGCCCCCAGGGGAGGAAGCCAAATACTGGTCCCAAAGTCCATAGGGCACTAACCTCTCACTTTGTCCTAGGCATATCTGTGCTGATAATTCTGGAATTGCCTCAGCTGCTGGTGTTCTGGGGTCCCTCCAGCTGGCTGCTGGCCAGGCCGCCCTAGGGCTAAAACCACTGCTCACATGGGCCTGGGCTCAGCTCCCAGAGCACTGTGCTCTCCGTTCTCAGTGCACTGTGCTGCCTGCTCTCAGAGCGCTGTGCTGGCTGCTCCCTGCAGGGCTGCTGGGCTGTCCTCAGCAGGAAGTTAGCTTCTCTCTGGGTGCTGGGGCTCCAGAAGTTGTTCAGATTCCACTTTCACATTGTTTGGAAGCTGTGTGGGGCAGAGCGCCTTGGAAGTGCTGTTTCTACTCTGATATCTATCCTTATTTTTTTATACAAGGAAAGTGAGGCTGATAGAGATTAAGTGACTTTGGTTACACAGAAGACAATACAAATATCATCTAATTTAAGGAGCCAGAGAGGAGTGATTAGTATCACAGGTAAGAAAATGCATGTATTTTCGAAAGGGCCTTATTAAAAAAAAACTCAACTTTTCCCTTGTTATAAATTCATCACCCTGAGTTCCCTGTGTAATCTAACCTACTCTGGTAGAGTAGTGTCTGGTTTCACAACCATGGACAGCTTCCTGGGCACCTTCAAGCATTTTCCGGGATTTATATCCAGTTTTGCCAACGTTTTACAAAGTAATTAAAGCCATCCTATTTTCACAGGTTTTAGTGTAGAAGGACGCTCTGGGATCCTCTAGTTTGGGAGAATCATTCCAAACCTAGCCTCAAGGAACTTTCAGAGCTCATTAGGACATTAGTGGAATAAAGAAGTCATCAGCACTAACATTTATAGGATTATCAGTAGTAGAATAGGGCACAAAGGGCCATTCTTATCATTAGGACAACATAGGTTCAAGCCTTGCTTCTGTCACCTGCTAGTGATGTGACTGTTGGCAAGTCACTTAACATCTCAGTGCCCTGGGCAATTTCCAAATATCCTAAGTTGCAAGACAAGTTGCTAATATTCATCTCTAGAGGACACTTCCTCACTGGGAGTTCACTACACCAATAAAATCATGCAGCTGGAAACAAGCAGAAAAATCCCTAAAACATTTACAAAGTTCTTTATGGCTGCAATATATACCTTACCATATGAGTGCTTGAATTGGAATTAAGAGAACTGGTTTCAAATCCTGCCTCTCACTTATTCACTATGCCACTATGGGCAAGCCTTGGTTTCCTCATTTGCAAAATAGTAATAATAGTATCTGTTTCATGAAGTTGCTGTTAGCATAGAGTGAAAAATAGGTAACACACTTTGAAAGCCTTAAATCTCTAAAGATATGTTCGTTCTCATCATTATCATCTCGTTTTCTCATTATAACAAGTTGTAAGTATCATTACTCATCCTGGATCCCAGGGATCTTGGCCCAAAATTAAAGCTCTTTCCACTCCTCTTTGCTGACCTCACTGATGACAAGTTGGACACATTTCTGAAAATATTTTAATATCATTTTCATTTCTGTAAACAAGAGTGGAGAAAGTCACCCTTAGCCCAGCTAGTGAACAGAAAGGAAATTGCTCTCTTAATAGGCGACTGGCTATCTCTATACTATTTTCAGATTTCTCCACCTCCCAAATCCCATAGTTCTCTTGTGTTTCTTTGGCACAGAAGTTTTTGAAGAAAATCAGAGCTAGTTCAGGAAGGCCTATGAAATATTCTGTTGACTGGACCAGAAAAAGAGAGACAAGCTGACCAAGGAGGTAGAGGCCATCGAGATGAAGCTGAGAGACAAATCAGAGGGCTTCTTGTGGAGAAATATTTTCAACATCAGTGGCATCATCCTCCAGGCTGTGACTGTTTTCTATCATGTTTTCTTTGCATAGATTCAACTGGCCCTCTGCTGCAAACCAGATTCCCAAAGGCCAACCTATCATCCTTTCTCCATCCAATGGATTCTATATTGTGCTGTCATGGCAGAGGGGGAGAGACAGGAATACAGTTGCAAACTATAACTAAGAATAAGAGTGCATATATTTGTAATTAGAGCCTATACAAATGAAGATAGGTTTCTCATTGTTAAATTATATTTGAAGCAAAGTGAAGAAAGGTGCATATACTAAAGCCCCCTAAAGCAAGAGGGAAAGGCCATTTTGGTTTCCATACAGATTAAGTACCTACCATTCTGCTAGGTGCTGGAAAGATAAAGATAAAAACAAAACCATTCCTGATGATGTGGGCTAGTGATTTTGGTTCCCATGAGATTGGCTGCATTTTGGCCCTAGGAATCAGAGAAGCCCATCTGATAACTGACAGAAGAGTGGGGTAGTTGGTGATCCTGAGACTCAAACTCAGACTCTAGAGACATACTGACTCTGGGTTACCTTGAGCAACCTCCTTCCCCTCTCTGAGCCTCAATTTCCCCATTTATTAAATGAGGGCTTGGACTAATGTCTTTCTAAGGTCAACCCTAATAGTTATAGTTGTCCCAAAGGGGAATGGGCTACCTTGGGAACTGGTAAGTTCCTTTTCCTTGGAGATACTCAAGGAAGAGGGAAACACACTCAGTCATATTATTATGGAGATTTTTTCCCCATGTGGATTAGACTATGTGGCCACTTGGGCTTCTTTCCCTTCTCAAATTCTCTGATTCTTTGACTAGATGGTCTCTGTAGATGCCTTCCATTTCTAACACAAGAAACAGTCTGGTACAAAGGAAAGATCAGGACTTAAAACCAATCTCTGACACTGGCTGGCTATGTGATCCCCCCTCTTTCTTTTTGTTTCCTTTTATTTGTTGTGAATTCACCTTTTGTACTTGCCACATGTTTAAAGGCTGGAAGGATTGTATATCTGTTGTCTATCAAAGAAAACTTTTTTGACCATTTTTGTGCCTGGTTTACTGAATGCCTCAGCAAAATGTATAAAGGAATGTGAGTATATTAGTATTAGAGATGAGTTCATACACGAGGTAATGGGAAGGAGGAAGTGTTTTGCAACCATTGCTTCCTTTGCCTCTTTCCTAATGGGGCAGGGTTGGAAAAAAGCAACTCAGGGTGTAATGTCTGGGTATGCCACCAGATGGTGTGCAGAGCTTGAATTAGTTCAGTTCCTTCAGTTAGTTTTCATTAAGTGCAAAAGAGATAGAGTACTCTAAGTCCTGAGTTCCCCTTTTAGTCTTTCAAATACACAGATAAGACTTGCCTGGGTCCTCAGTACCTCAGCTCAGACTTTATCTATTCTAGTCTAAAGGTATGAAGATCCCCAACAATCCATCATAATTCATCATGATGGCTCAGCCCCCATCCTATTTTATAATCTCATTCCTTCACCAATTTCCTTCACCAAAGACCACAAATCTTTCTAAAAGGTATATAGTGTAATATATGCTCTGAGGTACTTATCCCAACTAAAGTATGGCTACTATATCTCCTTAGAGTTCTAGGAATGGACCTAGAAGATCAAGGAGGGTTTTTCCTAGTATTGGAACTCACAAGCCCATACTGATATACTTCTCTCCAAAATTATTAGTTGCAAATGAATTTAATTTTCTACTAATTCTAGTAGCATCATGACTTGTTCTTCATAATAAGTCTTGACTAATTATGTAACATCCATGCTAGTTTTAAGTAGCTTTTAGAAAAGCAGTATGTACCAAGGCAATACAACAGGAGCAGTTAGCACAAAGCACCTCCCTTTGCAAATCATCTGATAAACTGTCCCATCTGGATATATGGAGTCCAAAAAGAAGTCCAAGCTTCGAAAGAACACATGGAAATTCACAGATCCTGTTAGCTAAAAGCATTTTCTCCCTTTTGTAGGGGTGCTTAAGAAATTTTCCTCAGTCATGGTGTAACTCCTTTTTTCTGCTCTTTGTGGAGCTGTGAACATGTTTCTCTGCATCATATCTAAGTTCTGTTGTTCAGAGAGGAAGTGGGGTGATGCTAGGAAGCTGATAAGACCTTCCAAGTTCTTTGGATCCTTCAAAGCTCAAACAATCCTCCTCCAGATGAAGAGGGTGGAGAAGGAGACCAGGACTGAGGCCAAACCAAGGTTTCTCCTTTCCTCACACTCCCTAAATGATTCTTCCTCAGTGTCTTACTTAATTGTTACAATTGCCCTAATCTCTAAAATAATTCTAGTTCTGGATTATCTCAACATTTTATAAGAGACCATCAGAGTGTGACATGATTCCTGTGCAAGATAATTCTAGTTCCTAGGAATATTCAAATTTAATTTAACATGTTTGATTGATTGAATGAGATTTATTTTCACCTGTTGAGGTATGAGGACACTTACTTTAAGTGCTCCAGGGAAACTCAATTGATTTACACAGTTTATTCCAACATTACAACCTTATATTGGAGTAAGTTTGACTTAATGACATGAAAAAGTGTAAGATTAAAATACAAATTAGAAATTCCACTGCTCCCAGTGAGGTCTGAAATCTCAACTTTCCAGACAACTCATTGTTTCCAGTAAATACAAAGTCAGCATCTGGTTTGTTTGTTTTGTCTTGTTTTGCTTTTTGGAGGGCAATTGGGGTTAAGTAACTTGTCCAAGGTCACACGGCTAGGTTTTTGTTTGTGTGTTAAGTGTCTGAGGCCAGATTGGAACTCAGGTCCTTCTGACTCCAGGGCCAGCACTCCACTTACTGTGCTACCTAGCCACCCCGTCAGCATCTGTTTTATGTCTCTCTGAGCACTGACATCTGGCCACCCCCTAATAAGCTATCACATCTCAATTTCCCAGCCATTCTTCTGAGTTTTCTGTTTTTCCTGATATGTTCAAAGGCCATGTAGGGAAAGGATAACACCTTAAGTATTTTGGTATCAAAAATAAAGGGTACATGGTAGACTTTATGTGAATTTTACTGTCTTATCAGCTTCAGTCATGGCAGCACAAAATACAACTTTATTGATTGAATATGAGAGGAGAGAGGGAAGAGTTGAGGATGACTCCTATGTTTAGAACCTGGGTGACTGGGAAAGTGGTGGTACTTTTAACAGAAACAGGGAAGTTAGGAAGAGGATAGATTTGGGGATAGACAATGAATTCTGTTCCGGACACATTGAATTTGAGGTATTGTTGGGATGGACAAGTTGAGATGCTCAGCAGGGAGTTGATGATGTGGGAAAGATGTGTGCTGGGTGCATCAATTTGGAAACCATTTGCATAGATATGAATATAAAGACTGACAGAGAACTATGAGAGAATAAGAAAGAAATTAAGAGAGAAAAACAAAGACACAGAGACACACAAAGAGAGAAAGAGCCAGAGATAGAAATTGAGCCAGGTCTGAGAGATAGAGCCCCGGGGTTCTTTGAGAAAAGGATGGGACTGATGATACAATAAAGGTGATTTTGAAGGAGCAGTCAAACAGGGAGGAAGAGGACTAGGAGAAAGAAGTATTATAGAAACTAAGGGAGGAAGGAAGTGGCTAACTGTGTCAAATGCTATGAAGAGTTCAAAAGGGCTAAGGTCTGAGAAAAGAGCACTGGATTTCACAATTGAGAAATTATTGGCAACCTTAGTGAAAGCAATGTAGTGTCATGGAGAGGTCAGAAGCTGGAATGCAAGATGCTGAAAAAAGAGATGAGGAGATTGAGGCACAGATTGCAGAAAGCTTTTTCTAGGAGTTTAGTTATATAAAGGAGGAGTGATATTGAACAGTAACTTGAAGAGATGGAAGGGCCAAGAAAAGGTCTTTTTTTTAAAAGATGAGTGAAATTTGTACATGTTTGTAGGAAGCAGAGAGGTAACCAGTGGGGAAAGAGAGACTGAAGATATACCATTGAAACATTCAATAAATGCAAATATATCATAGAGAAAATCAAGGGGAGGCCAAAGATGTAGTGGGAATGGAATAAAAACACACACAATACATATACACACATCACTACTGCATGTGCTTTGTTTTACAAAATACCAAAGTGTGGTCTAAAAAGGTAAGGAAAACAGGGAATGGTGAAAATTTCCTAATGCAATTAACAAATCGACATATTTCCACAAACACCTGCTTATCTTTTTACATGTCTATCCCCTCTAGATCAACAAGAAGGATTACTTTAAAGCAAAATAATGAAAAGTGGAAGTGATGAATAAATTTAAGTGATTTGATCTGGTAGAAAGAGTACCTGAAGGACTATGGAAAAGCATTTCAAAGAAAGAGAGAAGCCAAAAAGCAAAATAGCTGTCTGATGAAGCTCTACAAACAACCAAAGAAGGAAAGGGAAAGCTATGCCCAACTGAATGCAGAATTCCAGAGAGTAGCAAGGAGAGATAAGATTTTCTTAAGTGAACAATGCAAAGAAAGAGAAGAAAACAATAAAATGAGAAAGACAAGAGATCCCTTCAAGAAAATTAGAGATGTCAAGAGAAAGTTTCATGCAAAAATGGACATGACAGGAAACAAAAATGGTAGAGATCTAACAGAAGCAGAAAAGATTAAGATGTGGTGGCAAGAAAACACCAAATAACTGTATAAGAAAGATCTTTACATTACTGATAACTACAATGGCATGGTTACTGATCTAGTCAGACATCCTGGAGAGGGAAGTCAAGCAGGCCTTCAGAAGCTTTGCTAATAATAAAGACAGTGGAGGTGATGGAGTTCCAACTGAACTATTAAAAATCCTTAAAGATGATGCTGTTAAAGTGCTGTACTCAATATACCAGCAAACTTGGAAAACTCAACCATGAACACTGGATTGGAAAAGATCAGTTTATGCCCCACAACTAAGGGAGAGTGATGCTGAGGAATGTTCAATTTTTTTAAACAATTGTGCTCATTTCACATGCTAGCAAGTTTGTGCTAAAGATTCTGCAACTTAAGCTGCAGCAATATATGAACTGAGAATTACCAGCAGAGCAGACTAGTTTTCAAACAGGCAGAGAAACTAGAGACCAAATTGCCAACATTTGCTAGATTATGGAGAAAGCAAGAGAGTTCCAGAAAACATATATTTTTGCTTCATTGACTATATTAAAGCCTTTGGCTTTGTGGATCACAACAAAATGTGGCAAGTCTTCGATGAGATGGGAGTACCAGATCATCTTACTTGCTTCCAGAGGAATCTGTATGAGGGCCAACAAGCAACAGTTGAAACTGAACATGGAATAGACTGGTTTAAGATTGGAAAAGAGATACAACAAGGTTGTATATTATCACTTTATTTATTTAACTATATGCAGAGTACATCATGCAAAATGCCAGCTGGATGAATAAAAAGCCAGAATTAAGGTTGCTGGGAGAAGTACCAGCAACTTCAGATACGGAGAGGATACCACCCTGGGAGCATAAAATGAAGAGGAATTAAGAAACATTTTGATGAGGATAAAAGAAGAGGTTGCAAAAGCTGGCTTAAAGCTTAACATAAACTCCACCCTAACCCCAAGATCTTGGCAACCGGTCCCATCACTTCTTGGCAAATAGAAGGAGAAGAAATGCAAATATGTCAGATTTTGTATTCTTGGTCTCAAAGATCACTACAGATGGCTACTGCAGTCATGCAATTGAAATATACTTGTTCCTCATAAAAAGCTATGGGAAATCTGGATAGCATACTAAAAAGCAAAGATATCATACTGCTGAGAAAGGTCCAGATGGTCAAAGCAAGGTTTTTTCCATTAGCAATGTATGGCTGTGAGAGTTGGATCATAAGGACAGCTGTGTACTGCAGAATCAATACTTTTTGAATTGTGGTGCTTGAGGAGACTTTTTAGAGTTCCTTGGATAGTAAAAAGATTAAATCAGTCAATAACTATAGCAATTAAATCAACCTACCGGACCTCTATTGGAACAGCTTCTTTCCTGGAGAAATTCAACTAGAGGACCGATGGAAAAAATGTGGCCCCCTCTTCTTCCTTGTGACCATGGCCTTTATTATAGGAAGTCCCTATTAATTGTTAAATTGCTGAGAATTACCAGAAGAGCAGACTAGTTTTCAAACAGGCAGAGAAACTAGAGACCAATATCCTTTTATCCTAATTGTTATGGATCCTCACTACCAGCCCTTGGGAACAGAACTGACTGACCTGTATGACCTGGTGGTGTCAAGGGTTTGACACACGCTCAAAAGAAGTGGGAAATGTTGCGCTGGGTTTTCTCCATCCCCCCTACCTCAAGGAAGTGAGCAGACTGCTGGGTCAGCTCTGCCCTCCACCACTGTGTCTCCACCCTTTCCCAGTCAGCTCACCTGCATAGAAGTGGGAAGGCTTCTGGATCAGGCATGGGAATTTCAAGGTGTACTGACCAATCACTGCTTACGTAAGGTCCCCTTTATAAGCTGAGGCTCTGCCCCATATCAGGGCTATTGCTGGCTGCTGCTACTGCTATTGCTGTGCCTGGGACCGGTGGTAGTAACTGCTCAGCCCTCCTGTGGCCTGATCAGCCAACATGGTGTTTTAATAAAAGGTCCACTCTAAATTATTACTTGGGTCTTGCTCATGCTAATCAAGGTACAGCACCTAGGAAACCTGCCCCAAAGCAGAAAGCCAGAGCCAGGCAGCAAACATGCCAAGTAAACCTGTCCAAGCCTGCTACCTGAAGCCCATAGTCCAGAAGGACACCCTTCTGTCCAGTTCTTGAAATAGATTTGGGAACTTTCCAGCTGTGTAACAATCTGATCCCTAGACAACAATAGTTAAGCAATGCTATCCTTTGGCTTTTGTATTCTCCCTGCTTGTTCCCCTTGGTGATATTTATGTTGTGGCTTTTGTCTATATAAACCCTGAGATGTATATGCTTGGGGCTTCCTGATTTGGATATGTGACCCCTCACAGTCCCCAGGTTAATAATGCTCCACAATAAATTCCATTTAATATGAAAAAAAATTCAACCTATTCACCGGAAGGTTAAATACTGAAGTTGAAATACTTTGACCACATGAGAAAATAGGACTCATTGAGAAATCCCCTGACACTTGGAAAGATTGAAGACAAAGGGAAAGGGGATGGTAGACAATGAGATGGTTTGGTAATGTCATGGAAACAATGAACATGAACTTGAACAGACTTCCAGAGAGAGTGGAGGATATAGTTAATTGATCAGGGAGAGCTGGACATGACTGAATGACTGGACAACAACAACAGCAAAATATATATATAAACAAAAAAACTAGAGATTGAGCCATATGATCTAGTTCTGTTCTAGGTCACTTCTGGAGTACTGTTCAGGATACCCACTTGTGTATGGACATAATAAATTATACTAAAGTTATGTCGTATTGGAACAGAAAATACAAAACAAATATTTACAATACCCAGCAGGTGGCAGCAGAGATCTCTTTTAGCGTCACTGAGACAACATTTGTACTAAGTTGAGTTACGGAATCTCTGAATAATTGTGTGGGGAGAGGTCTCACAGTCTGTGTTGTCCATTCTGCCCTTGATCCAGAATCACTTTTTCAATATGTCCCCCTGGTTAGCTTACTTTCCCTTGAAGAGCAGAGAAGGTGAATGGATTAATCATTTATTAAGCACCTACTATTCAGCCCCACTTGGTTTGGTTAAGAGGGAACCCACCAGAACCCATGGGACAGCTCTGACGCTGCAAAAGTTCTCCTGACAGGCAGCCTAAATATGCTTTGCTGTAACTCACCCACTGTTCTTGTTTCTGCCTTCTGAGGCCAAGGAGACTAATTATTTAAAAATAATAATAATAATTTGGGGTGGCTAGGTGGCGCAGTGAATAAATAGAGCACCGGCCCTGGAGTCAGGAGGACCTGAGTTCAAATCCAGCCTCAGGCACCTGACACACTTACAAGCTGTGTGACTTTGGGCAAGTCAGTTAACCCCAATTGCCCTCCAAAAAGCAAATAATAATAATAATTTGTATGGCTCTCTTTGGGAATGAAGGTGATAAAAACAAAAGATATCAATACATTTGAAGTCATTAAAAAGAATTAAATTGAATTAAAAATTAAAAATAATGAAATTGAAATCATTAAAAATAATGGTAACTTTTGTCTTTACATCTTCTTCCAAACGTGTCCCTCCCCTCTTCCTTATTTATTCATCCATTCCTTGTAACAGGAACTGAAAAAGAAAGAAAACAACAAAAGGCAGTTCGGTAAAATCAATCAACACACTCACTGAGTCTATTGGCAAAATAATAAGAACTACCATCTAGATGCTGTTGTAAGGTTTGCAACATACTTTACAAACATTGTATTTCATCCTCACAACAACCTGGGAACTAGATACTATTATTATCCCCATTTTATAAATAGGGAAACTGAGGTTGAGAGAGGTCAAGCGATTTGTCCAGGGTCTCACATCTAGTAAGTGTCTGAGGCAGGATTTGATTTTGGATCTCCCTGACTTCAGGTCTAATGGTCTATCCACTATGCCACCTGGCTTCCCAGTCCATTTTGGGGACAAAGCTTTGCCATTATAATTTCATAAGAAACAGCTTCTTTTGTTCTTCCTTTCATTTACATTGTTGCAGTGGTTGTAGGGTAGCTAAGTTGTGGGGTGGGAGTCAGGAAGACTGTTTCCATTACGTTCTCACATCAGTTTAGTCATTCCCCAATCGATAGGCATCAACTTTGTTTCTGATTCTTTGCTGCTACAAAAGTATAAGCAAAACAATTCTAATCACTTTTCCTGAATACCTGAAGACAGCTGTCATGTTCCCTTGAGTCCTCTTTTCTCTCCATTAAACATACCCCATTCCTTCAGCTGAGGGTTTTCATCATCCTCATTGTCCTTCACTAGATGATCCCCAACTTGTCCATGACCTTCCTAAAATGTGACTTTCAGAACCAACATCTGGCATCTGATCAAAGCAACACATCAGAACCACAGACTATCAGAACCTCTGAATCAGGGATGTCAGAGGCCACCCAGTTCAATCCACACCCAAACCAACATTTTCTCTTCAACATGGTAACCATTTAGTATCAATTGGGATTTATCCTGAGGTTGGAGTAGAAGATGAAGGAGCTGTCTAGCTCAAAGAGGGTCTCCCATCTAAGAAATGTTATGATTTTCTGATTCTTTTTTTTTTTTTTGGAGGGCAATTGGGATTAAGTAACTTGCCCAAGGTCACACGGCTAGGTGTGTGTGTGTGTGTGTGTGTGTGTGTGTGTGTGTGTGTGTGTGTGCGTGCGTGCGCGCGCGCGCGTTAAGTGTCTGAGGCCGGATCCGAACTCAGGTCCTTCTGACTCCAGGGCCGACTCTCTATTCACTGCGCCACCTAGCCGCCCCGATTTTCTGATTCTTGGCATGCTACTTTCTCCATCTGTTTTCATCAGCAAATTTCTTAGGTGAGGCAGCTGCTTCATGAGTTAGGAAAAAAAGGTGCTCCAGGCTCTTGCTTTCCTGCTGTGTCAACCTGGCTATAAGACAATTTCTACCATTTTGTGTGAGGCTCCTTACAATCAATAGAATGCGTACCTGTTAACAGCTTTGTGACCAGAGGTAAGTCTCTACCCATCTCTGAGTCATAGTTTTCTTCTCTGTAAAATGATGTGGGAGGAGGTTGACTAAATAATATCTAAGGCTGCTTTCACTTCTAAATCCTGTGGTCTTATAAGAGAATTCCCTATCCTTGAGAACCTTTCAGCTTCATTGGGAAGCCAGGATTTCAATTCCTGAAGTATTTAATTTAATTCAATTGGACAAACATTAAGTGCTTACATAGTTCCAGGAACTGTTCTCAGTGCTGGAGCTCCAAAGAGGGGAAAGGAAACAGTCCTCTTCCTTAAAGCCAATACATTCTATGCGAAGGAGGTGAGGAGGGCAATTTTATCCTATGGAGAACAATACAAGAGAAGATACTGTAGCAGCAACCACACTGACATATTCAGGATGGCTGCTAACACAAGTTCTTAGATCTGCTTTACTAGGAAAATAGGGGTCAACAATATTTTTAAATTACATTCGTTAATTCAGGGAGGTGGGGGGGGGGGAATCAGCACACTGAACTTCAGAGAAAATCGAAATAAAGAAAATAGAGAGAATAGAAGCAGAGAAATAAAGACAAACAGACAGGGCTTCTAACTGTCTGAGAAATTAGCACGGATCAACAGACAGATCCAACTGTCTGACCAAGGAAATACATACATAGTTACCAGAGAGAGAAGCACCAACACTTGGGTTTTTCAAAGCTGAGGGGCTCCTTAACAGTTATTCAGAGTCTCATCTGGTCAAATCACAAGAGCACTCTTCCAATGAGTAAGCACCAAAGCAAAATGCTAACTTCTGAGTATATATATCCTTCTTCAATGCTGAGGGCATTGCAACCCTCATGACCCACTGCCAAATTACAAAGTAACAAAAGGTGTGGTGCTTCCTGAAAAAACAAGCCTTCCCTAATCAAGCTTCCCTTAATGGACTCCACGTGAAGCCTATTAATGGGCAGGAAGATCTTATATCCTATTAACATTACAGATGCCGAAGATATTAAACACAGGACAAAATAATAAAGAGTCAAATATATGTGATCTACTCCCCAAAGTCTATGCATTAGCTGTATGACAATATTTCTGAACCTCAGTTTCTCCATCTATAAAGTAACGGACTTGGATTAGATAGCCTGTAACGTTCTTTCTGATTCTGCATCCATGATCCTTTGTGGCTGCTCTTACTCCTATTAGATAAGGGACCAGAACTCATGGTCCAGACAGTGAGTGCCATGGAGAGTCAGGAGTGGGAGAGAGCAACATTAGCTAGAGTCATTGGGGAAGGCTTCCTCAAGGATCTGCGACTTGAAGTAAACTTTTAATCTTGGGTAGGACTTGGATAGCTAGAGAGTAAAGGGCAGGGCATTCCAGGAAAGGAGATCCTGAGCAAGTCCCTACTTTTTTCTAGGACTCAGTTTCTTCACCTGTTAGAAAATAAGTAGCTTGGCATCATAGACAGAGTGCTGGACTTGAATGAAGGAAGTCCTGGGTTTGAATTCCACCTTAAGTATTAACTATGTGTATGTTCATGAGAAAGTCACAGTCCCTTGTGGATCACAGAACATGGTGAATAATACTCCTACAACCTTTGTTAATAATAATAGCTGGCATCTCTATATTGCCTTAAGGCTTGAAAAGTGCTTTACCATGTTGTTCAGTCATGTCTGACTCTTCCTGACCCCATTTGGGGTTTTCTTGGCAAAGATACTGGAGTGGTTTGCCATTTCCTTCTCCAGCTCATATTATAGATGAGGAAACTGAGGCAAACAGGATAAAGTGACTTGCCCAGGGTCACACAGCTAGTGTCCAAGACCAGATTTGAACTCATAAAGATGAGTCTTCCTGATTCTAAGCCCAATTACTTGCAGAATCTTAACTGATTTTTTCAATGGTGATGATTGTGTGTATGGTGTTCTATTATGGAATTAATTTTACATATGAGAAAATTAAGGTTTGAAGAGTTGCGTAGGGCCACCTAGTTAGTAAATGTCTGAAGTGGGATTTGAACCCAGGACTTCATATATCCAAGTCCATTGTCCTGTCCATTATCTCATGCTGACTTATAAAGCTCAAGAGGCTTTAGAAAATGGAGTTGTTACACAGCCCCATTCTACTTTACAAGTGAGGAAGCTAAGGACCAAAGAGGGGAAGTGATTTGCCCAGTGTCATGGAGGAGGTTGGCAATATGGCTGGGGCTAAAATGAGGTGTTTGGAATAGACAGCCTCCAAACTCTCTTCCAACTATATGAAGGGTGCATGGGGCCAGATAAGGGAAGGCTATCCTTTTCAAGACTAGGTTGTCTGATGCCTTCTGCAGAAGTCACTCGACTAGCCAGGGGATGATAAGTGATGATGATACTAATGAATCTCAAAATATGACCTTTTTCACTATATGATGATGGACTGTTCACTAACCAGGCTGCTACATTGAAGAGCGGAAGAGAATTTTTTTTTTGCTCTTTTTTTGGAGGGGAATTTTGGGGTTAAGTGACTTGCCTAAGGTCACATGGCTAGTTTTTGTGTTGTGTCCAAGGTCAGATTTGAACTCAGGTCCTCTTGACTCCAGGGCCAGTGCTCCATTCACTGTGCCACCTAGCCACCCCTTTTTATGTTTTTTTTTGAGGGGAAGAGAATTTGAAAGCATCATTTCAGAACTGGGAGGAAGGGGCTGAAGAGGCTACCTAGGCCAGGGCCTTCTTTGTATGGAGAGAAACCTATAGGTCAAGTAGGAGCAAAAGGACAAATAACAAACTGTGAGTTGTAGTAGCTGCCCTCTGAGAAACCAACCTGCCAGTTTTAGTTAGACATTTGCTGCTGCTTCTTCCTTCTTCTTCCTTTTCCTTTCTTCTTCCTCCTCCTCCACTTCCTCCTCCTCCTCCTTCTTCTTGTTCTTGTTGTTCTTGTTCTTCATCTTCTTCTTCTTTCTCTTCTTCTTCTTCTTCTTCTTCTTCTTCTTCTTCTTCTTCTTCTTCTTCTTCTCCTCCTCCTTATCCTCCTCCTCCTCCTCCTCCTCCTCCTCCTCCTCCTCCTCCTCTCCCTCCTTCTCCTCTTCCTCCTTAATGTGGTCCCTCTGACCCCATGAGAAGTCATACCCTTACATGTGGGTGCTCTATCCAAAAGAATATAACTTTTGGTCACTTATATCTTGTAAGATATCTTGGCATTTGGGGGCTAGATTTTTTTAATTCCCTATTTATTTTATCTTTTTCCCCCATAAATACGGAAAAAATTAATTCCTTGTCTTGAAGTTTTCATTTTTGATTTCTGGAAATATAGTTCTGAAAGAACAGACTTTGGAAAAAACCAATTGTGATTCAAATGGTCAACTACTTGACTATACCTTTAAACCAAAATCACTCTGACTTTCACTGAATTGCCAAAATAAGTTCCAGCCTAAGCTTCTCTTCCTCATTGTTTGGGTTTTGAGGGCTCAGAGTGAGTGTAAATAATCATTGGTTTTTGTCCTAGCCAGGAATTGTGAGGGTCTTTCCCTCCAAATGATTCTTTTGTGATGGCAAACTAGTCCACCTCAATTCTTATCCATCTTTTAATGGCATTTCCTCAGACAAACAGACCTGGGAAAGACCTTAATTTAGAAAGGCTGGGTCACCCACTGCATCCTGGGGCATCTCCAAGTAACCTTGACTTTTGTCTTACCACTGGACTCTGATGACTTTGGAGGAAAGAGTGAGGCTGGTGACTTTGTGCAGCTCTGCCTCACTTAAATACAATCCACTAAAAAGTCAAGACATCACCCTCATGATGTCATTGGTCTTCCTTAAAAATGAAGAACAAGTGAGCAACAATGACAATAGCAACCACAATGGCCACAAACTCAACAAGGATGCTACTGATGCCTTTAGATGTGTAGCAGGATTTTCTTTTCTTGTTTTTTTCTTTATTTCCAGCATTGTTTAGAATTCTCTTGTTCTGTTTTCTTTAGATTCTGAGAATATTCAGGTCCTGAATTCACCCACAATCCACAGGGCTTTGTAAGAGGATGTAAAGCTCCCTGTGAGTCATCAATGTTATATGAAAGCCAAAAAAGTCAATGTAATCTTAGGATCAAAGATTCAAAACTCGCAGTCATCTGAGGCCTCAAATATGGGATCCATCCCCCTCATCTCACAGAGGAGAATGGGAGATGCAGATAAGGACAAATGACTTACCAAAGTCATGCAACTCGTAAGTGGTCTTGGGAAAGTCACTTCTAAGATTTACATAAATAGAACCATAATGCCTTAGTGTTGTCATGTCTGCCCTAGTCAGACTATGTAGGGAGGATTGTGTTCAATCCTGGGCACCACAGTTTAGGGATCACATCCATAAGCTGGAGTTTGTCTAGAGGAGGGTAGTTAAGGACCTTGAATTAATGTCATATGGGGATCCAATGAAGGGACTGAGAAGGGGTTTTCCCTGAAGAAGAGAAGACTCAGGGGGAACATGGTGGCTTCATTCTTAAATACTATTTAAGCTGGAAGGCTATCATGGGGAAGAGTAAATAGATTTGTTCTGCTTGACCCAGAGGGCAGAATGGGCCGAGTTTGAAAGAGGCAAATTGTGATGGAAAACTTCCTAACAATGAGAGCTGTCTCATGGCAGGTGGTGGCTGTGGCGCCTCCCCTCTTGTTGGGGGTCTTTGTGCACAGGGTAGGTGGCCACTCATCAGGAATGGGGTAAAGGGATTTTGAATGGCCTCGAGGATTGGCTATTTCTGAGATTCCTTCTAGCTTTGAGATGCTATGATTTAGCTGAAACACAGATAAAAAAAACTGTGTGAAACTGCTCACATGTTTGTCATGGCAAAGGGCCATTAAAATCTCTGGTCAAACATTGAATGAGTAGATTGCCCAAGGGTTGACCCCTTTATTATCGCTCAATGACATACTTCTTTCATTTCCCTCATTAGACTTTAGCACCACGTCCAAAGGGTGCTTGAAAAACCCGTAATTAGCTTTGGCAAAGGAAGTCTAAACACAAGCAGGGTTTGCTCAATTTTCCCCGATTGATGAATAACATTTTGTTAAGATTAAAGTCTTCAATATTCTCATGTTAAACAAACAAACCATTATACTGACAAAGAATAGGATAACAAAGGCGCTGTGAAATAAAAGGGTGGTCATTTATGGGTATTAGCCAGAGAGTGACTCTTGATTATTGGAAATTATAGATATAAACATGTTTATCTATAGGTACACCCATTTCAGGGTCTGTGCTCAAAGGACAATTCTAATCGAATTGTGGAACATCAGATCTGGGAAGGGACTCAGAAGAGGATATGTCATTTCTGGGAGGGGATCAGTGTATATCAGAGCTGGGAGGAGTCATACAACATGAATGTCAGTTCTGGGTAGGGCCTTAGAACAAAGAATGTCAGAGCTAGGAAGGACATTTAGGTGCTTTAGGTTTCTATATTTGTTCATGGGCTCTGGTGAAGCAAAGACTTTTCTATACTAAGTCCCCAATGAAATACACTGACTGCCCCTTTGCTGCTGGAGATCTTATTATTGGCATTTGGGGGAACCCTAGATTTGAGCTATGTCTAGACTTTACTTTGAAGATCTTTCATTAAAGAAAGAAACTGACCATCTGAGGGTAGGCCCTTAGAATCAAGCATGACCAATGAGAGCCTCGAGGCTTGTATAACCTTGGCATGCCTGCTGTATTTCTTCCAGTAGAATGAACGTTCTTTGAGGGAAGGGACTGTTTCATTTTTGTATCCCCAGTGCCTAGCACAGTATCTGGTGCAGAGATGCTTAAGAAATGTGATAGTTTCAAAATTCAGTCTGGATTCAAGGACCAAGCGAGTTCAAGGCATAGTGGGAGGGGCTGGGGTTCTGCTGACCTCACAGGACTGTTGTAAGAAAAGTTTTTGCAATCTGTAAAATGTAATAGAAATGTTGCAACTCATAGATGGCCAGAGTTATAGGGACAAAAGAGGCCATCTAGGTGGAGTCTTATCGATGTGTTCAGCCTCTGTTTCCAAGTCTTCAAGGAAAGGGATCCACCAGCTCCCAAGGCAGCCTGGCCAATATTCGGATATGACTCAGTGTTGGGAAAATTTTCCCTACCTCAAGTCTTAATTGCCTTCTTTGTAATGTCTCCCTTCAGTTTCTGGTTCTGTCTCAAGTGACAAATATAAGAAAACTAATCTTTTCTCCATGTGCCAGTCCTTCAAGTACTTGAACACAGCTCTTATGTTCTCCCCAAATCTCATCTTGTCCAGGCTAAGTCCCCCTGGTCCTTCAACCTGTCTGGAATGGCATGAAGTAAAAACCCTTGACTGTCACCATATTAAATACTAAGTGGAAAATGATTTACAAATCTTAAATTGTTGTGTATAAATATAAGCTGCCAGTCTCATCGCCATTCATTCTCCTCTTCTTCCTCATCACTTTCTATCCTCAATATCATCTACCCATCCATCCATCTTCATCCTTATCTATCCATTCATCTTCATCTCCATCACCATCTATCCATCTGTCTGCCCATCCTCATCATAAATGCACGAGTGAACAAGCATTATTAAGTGCTTATTACGAGGCAAGCCTATGCCAAGCTCTGGAGATACAAAGGCAGGGCAGATGGAAAGGTCCAGAATTCTAAAGCATTCTGCAGTGGGTCAAACAGGAAGGCCCACATGCCCTTAGGTTACAAAAATAGGTCAGATGACAGTTTGAGGGACGACATGGTGCAAATCCAGCCATCCTCCTCCTCTCCTCATCTATCCACCTTCAGATATTTATCTTCTTCCTTCCCATCATCATCTATGCATTCATCCATCTTCCTCACCATCTAGCCTTCTTCATTTCATCCTCACCTTCATTTCCCCATATATTTATCTATCTACCCGTCTATTTATCCATCCATCTTCATTATCACATTCACTACTCTCCATACTCATCACACTCATCTACCCATCTGCTCTTCCTCCACATCCGTCATCCTCTTATCTATCTATCTATCTATCTATCTATCTATCTATCTATCCATTTATCCTCCTCATCATTGGTGTCAACTCGTCCATCCATCTTCTTTCTCCTCTATCTTCCCACTGATACATGCATACATATACCATCCGTCAATTATCTTTGTCCCTGTTCTTCTCCTATTCATCATTACTATCTGTTTGCCAGTTTTTCTGTGTCCTTCACAAAACATATAACACAGAATAAGGACAATACTACAGGCATCCTTTGGCCATGACAGAGAACAAGAGAATAATACCATTTTTATCATAATCAACATCATTTTTATCATAATCAACCTGGGCAATGAGGAGGCAATAAGGCAGGAAGTAGGCACATTGTGAATGTAGGAGAAACAGGCATGGGTCAGCACCTCCATGAGTACCAGAAATCAGGGCCAAGTTCTGGGTCTGGGCCCAGGAAGGTCAGAAGACAAAATCCACCGGGACAAATAAGAACAAAGGACATTGGAGGCATGAAGAAAATCTGGGCTGGGAGCCATGGGCAAGGAGTCAAAATCTAGATACCCAAAGAGCTCCAAGGACTGAAAAGCCAGGCCAAGACGGGCAGAAGTACTCTGAAGGCTCCAGTAAGGAGAAGCTGGGCCTGAACCAAGTGTAGAATTGGTGACAAGCGTTTGACCTGGCTCCTCCTAGGCTCATCCAGCCCAGACTTTGCAGGTGAGGGAAGGTGAATGAGTACTCCTGGCTGGAAATAAAAAGACAGAGGTGCTGACAAATAAAGAAGTAAAGAAAATAATTAATAATAAAAACAAAAGCAGGTGCTGACAGATGTTCAGCTAGATAGGTATGGAGGGGGAAAGAAGAGCTTGAAAGTTACTAGAAGGCCAGAAGGGGCTCAATGCTTATTTTCTGAGCAATCCTGGGAATCTTTTTGAGTCTCAGTTTCCTCATTTGGGAAAAGAGGGAGAAAAGTCCTTATATTTCTAACCTTTCAGGACTATTGTGAGAAAAGTACTTTAAATAAAATGAAATTTAATGGGGACGCATTTAAAGTCTTACATTTGGGCTAAGGTGGAGAAGACAGGAGAACGAGGCTAAAGGCCTATTTCACTCACAGATCTCTTCTACGTGGAACAGCCTGGTCCTTTCCCTCAGCTTTTAAGAAACCTCCCCAACCCTAGTCCCCTTCACCTTCCTTTCTTAATCTTCACTCTCAATCCCTACCATCTGTGAACAGACCTTACTAATCCCTCATCCCCTTCCAACTCTCTCTTTCTCACCCCATCTCTACCTCCCCTGACCCCTTTAGTATACCCTTCATTCAATCGACCCCTCAGTCATATTCTACAGCCCTTCATCTCTCAGTCTCATCTCCTCCTGGCATCAAATAAGGTACCTCTTGGCTCCTACCCAATATATACTCCATCTGAGTCCCTGACTGTGATAGTACCCATAGTCTTTCTGCCCCATTAGCCCCTATTTCCACTCCTCTCAGTCCCTTTTTCTACTCCCTCAGGGGCTTGTAAATGGCAGAGCCAAGATTCATACCCCAGGTCTCTAAATATAAGTCTAATTTTCTTGGTGAATAGCTTTCTATCACCAGTAAGTGGAAGGGCATACAGTCCCTTACTTCTAGGTGATAGATCCTGAGCCCCAGGAATGGTCAATTCATAGGATTATAGGTTCTAGAGTTGGAAGAGAACTTGGACATCAGTTGATCTCATAGATAACTGGCCTCAATCTAAGTCAACTCCCTCATTTTACAGATGAGGAAATTGAGGCCGAGATCTAGGGGAGATGATAATAAGCATTAGAGGTAGGTTTAGAACCTATCTCTCTGATTTCTGAACTGGTGCTCTTTCTCCTGTGCCATACCCACTTATCTTACAAATGAGGAAATTTAATTTTGGGGTTTTTTACTTTTATTAATTAATTTTTAGTTTTCAACATTCATTTCCACGAGATTTTGAGTTCCAAATTTTCTCCCCATCACTTCCCTCCTCCCTCCCCAACAAAATGGCATGGATTCTGATTATCCCCTTCCCCCAATTTGCCATCCCTTCTATCACCCCCAATCCCCTTCTCTTATCCTCTATGATTCTCTTTTCCTTTAGGGCAAGATATATTTCTATACTCCATTGTCTGTTTATCTTATTTTCCAGTTGCATATAAAAATAATTTTAACACTCATTTTTAAAGCTGAGTTCCTCCCTCCCCATTCACCTTCATTGAGAAGGCAAGCAATTTAATATAGATTATACATGTGCAATCATGCAAAACACTTCCATAATAATTATGTTGGGAAAAACTAACTATATTTCCCTCCATCCTATCCTGCCCTCCTTTTATTCTATTCTCTCCTTTGACCCTATACCTCCTTGTTTCTGATTACCCCCTCCACAAATCTGCCCTCCCTTCTATCATCTCCCTTTCATATTCATCTCCCCCCTACTTAGCTGCAAGGTAAGATAGATTTCCATACCCAATTTAGTGTGCATGTTATTCCTTTCTTAAGTCAAATCCAATGAGAGTAAGGTTCACCCATTCCCTCTCACTCCCCCCTCTTCCCCTCCATTGTAAAAAATTTTTTCTTGTCTCCCTTATGTGAGGTAATTTACCCTATTCTATCTCTCCCTTTCTCTTTCTCCCAGTACATTCATCTCTCATCCCTTAATTTTATTTTTTTAGATATAGTCCTTTCATATTCAATTCACTGTGTGTTCTCTGTCTTTATGTGTGTGTATGTAAACAGTTCAACTTTAATAAATCCCTTATGATTTCTCTTTCCTGTTTACCTTTTCATGCTTCTCTTGAGTCTTGTATTTAAAAATCAAATTTCCTATTCATCTCTTGTTTTTCATCAAGAATGCTTGAAAGTCCTCTATTTCATTGAATTTCCATTCCCCCCCCCCCGAAGAATTATAATCTGTTTTGCTGGGTAGGTGATTCTTGGTTTTAACCCTAACTGCTTTGACCTCCAGAATGTCATATTCCAGATTCTCGGATACCTTACTGTAGAAGCTGCTCAATTTTGTGTTATCCTGATTGTGTTTCTACAATACCTGAATTTTTTCTTTCTGGCTATTTGCAATATTTTCTCCTTGACCTGAGAACTCTGGAATTTGACTACAATATTCCTAGGAGTTTTCCTTTTGGGATTCCTTTCAGGAAGTGTGTAGGGTTAATGGAATACAAGATCTTCCCTGTCCATTAATAAGCCTGTGTGTACCTTTTTCCCTTGGAACATGGGCCATGTTCCCAGGTCTAAAGGTACACAGGTATTTCATACAATCATGGATGTCTTGCTGCTTTGAGTTCCAGTCCAGTTCAAAGTTGTGATATATCCTGGGTCGCATAGTGTCCATAAGGTGATTCTAGGAGATTTATATTGCCTTGGGGGAGAAATTTGCCTAAGAAGAAGCTTGCTTAGGGGGAAAACATTTACTGGAGACTTGCTTGTAGGAAAGCTGGCACACTTTTTGGCACTGAGTCAATTAGGCACTCAGGGGGGCAGAGCCAAGATGGCGGAAAGGAAGCAGTAACCTCTCTGAGCTCCTCGGTCACTAAGTTTCAAAGGGTGAATCTGAGCGGATTCCGGAGTGACAGAGCCCACTGGAAGACAGAGCGTGGCAGAATCCAGCCCAGGAGGTTGCCCAGTGTGTCCGCACAGGTCGAGCACAGAGAGTGTGGGGTCTGCACAGCTCAGACCTAAGAGCAGACAAGCAGACTACACCAGAGAGAGAAAAAGCCCCAGCCTGCAGACTTACCAAGGATGAATCGCAGTCATCTCACAGAGGGAAAGGATCATTGGAGCCAGGTAGGAGAGTCGGGCCCCCAGTGGAGAGAATGGCTTCTCTAGCTGCATTCGGCCCCCAGCCTGGAAGTTTAGAAACTGCCTGCCTGTATAATACAGGGGCTGGAATGGCAAAGTAAATTCTAGCTGCTCCGATCCTCCCATCCCTCCTTCATGAAGCAGGAAACCCAAAGATAAGTCTCCCACCCAGATTGAAATCCCAAGTTAATGGAAATAGCCACAGGCTTGAGAATTTCCAAGAATGGGTGTAACTGAGACAGCCAGGAGTCTGAAGAGAAGAGAGGGAGGGGTCCCAACAAGCCCTACCTCACCTCACCAACAAAAGCCTACTTATAGCCCAGGGGTATAGAGGCAGAAATCTGAAGTGGTCAGACTCACCCCCACCTACACATCTACATTCCTCACTGACTTCCCTGACTTAGCCATAAACTAGCCACCCAGAGGTATTCAAAGTCAAGGATCAGGAAAAAACCAGAGTTGAATAGAAAATTTGACATCCAGACACAAGAAGCAAGAGATGCCTGAGAAGGTAATCAGGGAAAAGAAATCAAAAGGAACTTATCAAAGTTGAACTATTTACATTCCTATATGGAAAACAATAACTGTGACTGATGATATCTTTCTCACTATGAAAATAATGGAAGAAGGGGTGTGGTCATATGAATACATATGTGAATGTTTGTGTATATGGTTACAGTTATATGGATAGAGGGCATAGGTTGAATTTGTTGGGAAGGGAGAATACTCAAGGGATGAAATTATGAGGTGAGAGAGGAAAGTGGCAAGAGGAGATGGGGAGAGACAAGGTAGGGTAAACTATCCCATGTAGAAGAAGCAAGGGGAAGTGGTTGCAAAGGAGGGGGAGAATAAGGAAGGCTAAAAAGGCAAAACCACATTCACATTGAATTTGGTTCAGGGAGAAAATGACATACATACTAAATGGGATATCTCAACCTGCAGCAGGATAGGGGGAAGAGGGATGAGAGGAGGGATGATGGATGAGAGGGCATCCTTGGGGGAGGGGAGGTTGGAAGTACCCACTATAGAAGAGGGACAGGATCATGTAGGGAATGGACCAGGTGGGGGGTGGGATGAGTGGGAGGGAATTATAAACAGCCTTGTACAATATATCTACTATGATAATGTTTTGCATAGCTAGACATGTACAACATATACTGAATTACTTATCTCCCAAGAGGGAATGGGTGACAAGGGAGGAAGGAAATGGATCTGAAATTTGAGGTCGTAACATTAAATGTTTCAAATATATATAAATACTATTATTAATACTCTTTTGCTTGTAATAGGGAGATAAGATGTGCAGGCATTGGGATGCAAAGACTCACCTTCCTCTAATGGAAAAGTCGATGGGGGTATGGGAGAAGGTATGGGAGAGAGCAGATTGGAGGAAGCGATATCTTGTGGGACTGCTATTCTGGGAGGTTGGGTAGGGGAATAATTGGGGGAAAATGATTTAACTCAAAATCTGGCGGAAATGAATGATGTAAAACAGAAGTTAATAAAGCATTTGTTTAAAAAAAACTAACTGAAGACCATAATTCGCTAAAAAATAGATACAATCAAACTGAAACTCAGAACTCTATGATGCAGCAGGAGTCAATCAAAAAAAAAAAAACCAAAATGATCGAAAAACTGGAAGAAAATGTAAAATACCTCACTGGAAAAATAACTGACCTAGAGAACAGATCCAGGAGAGACAACTTAAGAATTATTGGTCTACCAGAAATCCATGATGAAAAAAGCAGTCTAGACAACATCCTCCAAGAGATTGTCAAAGAAAACTGTCCAGAGGTCCTGGAATCAGAAGATAAAATAGCTATCGATAGAATTCACCAAACTCCTCCTGAAAGAGATCCCAAACTGAAAACTCCAAGAAATATAGTAGCCAAATTCCAGAATTACAAGATTAAAGAAAAAATTCTACAAGCAGCCAAAAAGAAACAATTCAAATATTGAGGAACTACAGTTAGGATCACACAGGACCTAGCAGCTCCTACATTAAAAGAGCGGAGGGACTGGAATTTGATATTTTGTAGGGCAAGAGAGCTAGGACTACAACCAAGGATTAACTACCCGGCAAAACTGAGCATAATCTTTCAGGCAAGGAGATGGACGTTTAATGAAGTAAGGGACTTCCAGACTTTCCTGATGAAAAAGCCAGAGCTCAATGGAAAATTTGATCTCCAACTACAAGACTCCAGAAGGACATAAAAAGGTAAACAAGGGTAACACAGACTCACACATGCATAAGTGCACACACCCACACCCACAAACACACGCTCATTACTTGGGATGCAACAAGAGCAAAATGTTCACATCCCTATATGTGGAGCTGATAACTGTCAATATTCGAAATCTTTATGATTATCATGACCTTCAAAAGGGTTATACTTAGATAGAGGGTGTGGGTATGAATGCACTAACATGAAGTCTAAAAAAAAAAAGACTATTAAGGGGATCAAAGGGACTGTAATGGGAAAAAAGAAAGGATGAGCTAGGAAAAGGCAAAATATGCCATCTGAAGAGGCATCAAAACTATATAAGAGGGGAAAGAAAGAGGGAGAAGAACATCATTTAAACACTATTCTCACTTGTTCTGGTTCAAAGAGGGATCAAATTAATCAGCGAAGTTTAAGATTATAAGGTGAATAGACACATAAATTCATTAAATAGAGGAAAAGGAGGGAGGAAGAGGAGCACTGTTAGAAATTTACTTTCATTGGTTTGGTGTCAAATGGGGAGTAACTTACTCTGATAAGTATAAAAATTTATTGTGTTCTATAGCAGGTAGGAGGGTAAGGGGGGGTTAAAAAGGAGGAGACTAAAGGGGGGATTAAAGGGGAGGGAAATAGTAGTAAGGGGAGAGGGTAGGTTAAGAAGGGGAATCACTGGGTAGGAACATTGAGGAAGGGGGCAGTCAAAAGGGGAAACTTCAAGGAGGGGAAGGGAGAAGGAAGAAACAAAAACATAAATAGGGGAGGGAATAGGATGGAGGGGAAGAGACAGATAGTCATCATTACTGTGAATGTGAATGGGATGAACTCCCCCATAAAACAGAGGCAGATAGCAGAATGGATTAAAAACCATAATCCTACAATATGCTGTCTACAAGAAACACATTTGAAACAAAGGGATACCCACAGGGTAAGGGTAAAAGGTTGGAGTAAAATTTATTATGCCTCAGCTAAAGTAAAAAAAAAGCAGGGGTAGCAATACTTATCTCAGATAAAGCAAAAGCAAAAATAGATCTAATTAAAAGAGATAAGGAAGGAAACTATATCCTACTAAAAGGCACCATTGAAAATGAAGCAATATCACTACTTAATATATATGCACCAAGTGGTATAGCATCCAAATTCCTAGAGGAGAAGTTAAAGGAATTAGAGGAAGAAATAGATAGCAAAACTATACTAGTGGGGGACCTTAATCACCCCCTCTCTGAACTCGATAAATCTAACCTCAAAATAAACAAGAAAGAGGTTAAGGAGGTGAATAGAATCTTAGAGAGACTAGATATGATGGATCTCTGGAGAAAACTGAATGGGGATAAAAAGGAATTCACTTTCTTTTCAGCAGTGCATGGTACATACTCAAAAATAGACCATGTACTAGGACATAAAAACCTCACAATCCAGTGCAGAAAGGCAGAAATATTAAATTCATCATTCTCAGATTTATATGCAATAAAGGGCCATGGAAAGATAGACTAAAAACTAATTGGAAATTAAACAATTTAATCCTAAAAATTGGCGGGTCAAACAAGAAATTATAGAAACAATCAATAATTTCATTCAAGAGAATGATAACAATGAGACAACATACCAAAATTTGTGGGATGCACTAAAGGCAGTTCTCAGGGGAAGTTTTATATCCCTGAGTGCATACTTAATTAAAGCAGAGAGGAGGGAGGTCAATGAATTGGACATGCAATTGAAAAAGCTAGAAAAAGAACAAATTGAAAATCCCCAATTTAGTACTAAATTAGAAATATTGAAAACCAAAGGAGAGATTAATAAAATTGAAATTAAGAAAACTATTGAATTAAGAAATAAAACTAAGAGCTGGTTTTATGAAAAAATCAACAAAATTGATAGACCCGTAGTCAATATGATAAAAAAAAAGAAAGAAAGAAGAAAACCAAATTATGAGTATCAAAAATAAAAAGGGTGAATCTACCTCTAATGAAGAGGAAATCAAAAAAATAACGAGGAATTGTTTTTCCCAATTGTATGCACATAAATATGACAATCTTAGTGAAATGTATGAATATTTACAAAACCACAAGTTGCCCAGATTAACTGAAGAGGAAGTGAATTATCTAAATAATCCCATCTCAGAAAAAGAAATCAAACAAGCCATCAATGAACTCCCTAGGAAAAAATCTCCAGGGCCATATGGGTTCACTAGGGAATTCTATCAAACATTTAAAGAACAATTGATTCCAGTACTTTACAAACTATTTGGGAAAATTAGTGAAGAAGGAGTCCTACCAAACTCTTTCTATGACACAAATATGGTACTGATTCCTAAATCAGGAAGAGATAAAACAGAGAAAGAAAATTATAGACCAATTTCCCTCATGAATTTAGATGCAAAAATTCTAAATAAAATATTAGCCAAAAGACTCCAACAACTTATCACAAAAATAATATACTCTGATCAGGTAGGATTCATTCCAGGAATGCAAAGATGGTTTAATATTAGGAAAATCATCAGTATAATTGAGCATATCAACAATAAAACTAGCAGAAACCACATGATTATCTCAATAGATGCAGAAAAGGCTTTTGACAAAGTACAACATCCATTCCTATTAAAAACACTAGAAAGTATAGGAATAAATGGAGCCTTCCTTAAAATAGTGATAGCATCTATTTACAACCATCAGCAAGTATTATATGCAATGGGGATAAACTAGAAGCCTTTCCAATAAGATCAGGAGTGAAACAGGAGTGTCCACTATCACCCCTCTTATTCGATCTGGTACTAGAAACACCAGCAGTAGCAATTAGAGAAGAAAAAGAAATCAAAGGAATCAAATTAGGCAAAGAAGTGACCAAGCTGTCACTCTTTGCAGATGATATGATGATATATTTAGAGAATCCTAGAGAATCAAGTAAAAAACTACTTGAGACAATAAATAAATTTGGCAAAGTTGCAGTATATAAAATAAACCCACATAAATCCTCAGCATTCCTGTACATCTCTAATAAAACTCAACAGCAAGAGATAGAAAGAGAAATCCCATTTAAAGTCACTGTAGACATTATAAAATATTTGGGAATCTACTTGCCAAAACAAACCCAGAATCTATATGATCACAACTTCAAAACAATTCTCACACAAATAAAATCAGATCTAAATAGTTGGAAGAATATCAATTGCTCCTGGCTGGTTGGAGATAATATAATAAAAATGACAATTTTACCCAAACTAAACTATATATTTAGTGCCATACCAATCAATTTACCAAAAAACTACTTTGTAGAGTTAGACAAAATAATAACAAAATTTATTTGGAAAAACAAACAGTCTAGAATATCAAGGGAATTAATGAAAAGAAATGCTAGGGAAGGTGGACTAGCTATGTCAGATCTTAATCTGTATTATACAGCAGCAGTCATCAAAACTGCTTGGTACTGGCAGAGGTGTAGAGTAGTGGATCAATGTAATAGATTAGGCACAGGAGACCCAGCTGTTAATGAATATAGTAATCTATTGTTTGATAAACCCAAAGACCCCAGTTTTTGGGATAAGAATGCACTATTTGACAAAAACTGCTGGGAAAACTGGAATACAGTATGGCAGAAAGTGGGCATAGATCACTATCTAACACCATATACCAAAATCAAGTCTAAATGGGTGCATGATCTAGGTGTAAAGGATGATACTGTAAGCAATTTGGGAAAGCAAGGAATAGTTTACCTGACAGTCTTGTGGAGAGGGGAAGATTTTAGGACCAAACAAGAATTAGAGAGCATTATAAAATGCAAAATGGATAATTCTGATTACATTAAATTGAAAAGCTTCTGCACAAACAAAGCCAATGTAACCAAGATCAAGAGGGAGGTGGGAAATTGGGAAAGAATTTTTACAACTTGTGTCTCTGATGAAGGACTCATTTCTAAAATTTATAGAGAATTGCGACAAATCTATATGAATACAAGTCATTCCCCAATTGATAAATGGTCAAAGGATATGAACAGGAAGTTTTCAGAGAAAGAAATTAAAGATACCTATAAGCATATGAAGAAATGCTCTAAATCACTATTAATTAGAGAAATGCAAATCAAAACAACTCTGAGATACCACATCTCTCCAGTCAGATTGGCTAAGATGACAAAACAAGAAAGTGACAAATACTGGAGAGGATGTGGACAAATTGGAACACTAATACATTGCTGGTGGAGTTGTGAACTTATCCAACCATTCTGGAGAGCAATCTGGAATTATGCCCAAAGGATTATAAATAATTTCATACCCTTTGACCTAACAATACCACTTCTAGGGTTATATCCCAAAGAGATCATAGAAGTGGAGGAAGACCCATATGTACAAAAATATTTTTAGCAGCCCTTTTTGTGGTTGCAAAGAATTGGAAACTAAAGGGGTGCCCATCAATTGGGGAATGGCTAAACAAGTTGTGGTATATGAATGTAATGGAATTTTA